>CAESWR010000201.1:1030345-1052260 GCA_903171835.1 Mullus surmuletus | reverse complement strand
TTCTGAAGAGTTGTTGCCTTCCAACATCAAACAAAGCTTCAGACATTGTATGTTTTGTCTTGTTCTTGTTTGTTTTGCTTTTAGTCGTTTTATAGACAAAGTTTCCGTACAGCGTCAAACGTCCAAGACAAGAGCCTCTGAACCAAGCTTCCATTTACATTGAAAATCCAGACTTTAATGAATATGTTGGATTTCCAATGTAATAAAAACATATTGCCCTTTAGATAAATTAGCCAGTTTTTTGAGTGGCAGAGAGGGAATCCACAATTAATCATAACAATCATACCTAACATATAACTGACCTTTATCTATCATATCATGTTATGTTTGTGGAAATAAGTGTCACATTGAGAAACCAACACTTGCAACAGGCATCCCTTAACCAATAAACATGAACTCATATGACTATTCCGCGCACATTCGTTTTAATCAAAGGTTTGGCTCGAAAAAGTGCCTGCTTATAATCTGTTCTGGAGAATACCAGCTCTGTCATGTTATGCAAGAAGTCACTTTATTTAAATGTGCACCTGTTATCGACTGCAGACCAGCATTTTCTTTATGTGCCAATTAATAATAGGCTTGTGCCAGTGTTATTATAACAATTTAACATTTTTTTTCCACATAGAAGTCACTTTTTCCACTTGGTATCTTTTGACTCGAGGGGGTGTTTTGAGCACACCTGTAATTAGCAAACAGGTGGACGTAATTCTCTGGGCCTCTATTCCTTGTTGTTTCAATGAGAGCAATTTCATTTTAAAAGAAGCAAAGAAAAGTTGTCTTGGGGCTCAGATGTGTATAAATTCCCAGTAGCATCACGGCAGTCGGAGCCCAAATTTGTGTTTTGAAATATAAATTCAGTCCGTGCATTATGAAAGTAGAGGGAAACTTTTTTTTTCTCCAGCACAAAGGGATTATACGAGAAAGGTTAGCCAATTACGTGTTCGCACCTTAGAGGAGATGAGCATCAGAGAGGGAGAATGCCAGGGAGAGGGCGAAGAAGGCAGAGAGAACAAAGAGGGAGAGCAGAATAAAAAGAGCGCTGATAAAACGAGACAAAAAACAGTACTAGTAGGACCGCGGGTTAGATTAAGCAGTTGGTTGACTGTCTCATTGCCGCAACCACCGGCAACAAATCCCCCAATAATAACCGCGCCCAATTTCATCAGAGTTTTCTCAAAATAAAGAAAGAAAATAAATGCGGCTTAGGCATCAAAGCGTGAAAAATCCCTCTGTGGTGGAGAGCTGGATGCCAGTGGTCCCCCCTCCTGGTATTATGGCAGATCTTATCGATGAGGGGGCATTTTGTTGGCAGGATTACCCAGGCTTGGTGAAAGGGGATATTCATTAACTCCTGTTGACATCTCACAGAGCGATCATAATCCCACTGAGGAGCAGAGGACACAGCATATGAACCGGAACAGGAGCTTTCCGCAGCTCAGTGGCACCGAAATGTAGCTGTCCTTGTACTCGGCCCGAAGAACGCCAAAGGTTTGCCCGCGGAAGAATGCTTTCCCCAACAAATACAAAGGCCACTTAAGCGGTAAACAAAATTAGATCGCGAGCACAGACTGTGGAAAAGCCTGGGAGTAGAATCCGATGCCACCCGGCGGATTTCTCAAGGGATTCTCCAGGCTCGGATTTGGGGAGAGAGGCGGGCGGGGCGGCAACCGGGACGCAGCTGAGGTGGAATTAGCAATAAAAGCCAGAAAGAAAAAAAAGAGAAAAAGAAAAACATGTCTTTGAATAAACCCTAATTTAATGCAGAGCAAATCAATCATTTCAAATCAAAGGTGCCCTTGTAAGGTTTTTCCCTGTAAACAAGCAAGAATTCTGCCGTCTTTAGTTTCCCCTTGTTTGCATCCATGAGGTACTTCAAGCGTGAATACATTCAGGACACTCGCGAGGCCAATTATTTAAGTATTTTCGCCCGTGCGTGGCATTCACGATGGCGCGCTTCTGATCCTCCTCGGCAAATTACTACACTTGTCGGTGCGCCTCTGTCCTCAACCATCCAATCAACAGAACAGCGCGAACACACGGGAAAACGAGAATGCCGCAAAGTATTAAAGCGGAGTGGCTAAAGATGTTTGAATTGTAATTGACCCACTGCCCCAAAGTGGGGGCAAATTAATGTCAGTCATCATTCAGGGTAGACCATAGCACCGCCAGTTCGTTTGACGGTTTGATTTACAAGCAGCCCACCACCCTCACCTAGTGACTATAGGTGGCTGTTGTATAATTCATAATGCCTTCTGAGGGTCTGACATTTAGCCATCTTATGGTGCATATTTATGGTCTATGATTGTAGCTGTGGGTTGAACTAGGTTTTATTTTTTTCATCATTTTTTGCCTCTACACATTTTGAATGCAGCTCAGGTTACCAGGAGAGAAGAAAAGCACTAATATGAGCCCTGCCACACTGTCCGCCGCTCCTCCTCCTCCTTCTCTCTCGCCGGGGTACCTGCAGTGTTGAGGGTCCACAATACCCTGATGAAATATGCATCAGCTGTCCTCAACCCCCCCTTGCTTCTTTGTCCTCCCGTTTCCACCCATGGCCGAGCAGAAAAACCAAAGCAAAGCCAGGTGAAGTTGTCAGTCCGGGCAGACATCCATGCACGAGGGAGCTGTTCCCCTCACAGAGACCAACCTTTCCCATAATTATTCACAGGGTCTGCAAATGACAGAAATTCAGAGTGCTTTTGTCGAGGACGGGGTGGATGAGCAGAGCCAGTGCCCTTTGCAAACCACCAAAATTCTGCATTTGAGAACAATGACATGTACATGGTACATTCATGTACATGTATGAACTAATTTTGGATTATATACAATTGGTTTATTCCCTCATCTACGGCCCCCCTAACCACCAAGTTTAATGGACGTCTGTATGTGTCACCCTGATTACAGTAAAACTGCTTATGTGCAGGCTTCCACCATTGGCAACTAAGAAAATATATTTGCCAGGATGTTGGCAAACGTTTGTACACAGTATCATTAGTGTCTGGAAATCAAATGTAGCAAGTTGTAATAGAGCAGAAAAAGGCTTATTTTATTATTTCCCTGGAGGGTCACATTGACTGAGATAAATAGGCAAGGGGCCACACACTGCACTATCGAAATGAAAGCTGAAACATGACAAATGAAATAGTGCAGAATTATGTTAAGCTACATGAATGCATGACAAATTACTTCACAACCGGTCATTTGTTTGCTCGGGACAACTGGGTCCTCACTGGAAAAATAAACAAAGATGAACAAATGATGATTCTTGAAGTGCAGCTAACCAGTCATGGGTATTGCTATTATCTGCACTACAGTTTTACCAGTTTGTTTAAGACCTGCGTAGAGTAAGGAGGGTTTAACTCCGCCTGTCCTATTCAATGTGTGCAATTATCAGCAGGTCAAACCACAGCTTTGCGATAAACAAGTCTGTCAATCATCTTTAAAAGTCCTTACTTTTGAAGTGCAAAGCTACACCCGTGCTCCTCCTCGCACAATCCATTGACGTTTTTTCACCGCTCCTCGCCCGCCTCAGTGATTAGGCTCATTAAAGCTCTTTTAATGGGGCAACCTCGTTCCAATGATTGATATTTGGGGAGAGGAAAGAGCAACTCCTTTGGGGCTGGGCTGCATTGGAGTTTGCACAAACCCTGCAATTGAATAATTTCTCAGTGAAACTTGGACTGAGCAAGAAAAAAGTGCGAGCCATTAGTGAATGCAGTCATGATTATAGTAATCAATAGTGTGGGAAGCAATTTAAAGATTAAAGTAATTCTGTTTAGTGTACCCTTTTTTTTTGTTAAACTAATTTGATGATATGTTTCATGCTAAGACATGCTTGTGGTGAAAGTGTGCTGTGATACGTTTGTGAAGATTGCTGTCTTAAATGAGGGTTTTAGCTTTTGATCGTGATCAATCACATTTTCCTTCTCTGCACAGATGAGAACTTGCAAGTTGCATCAGTATGATCAGTGTGCTGCAATGTTGAAAACACCTCCAGGCTGTAGATGCAGTCTGTTTTACTCTAGTTCCCATTACTGTAGGCGGGGCCCCCGGCACACTCGTTGGAGTGAGTCTCAAAGGTGCTGAGTTTGTGCATGTGTGTGTCTGTTTGTGTGTATACAACCACATGTTTATTTTAATCAAAGTGAGTGCACATCGCATTTGGCTTTATGCATGAAATGGCTATTCGCAACCAGTTTACATCTGTGAAACTTCCCTACCTCTGGCATCCATTACAAACTCTGTCAGTTGGTATAATAATAATTCGCACATTTATTAGGTAGTGTTGAACTCTTTCAGCCCCTCCAAACTATGACCAAAACATTCAAATTGAATGAATTTGACTTTAATGGTGCTTATTAATTAACTTGGTGATGATATGACTTTTCTATGGTTCATTTGAAAAAATTGTTCTATGATTGCTGAGTTGTGTCAAGGTGTCTCTATTAAGCCTTTGAGGAATGTGAATGTGAGTGTGTATATCCGCACATTATAATGACTCTAAGGTTAGTAATCATTCATTTCATTTATTTTTAACCCAGTGTGAATGACGTATACGGACACAATGGAGTCTTATCTTTTCCATACAAGTGCACATTCTCAGGTCAAACAGAGCAACGCTGCAGGTAATCGGAGGCAGTCTCACTAAACTTTCTGGCAAATGGCAGAACTTTTTGGAAAGAGGAAAAATGATTCCACAACCATGTGTCACAAAGCTATAATGGCCTCAAACACCACTGGCATCTACCACACCTACATCTGCCTCTCTCTTGTGCTAAACTTGTACTACTTTATCCCAACCTACATACTTTTTATTGACAACGCTGATTGGATCTATGAGTCATACTGTATATCTCATTGATTCTTTAATGCTTTATATACTCAATAATCATGACATTGACATCGCCCCTGCCAATCATGCTAGCATTCCAACTGTAAGTGTATTACAGTGGCTTTGCCCAGCCCCCAATACAGCTGTGGATTCCAATTTGCACCACAGATATTTAGTTTTATCACTGATCTATACAGCTATGGAATATGGGAATCATTTATTATTCCTAAAAAACAGCTCAGATGACGCTTTTAACCATTTTTGGGGGGCAAAAATCAAGAGAAAAAAGAGAAATTAACACTGATATAGAAAGACTGGAAGGCTTTCGTCACATTCAAGTGACCTTCATTGAAATAATGAGTGGAAGTGTTCATTTGTGAAGTGTCATCATCATTTAAGAAAAGCTGTCAATCAGAATTTGACTGTCAAATGTCTTTATCCAAGATTTCTGTTTTAGTCAGTACAGTATAAAACTTTCTACTATCTGCAATGTCTTCCGATTTGTCACCTTGAGTGTGAAAATTAGCTTCTTCCTCAAAATGAAAGAAAGCGAGAGAGAGAGACAGAGTGAGAGAAATGTCCTACTTGAGTAGGTGGATTAAGGAGAAGAGTAAAGATGATTCCTCATGTTTATTTCATGACACGATCCTTCAGTAAATAATCTCTCCACCACTATTTACCATTGCAGCATCCTGTCCGAGGTACCTTGTGTTTCTGCTCTGAATAGATCCAAGTATCTCACTGTATATCGCATCTCTGACCTCCTTAACCCGGCTAAAAGCCCTCTTAAGGATTTGATAGCCAGCCCGAATCCTTTTTAGTCCCGCACTCTTCCAGCACCTGTCTTCATCTCCTCTCCTTTTCCAAGCTCCTGTCTAGATTTCTGCTCATCGATTTATTTGTCCTCCAGCCCTCTCACTCTTCTGCCTTTTCCCTTTGTAGCTCATCGAGCCTCCTCACGTCTTGCCCTTCATTTGCTATGAAAGCACCGCTCTCCTTTCATCTCCCATGCTCTCATTGTTTTCTATTGCCATGGCAATCTGCTACGAGCATCATGGCAATGGGTTTCACATCCCCTAACAAGATAATTAATCTCCCGGATTGATCCACAACTCACAAATGATGCAATTTACAGTGATTGCTGACATATCACAGGACATTTTATCTTCATTCCTATACTATCTGTGCTCTCAGCTGCTCAATGCTTTATGCATAATTTTTGCATTTCATACTGCCATGAGCACCGGGTTTAAGAGGATGCACTCGCATAAACGCTTTGATGTCAACTGTTTGGTTGGATCTTTGCCTAGAAACTTTGCGAATCACGGCTCTTACTCTGCACTTCCTCCAACATCAATTCCCGTCATAGAGCTTCGTGTTGCGTGAGGTTTATGGTTTTGCTCTAAGCTAATCTTTCTCGGTGTTCAAAAGCTGAAGGCCCACTGACTCCAGCCTGCTGACTCTCGCCGCACTGTCTCCCAGCAGCCTGTTGCCATGGTTACCTCAGCTCAGTGGCAGGCCGATGCAGCAGTCTAATGTATGATACAACTGCCTTCACTAAAGACTAGTGCTTTTGTGTCACCGTGATAAGCCCCCCTGTCTGACATCTTCTGCTCGCCCCCTTCAACTGTCACTGGGATTTTGCCCCTTCCCCGCCTAATGCACGCGCCCCTCTTTAAGCACGCAACACAAAATGACAAATGCAAATTAGCATTCGCATTTACACAGATGCACGTGTGTGCGCGGTCCTTGAGAAAGGTTACAAGGGAGGAATGACCGTCATGTTGGTTCCGCTTGACTTCCATGACCACAAGCCCTCGGCCGAGTCGGGGGCGCTTTGGAGTGTTGCTCGTATGTTTGCAAGCGGTCTGTTTGGATATGCATCAAATGTATGCCAACAGGAAGAGGATAATGACCATGTGTCCTTGGAGGGCTGTTCTGAGAAACCGTGGAGAAGGGGAGGAATATGGCTGAGATGATGCGAGAGATTGAGGTTACAAAGGACGGGAGGCCGGAAAACAAAAAAATGGAAAAGAAAAAACTGCAGAGGGGCTTTTGTTTATGCATTAGATTAATGTTATACATTGATTAAACAAACCGGAATCGTTCCCTGAGCTCTTCGGAGGTATTTACTTTTCTTGTCTTCTTTCCCCCAAAGAGCCTAATTTGTCGTTCGTTTATCTTCTCCTCAATTTCTGTAAATGGGATTCTCAATTTGCTTAATGGCAGCAGGACAAAGCATTTTAAAATGCACTGAGCATTTCACAAAAACACTTGAGGAACAGCAAATGCATGCACGACACAACTGTCTCTCTGCCATAATGAGTGGATTACAAGTACAGAAAATGAAATGAATACGCCCAAATCATATTTGGTTGTGTTATTCAAGTATGTGCTTCCCCATATTTGGATAATGAGGCCATGAGTTATTTTAAGTTGCTGGGAAGAATGGAAGAATGGTGGGGCGATGGGAAAGCTTGCAAAGGGAGAAAAAAGAAGTCTCAATGTCTTCCCACTGCCGCAGGCTCATTGTCATCCCTAACAGTTTCATGTAATATTAACATGTCAGAGGAGAGGAGCAGAGCCTATCACACTGCCTGTAATAACCGCCAGCGGTAGGACTACTTTCTGGCACGGGGAGGAGGGACAGTCTGAGAATATCCCTGCTTCTCACCCAGTGGCCTACATTCACACCCAGGTGGACCTCCGGCCTCCCAGACTCTTCCCCCACAGTCATGTCTGATTTGGTTTGTGTCACAGCTACGGCTACGGAGACAATATTCTGTCCCCCTGGCGCCCCGTGCTGGGTTATCACAGCCATGATAATACAATGAAAACATCTAATATGAGGGAACTTTGACAGAAACACTACCACTGCGTAATCTTAAGCTTATATTGCATCAAATTGATACGGAATTTTCTGCAGGTTTGATTTAATAGAGCACGCTGACATAATATTTTCACACCTTGTTTTATTTGCTCTCGCACGGTGTGGAGGATCTCTTTCATTTGATTTGATGTTGCTCCGGTGCAAAGAAAAGAGCACATTATATCCACCCACTGTCTATAGTAATGGAACAGCGCCGCTTTGTTCACTTCCCTTCCCAGCAAGTCAAAATGTCACCTCCAATGTGATTTCACACTGTCTGAATTTGTCCCTGCATTAGACAAAGCTTTCTCCTCCTCCAAAACAAGGAAAAGGGGAAGCCCTAATGATTTGGCGACAGAACAATATGGAAGGTAAAATTAAGCAATGCAGTGGAAAGTGAAGACTCTCTGCTGTGATTAAAATAAACCATTGTCTACAGAGCAATCCCTGATGAACCATGACAAACTGACAGGATACAGAGAAGGGAAAAAAAAAGCTACAGGGAAATTGTCTTGGCTCAGTGAATCCAAATGCAACCTTCAGCCTTGGCCACATCCAGACTGGCACATCGCTGGCACTCCCCCTTAAATTAGACGGCGAACGCGTTGAACATGGAGCTGAGATCAAAGCTAAAACAATCCAATCATTATGTGAGCTATTCAGCTCCACCAGGTGTGCACTGACCTCTGGGTAATTTCCTTCTTAATTACACTGCAAGCCGTCGTTTATAAGGTATAATGACGTTATCTCCAGCGGCTCCATGCTGTTGAGACACAAAGGCAAACTCCTATCGATCAAACCTCAGTGTAATACCTGGAAAAAAGTTATTATGATTAGGTCTCGGAGCCTTTAAAATGATTTTCCAGAAGAAATAAAGGGTGCACAGTTTTTGAAATGTCAAAGAACATACAAAGCAAATTGAATGACTCTTCTGTTTCACCCTGCTCAGTGAAGTAAGACTTCTATTAGCTGCAGTTTCTACGCTTTCTTCTTTAAAATATTTTTCCAATGTCAAACAGCAATCCCAGTAAAATCCTTTACAGGTATTAGAGTGCAGACCTAGTCATTTCCCAATCATTAATCTGAAGCAAATCATTAACGGAATATGAGTGATATTTTTGGCCTTCAGAAGTAAGAAAATACTTGTTCAGATATGCATTGACATAATTATTTAGTAATGCAAATTCCAGCCCTGGATCTTACTCATGGTGAGATTAAACCTCTCAAATATTAATGATAATGATGGACAAATGGTTGCTCCTAGCGATAGTGAGTTTATCGTCCAGTTCTCAAAAGCCTCATGTAGCTATTGAATGATTTTCAGCTTCATTACCAACCGCAGAAATGCTTTTTACTACAGATGCTCCTTATGATGAAATGTAAATCAGCGCAGCATGTATAACCAGCAACAAGTACAACACAAACAGTAAAACTAAAGACATAAAAAGTTGTCAAGTTCAGACTTCAAAACACAGTGTGAGTGAAGGTGACGCTTCCCCTGAGGTGAATTGTAAACGGGCTGTGTTTATATTATAGTGCTTTTTGTAACCTGCAACTGAAAGGGCTTTACTAACCTTGACCATTACCTTATTTACCCATACACTTTCACACACACACTGATGGCAGAGGCTGCCATGCAAGGTGCCCACTTGCTGAGAGGAAGTAATTACAGGTTTAGTGTCTCGCTCAAGGACATAAACTCATATCCAACACGAGGAGTGCAGAAAATTCTCATTGGTTTGATTTTACTACCCAAAGTTCAGCATTAATTCATTTTTACCGCTCTCATTACCACTGATTTCTTATCTGATCCCTAGCAAAAAAAATTGGCCCATACCAATACTATACCCATGACAGGTGGGCTGTTCTTTTATCACCTCTTACCATTTATCAGCCAACTGTGAGCCATGTTGATGATCCCGTAAAAAGAAGAGAGACATAAATCAGTTATCTGCAGCTCGATACAGACATTGAGACTGAAAGTATCGATATTTGAAAATCGGTCACCGAAGCTGGTGAGCATGGCGAATTTAGCCCTTAGAAGGCTGGAACTTTTCTCCTGCAGTTAGTAGAGGCCCGAAAAAGAGGGAAATTGAAATTGTCAGCCGCCCCCAAAGTGCCCACAGAATCACTTATAGGTTCTCATTTACCTCCAAATATGGGTAGTAAAACCCAAGAAACGTCTGCGGTAATAGAAGGCGAAATGGTTGTTAGGCTGAGGTTCTTGGGTTTTCTCTCAGCTATGCATCGTTTATTTCACCAGGCTAACAAGAAGGGGAAATACGGAAGACTTCGGCACTTCACGGAGAGGAGAAAAGCAGCGAACCCAAACCTCTCTGCCTGATCAAGGATAATTAGCGCATGCCTTAACAGGAATCCTGACCAAACCCATTACCCTATTTCTTGTACTCAGACATGCATTAGTGGAAACCAAAGTGAAACATTACTTAATTTTAAAGTGGGGTTCTCCTGAACTCTGTGGCTTCTGTGCCATTATGTGTAAAGTGAGGATCGTAGACACTCTGTCCTGGGATGCTCACACACCTGCAGGCTAAAAACGCTCAAAATTAATTACTTTGAGTAAATATCTAATGAATAAATTGATCAGCCAAATTGAGTGGAGTTGATTTCACTGAGTCAACATTCGGAGTGATCAGCTTGACTGCGGCGACACCTTCATCCTGGCACTGTTGGCTGAGGCCACGTGTGTGTGTGAAATAATAATCTGATGAGCGTGGTTTGTCCCAAAGCTATAGAAAGATAAATCACTGTAGTTAGATACACAAGCTTCTTTAGAGTCCCTATCTCCACCTATTCTTCTTCCTCTCTGCCTCGGCTGTCGCTTGGCCTGGATTCAGAAGCATAGAGGGCGCCATGACAACAGCTTTATTAATCACATCAATCATCAGTAACACCATGGCGACCAATGGGAGCTCTAATCGCCTCACACCGAGCTGACTATTTCTTTCCTGAGAGGCTCATTGCAGTCTGCATTAACTTGACGTGTGTTAGTGTGTGAGTGTGCTTGTGTGTGTGTGGGAGGAAATGTGATTGTCAAGGTATTCTATCTATGTACCGAGGCCACAGGGGAAAGGAAGTTGTTTCTGTGAACTTGTTTATTACAATTGCCCTAAAAACTTTGTTATCCCCTGTTGTTTTGCAGGGGAGGTGGAACATTTCTGTCAGATTTCTCGATATCTCTATATCAAAAACAGGTTTTCTACACAACAAGAAACAATGTTTCTTCCTAGATCTGATTCTTTCTTTATGCAGCTGTTCGCAATATCTTTTAGATTGGACTCCTATTTGAACCGCCTATGGCCCCAACGTGACCCGCATATGCGTAGGAACAAGACGTCACGCTCAGCACTCCGCATATGGCGGAATACAAACGCTCAGGAAAAAGAACATCTACGCCACAGATGTTTGCGGTTTAATTTATTTGTCATTGTGCAGTGGAAGCAGACAAATGTGGGGGCGGACGATGAGGAGAAGAATTAGACAAGGACATCTTGAAGAGTAATTCTTGCTTTTTTTGTGGAGAAATGGCTTTGACTTGGAGATGTGTGTATGTGCGCGGACTCGGGGGGGCCAGGAGGTGAAGGAGGTGATGCGAATGGCTTCAGTGAAACAGATTTCATCCAAAATTCATGTTTACCTTTGTTATGTTTTGTGACTGCCGCCTGCGCACAGTTCTGACAATTGTCGATTTACAGTGACTTAAAAGATGCACTGAATTATGTTACCAGTTGCATGAGGTCACATTTCATTTGTATCTGATTTAGAACCACATATAATAGGTGCCCAAATCCGATTAGAAGAGATCATATTCCAGGTTATTTCTGATGTTTACACTGCCATGAAAAAATCTAATCTGGGTCTTATGGGGGGAGGCATCGGATTCAGGCCACTCGGGTCTGCTGTGTGAACATAGTCAGGGTCTCAATCTTTTGGGTTAGATCACATACCACACATATTATTGTCGTTATCCTTTTTTTTCTTTTAAGAGTTTCAAACAATTGCACCCGATTCTGAAGCTTTGTCTTGCAGCACAGCCAGGGGCATCAACAGAATATTTAGGCCAGGCAATTAGACATTCAACAATGGCAGTGGTGACTGTAAATGAGGCTATTCAGACGTATCCCATCAGCAGGTAAACATTAAAGCGGCTCATTATCATGGAGAGCGGAACCTGTGCTTGACTATCGACATATCCTGTGCTCTTGTGACACCGATTACACCTTAAAACACTGAAATGGTTTACCAATCTGCCCCCGCGTGGCACCACCGTGGATCACCACAGCTTGAAATGAATAATAACAAGAAAATTAGAACTGTGCACTCATGCGCTGACCCATTTTGATTGTCACAAACAACAATCCTGCTGTCTTTCGCTCGCACTTTCTACCTGAATTATCAATCACTCCATTCAAAACATATCTCTCCATTTTTGAACTGCTGCTAGAGAAACATGCAAGTTCATGCAATCCTGGCACTTGCACATTCCCAAAGTACCCATTCCGCAGAAACAAAGAACATTTGCATTTTTTTCTCTCTGTTTGCTGATGGTGTAATTCCTTGGCAAGAATGCACTGCCTTATTAATTAAGGATAACATGACAGGCATCCCTCACATCATGTACACTTTCAGCTGGGCAGGCAGATGGTTCATGATTTCTTAATGGAGAGAAATACTTAACACGGGATCCTGGCTGCTCTGACAGATCAATGGCAGCGTTGAGGTGGAAATTAATGCCTTATCTGCTTGGCTTTCCAAATTGAACACTTTCTCGGGATACCACAGCACTTGCATGGTTTGATTTAAAACGCCAAGGCTTTACACGAGACTTGTCCAAAGTAAAGTTTGTTTCCTGTGAATACAAGAAAAGAGAGATTGCCTTGAGAGAATTTATGCCCAGAGGAATCTAGCTCAGTCAGATGCGAATTGGGCATGAAGAAGGAAAAACGGTTATACCCGTAATCGGCGGAAGACATCTCTTTGTTTCTCTGCTCGCAGGCTCTGAACGGAGATGTGCAGGCTGACGGAGAGGCTGAGGGCAAGCCAGCTCTGTGGGCAGGCCTCCATCAGATAGCTGCTGTTGGCTGGGCTCCTGGCAGAGTCTCAACACGTGTCCGTTTGACTCTCGCAGCGAGCCGAGGTTTTCAAGAGCACCATGTGCACGCACAAATTGCATGTTCCATTCATATTCATAAACCGGGGCACTTTTCACACACACAAAATTTGGACATCCTGGAACCTAATGGCCCGGGCATGTGCGGAAATCATCGGTTAGAGCTTCTGTATCAAAGGGGAGCAAGGATCTGTAGATGTTTTCATAACATAAAATATTCAGATCGATTTAGATATGATAGCGTGATTAAGAGGTGAACCAGATTTCAGATTTGTCATTGTGAGACCGGGCGTGGTACATAGTACATCTCTTTTTCATCTTTTAGAACTTTTCGGCACACTGGAATGGGGGATCATGAGGAGGGTTTCTGCCTTGTTAGCGCTGCCGATATCAAACAGTCCTTTATTAAGACCGTTGCAGTCTGTGATGATTCAAAGGGGCTGGCAGGCTGTATTATTTTGTGTCTTGTGAGCACACAGTTCAGGCTCGATGACGCACACCGTGAGCATATTGTGAGCTTCGGCTTAGAGGAGGGTGAAAAACATCTTGTTAAAGTCTAAATATGAGTGGAATTTGTTTTGCTTTTTGTCTGAACTGTGATTCATGCAGAGAATAACAACACACCTGTTGCAAATGAGCGTAATAGGTGCCCCTTAAAGTCCTGTAAAGGAGTTGCAAAAAGGAGTCAAGTCACAATATGGTAATTAGCAAATGGATGCAACATACTGCCATGAATGCATAGACTCGGTATCATTAAAGACCATTCATTTGTCTAATGTGGTAGAGCCAGGTGTAAATACCCTCCCGACGCGCTGAAAAGAGATGCGTTGGACTCAATTAGAAGAATATTTATAAGCCTGCTATCAGTGGCGCGAAATTTGCCTGAGTGCTGTCCGTGGTGCTGAACGTGCTCCACTTTCAACTCAAACTACAACCCCGAATCTGAAAAAACGAAGTTGGTGCTCCACAACTCTGAGGTTTGAACATTGTTCTTGAAATCCAATGTTGGAATAGCAAGTGCAAGATCACCACAGGCGAACAAATTACCATATCTGCAAAAGAAAGACATGACAGCTGTAAACAACTCGCGCAGTCGGTGCTGCGGTTTACGGAACAAAACAAAGCTTGTATTGTACCCACATAATTCTGCATTAGGTTTCCCACAGTAAACAACTGAATCCTTCCCCAAAAAAACTATTCCTCTTAACAAATGGCTCAGAGAAATGCTGCCTCGCTCAAGCGCAACTCAAGCACACATAGATAAATGAATGAAAAGCTGTGTATTCAAATTCACCAATAGCCTCTCTGTGTATCATATTCAATCTGTTGTTCAATGGTTTCAAGTTGCCTTCAGGTGCAAAAGGAACATGGGGAATGAGCAATCCGCATCCTGCAGAGAGACTCCCTAAATACTCCACATTTCATTTCACCCGCTCATTTCCTGCAGATTCAAGTAATGCGGGGAGTAAAAGAGAAAAATAAGAGGCAGCTACAGTAAGGGAAATGGCTGTGGGCAACGGAATCCAGAATTCACTGCAAGGGGAGCAGCTTTACTCTGCGTGATGTTGTTTGAAAAACTGCTTTAGACACGTGCAGCAGGAAGTCTGACCACAGTCGTTGATGTCCTCAGAAGAAGAAAGGCTTGCTATTTAACCATAGAAATAACATTTTAAAAAGTCTCCTTGGTGAAGACGTTTCTTGAAGTTTTCTGCAGTGTTAAAAAGCTCTTCTTGTTACCGTGGAAACTATGCATGCAGTGCTGAACTATTGAGGATTAAAACTGAAGTCAAGAGTAAGTGTGATGCTCAGGTTATATTGATAGTTCAGATTTTTTGACATGAAGTTACTTTACATGAGATCCTTACCATCAGTGTTGTTCATCAGGAGTGTCTTTTCACCCACTGCAGAGTTCCAGTGTTGCAGAAAGTAGTTCCGTCTAGTCGCTGGGGTCACTAAAAATAAGCCGTTTTGCTCCAAAAAACAATATGCGTTCAAAAGAATAATTCATTTGCATCGCGAATTCATGGCTGCAAAATGCTCGAAAGGAGACTGAGCAGCAGCGATCTCTTTCCGCCTCCTTCCTCCTTCAGCTGATGGAAAGGTGCACACAGTGATAAGAAGGGAGGGAAAATAGTATCGGGTGACTGCGAGGTTGGACTTTTTTGCAGCCAAGAATTTTTAATGCAAATGGATTACTCTCTTGAACGCATGTTGTTTTTTGGAACAAAACTCTGTGTGACCCCCAGCAACTAGCCGGAACTACTTTCTGCAGCTGCAGGCTGGAACTCCGCTCACGGGACACAATGGGGGAAAAGTCACTGCTGATGCATGACACTGATGGTGAGGATGTCATACAATTTCATGTAAAAAAAAATCCGAACTATCCCTTTAACTCATGTTGCCCTTTAAACAATTCAGATTGAACACTCTTTTACTTACTCAAACGTATTCTTCCCCCATTCAAACACTGAACCTTGTCTAATTTTTGAAATTATATCTCTGCGATACTATAATCTGACTTAAATCCATGACCCCAAAAGGAAATTCACTATCATAACTTTTATTACACAGAAGTCCCACTGTATAATACGGGTAAAATGGTAGTGAAGGATGTTTTTTGTGGCTCGATTCCATTCTATTCTACTGCCTGCCCAGCCAGCCGGAGGGCTTACTGCTAGTGGATCTAATGAAGTTTGATTTCTGCCCACACCTCATTGCTTCAGGGGAGCCTCCAGAGTCGAAGTGGACGTGCGCACACAATCCCACATCTCTCTCTCTCTTCTTTTTTTTATCAGTTCTGAGAATGAAAGCTGCTCTTCTCGCATTTTCCGTGCATGACTATGCCTTGAAAAATTTAGCGTGACTCCCCGTGTGTGAGGTGTTTAAACGGTCTAAAGCTGCAATTGTCTGTGTGTGTTTCGCGAGGCCATTTATAATCCCCGTCTAATGAGGCAAATTGTCGGCATGTCACTGTCACTTTTTCATCACATGAAATGTGCTTTTTTCGCCCAGGTTGGTGCTTAATCATGTCTCCCACTCCCCGCTCCCCCTTACTCACTTCTGTTCTCTTTGATTTCGGCAGCTCTAATAACGGCCTTATCTCCTCTCCTAGATGCAATTTGTCACCGTCTTCCAGCTGTGTGGGCAAACAGGCGCTATCACACGGCACACGCTGCTTGGCATGGCTCGCCGAGGGACGCTAATGAAGGTCAGTGGGCCACTCGGCACTCACGGACGCTCCCACCGGCGTCTCACCCACCTGATACCCTCTTCACTCCCCCTAAACCCGCAGACAGGCCTCCTTGAAGGGTCGGTGACAGCCCCCCGTGTCACATTATCCCATCAGGTTAATTTGGACCGCAGCCACCATGGGACTTGATGCTAATAAGCTATGACAGTATGAAAGGAATAGGAACTTTTTTTGATTTATTTTTTTATTTTTTTGGTCTCACTCTCCATTTTGTCTGCAAAGATTTGGAGTGGTTGGTTAATGTTTCAGAGTTTCAGTGTAAAAAATGATTAAGTGGGTTTTTGGAGTTTAATTAAATATCTAGGAATTGAAGGCCATTTGGAACTGGGAGGCATTTGCAAGTAGCAGGAAAGCAGGACTAAATTAAAATAAAAAAAACATTAACAAAACCGCAATGATGCACTTCATTTAAACTTGATTTTGACCCTCTTAATATGATGTAGTGTCTTAATATGATTTCTATCTTAGTATAACAATGTGTAATAGTGACATTAACAGATTATTCAAAGATTGGTATTTGATGTAGAAGGGAAGCGAAGGGAGTCTAAATCATGCAGAAGGCCCCGGTGTTTAAAAATTGATAGCCCGGATGTTTTCCACTGTAACAGAACAGGAGTTTTTGTTATCTCAACAATTCCACGACTGCTACTAAAATACTTTATCTATTTACGTATGAGTTGTGTTCATTTTCCCCACCCTTACCATTTGGAATGACCTTTAATTCCACTTCAGATTTGCACAGATGAGGGAGTTACCGCTGAATCTGACAGAACAACATGTTCTTACCACTGGAAACACTCAGGTTTGTGTGAGGGGCGGGGCCAGCGCAGCTTTGTACCACTAAAAGATTCAGTGTCAGAACAGCTTAGGGAAAATGTCAAATCCCTGCCAAAACCCAAAAAAAGCACATCCACTAACAACCTTCTAAAAGGCCGCAGCTCCACAACTGTCTCCTGAGCTCAGAAACGTTATTGGTGCGGGTTTGTGGTGTGCGATGATGTCACGCTGGCGTTTAAAAGAGTTTTGCTTAAAGCTGAAAGTGCAGAAAGGTGTGCATGAACCAATCAAAATTTGCTAGAACTGCTTTCCACTCTCACCCTTCGGTGGTGTTTGGCTCGAGTGTGTGCAAAAACCTAATTTGGTCACAAACAACCCCATATCCTGCATTTTAAAAACTTTCATTTTAAGATAGGGCGTTTGCTCAAACTGCACAGATTCTTGTTATCCCTCGAGATATCGTCTGCGGGCAAAGAACTCCTCTTCTTCGCCCCCTCAGATGTTTGTTTAGTCAGGATTTTGTACCAGGAGTGTGTTTAATATCTCACATGCACCTCCACGTGAGAGCTTCGGGGTTGCAGTGCATGTGTGACAGCCGCTGAGGACAGGCAATCATTTTTAAAAGAGCAAATATGCACCAGTCGATTGGTTGGTTTTCATCTTGTTTGGTTCCTCAACCTCAAATATATTCTGCCCTGGTCGCCTTGTGAAGTGTTGGTTAAACACAAAGCCTGCGGGTGGTCATTTTCAGAAAAATCATACCATTCTGAGTGAGAGTGAGAGCAAGTGATAAGAGATATTTGGCATAAGGTTGTCGGGTACATTGTTTATTGCCTGTAAGACATCTTTTACGAAAGGTTTTACGAAGATGAAGGTGTGTGGGTGGAACTCTCAACACCTCACATGTGTGTGCAACTCAGGAGCTATTAATCTCGGCGTAACTTTCAAAGTCATCAGCAACATTTATTTATAGAGCGCATTCAAGAGACCACTTGTGTCGACCAATTCGATTTAAGAAAACAGAGCCGCGCGGTGACTCACCGCTGCCTCCCAACAAGAAAGTTCCGAGTTCAAGCTCTGGTCACTCGACTTTTTTTTTTGTCTTATTCCTTTTTTTAAATTTTTTATTGTAGAGTTTGCATGTTCTCCCCCGTGGGTTTCCTCCAGGTAGTCCACTTCCTTTCCATCATCAAAGACATGTATGTTAGAAATTCAATATTTCTGTCAGTGCACCCAGCCAAAACGCCAGCAGACAGAACTGGAGGTGGTCCCCAGGCACTGCGCTGCCAATGCTCGCGGCGGCTCAGCACAGTTTTCTTGTACAGCGCGCGATGACAAGTGAAGAATTTCTTATTTTCACATCTAGTTTCATGTCAGCAATAACATGGACGAAGACCCGTCGTTTCTACTCTGCCTCCTGTCTCATGGGACCAGCATGTTAATTCCAGCAAGTAAACAATCCCTAGCAGAGTAGTTATTAGTGTTGTCGTAGTCGAGATCGGTCTGGGCCTTAAGACTAGTCTCAAGACCACTTTTTGAAGTGTTTTTTTTAGAAGTCTTGTCTCAGTCTTGAACTGACCATACTCTTTTTATCAAGATTGGTTGACAAATATCGATCCTACTTTGCTAATATATAAAATACTTGCAATGAGTTGATTTGCTGCCTATCCAAAGAGAACTCAAGGAAACAGATTGCATAGAATAAACAGCAACCAGTTGTTCTGTTTATTTAAAAAAAAAAAAAAATGCAGAATGCTATTTTTCGTTGTGTTGGTCTTGTGGTCTTGATAAAGTCTTAGTCCCTATCTGCACAGTCTTACAACACCAACAGGCTGCTGATTACATTGAGAATATCGCAGATTTAATTAAGCACGCACATTGTTTTTTGTTAAATCTTTAATGAGAGCTGTTAGAAATTCCCTATTTTCATTTACATGGATGAGCAGTGCTGGGCTCTGGCAGCGAGACTCCATCTCTCCAGCAGCGACTGCAAAATTTGGAGTCTTTTTCTAATGCTGGGTATTCATTTCACTGACAGTATATACTTCCACACACATCAGTGTAATCAGATGATCTTAATTCAGTCACAGTGGGTTGGATATGGCAGAATTGCTTTGTTCCCTTAATTGGTGTAATGCAGATGCAAACGAGGATATGGGTAGTAATGAGTTGTCACAGAGTTAATGGTGTGTCACTACTAGTGTTATGTCATGTGAGAATTATCGGTGGGGGTGGTCCAGTGTATTCCCTGCCCTACTTTGGTGTGACTCTCTTGTCCATAGATTAAGTGGCCGTAGAGGAAATCACCCCTGCACATCCCCATTGTACTTAACTGCTCTGCTCTCTCTCACTCGAGCTTTTGAGATTTGTAAGCTATTAACACTGGCTTGACCTTTTTTCTTCCATCACATTACCTGAGGAGGAGGGTGGAGGAGGTTTGAGATGGGTGTGTTTGACTTAGCTGCCCGTGACAGCTCTGGATTCATGTACTCTTTAAGGATTTGCTAAAAGACAACAGAGGGTCTTCAAAAGCCTCAAGCTAAGGCGTTGTAGGTGAGCCCGCACACCATCTCCTCCTTTTCAACAAAGATTTTAACTCGCCGGAGACTAAGGGATTTTGACATGTTATTTCTTACGAGCAAAAACCTTATTTTACCACTTTATGATGATGGATTTTTTCTCTCTCTCCCTCTTTCTGTGTGCTGCCAGAATCCACCAAAAGCAAAACAGTTTATCAGACCACACTGAAATTTTTTAATTTTCACCAGTGTTTCATGTCTTGGTGGGGAGAGGTTTTCACTATTCCCAGATGTGGCTCTGCGTGGAGACGGGCCAGCGCGTGGCATCATTCTGAGATAAGAACGACAAGAACAAAGAAGAAATATATTAGCCAAACAAATCAATAGTGCATTACAGCCTCCAGGAGGCATCTTAAAAAACTAATACTCAGAGGCAGTAAGCCTAGAGTCCCCAGCCAACTCTAAACCACAGACTGAAACGGGCATGCATGCGCAAACATACACACATAAAAAATATATATATATATATATTTCTGTGATGGTCCCATAGTAGCTCACAGTGGAGCTACTGGCTCAGTAAATCATATGAAGTAGGCTGTGTGTCTATGTGAAATGGGGGTGATCTGTTATTCCAATGATGTGGTAAATTTTATTACAGGAGCAATAAGAGGACGAGGTGCACTGGCTCTGGTCTCCACCAAGCTCTTTGCTGCTGATTGCAAAGTAACGGCAGGACTTTGTGTGAAATAAATATACTCCGAGAAACAGGCAAAGTCCAAAGAATGCTCATCAAAAGTGATTGATTTTAAAAAATATATATATTGCTTTTATTTCTGAGAATTATGACTCTCACTTTGTTGCTCTGCAGTTTATCCTGTTCTAGAGTATCTGATCTGATCATACTCTCTGACAAATAATACATTGTAATAGTTCTGATATGATAGGTAGCACTACAACACTGCATGTTAAACCAGTCTTTCATTATTCTTTTATCAATAAATCACTGCATTTAGATTCAATGGCCACTTTCATGCCTTGATGTGAGTGTTTGCCACAAAATTAAATGCCATGCATATGCTGCTGTTGCATTCAACTCTAATAGAGCAATTACGCATTAAAGCAGCCCATTCTCATGGACGGACCGCTCGCTTGTCCTGTCAGTTGGAATAATGGGCAGTTTGTTCTTTGATTTCTAAAAATGCTTCCATTCTAGAGGGAATCAGCAGAATCCCGATGTGTGGTTTAAAGGGTCACTACGAAAAGGAAAATTCACTGATTGAGTGAACCTTTCCCTTTAAGCCTTCCTCTGCACTTTCATGGAAGGGTCAACAGGGCAGCAGAGTTGGTAAGTGGTGTCATCGTCATCTTTTTAGATGACCCTCGTTTACTCTGCTGCTGGACTTTGACACACACTCATTTTTCTTGAGGTTTTTTGTTTGGATCAGGTCTGTGTCTAGTGTGTTGCTGGGTCTTGAAATCATAGGAATGCAACATTTTTGTGGCTGGGTTTCTTCAGACTCTTCAGCTTTGTACGGAATGATGAGGCTATGGCATTATGAGCCAGGGACCACACTCCCATTTTGTCTATTATTTACTCAAACATGCATTGTTGCTAGGTTACAATAATCCTAACAAGGAATTTGAAATATGATGATGACTAAAACTATGGCAACATCCCTTTTGATGATTGATCATTGATATACTTTCATTATTAAATTACCGGGTCGTCTAGCAGACTGAATGGGTTTCTCCTTTGCCATTGTTGAAAGTATTAATATCATGAATGGTGCCCCTTGGTTTTAGAGGTTGGTCAGGGAGATGTGACATTAATTTGCTCCACTCTGTTCCAAAAGTTAGAGATATTTTCTAATGAAAGTACCACGAGACAACTGAGCTCCAATCTTTGAGCTAATTACAAAGAGAAGATTTGTTTCTAGCACAAACATGTCTTTTGCTCATAGGCCTTCATTGTTAACTCCCCATCCTCCATAGTGGTGATTTGCTTGGCTCTTACAAAGGTCCAGTCTCAGTATTCACAGGCTTACTGGGCTTTTGAATGTACTGTAGTAGTAGTAAATGTTGAGCTATGAAATGAAGGGATTAGGTGATCTAAGCTAGATTTAATTAATATTTTCCACCAGTAACTATTATCCAAGGCAGTTTTTTTAGCATTAATGAAGCTGCAACTTTTCTTGACCATCAGAAATGTTTTATGACAGAATCTGGGACTAAAGCCAAACTGTAGTCTTGTAGGTGAGGGTCCTGAGTTACTAAAGTAGTTCCCGGAATGCAAGAAAAAAATCTCATTATGTTGCTTTGGTCCACATCCTGCAAGGTAGCTGCAGTTTTACACAGCTGCTGCAGCAGCATCGTGGCACACCTTATTATCTGTCTCCCTTCAGAGCATGTGCATCAGAGATCACAATGGAAATCATGCTTGAACATTATTGTGAGATATCTGATTGCATGCTCTTGCATCTATAAATGTGCAGCATGTGTCTGCCTTTTTAGTTTAATATACAACCTTGATATTGATTA
>CAESWR010000201.1:989889-1003550 GCA_903171835.1 Mullus surmuletus | reverse complement strand
GCCTATTATTTTATTTTTTTTTGGGTCCTCTTTTCCATCCCGTCTTTTCCTCCATTTATCTTCATCGTGCCGCTCCTTTGGCAAGACCATTAGCAGCATGGTCACTTCCTCTTTCAGCCATGTCATCAGATAGCTCCATCCTCTCTGTTACGCTCCCGATAATGTGTCTTGGTATCGCCTCACTCACGTAGCTCTGCTCATGCATATTCATTGGAAATCAAACTGAAGAAGCTCTCTCTCTTTTTTTGTAGAGGTATTAATGGAAAGCTATTAACCTGTTAATGACTGACATATCGTAATGGCCAATTAACTGACATTACGCATGCATTTATTCAATTTTGCGTCACAGAGTTCCCATCAAAACATTAAACGAGAGCTACAACGTGCAGGAAATGTTAACGGCGTGTATAGTGTTTTTTTCTCCTCCCAGACCTTGTGTATGTGTGTGTGCGAGTGGGTGGATGTGAAGTGATGTATTTGTCAAGTGATCCCCCAAACCAAACAGTGCACTCCTCCTTCCTGCAGGGAGGAAGAAAATGAAACCGTTCTCCGCTGAGATTTGTCCCTAGTTGCTGTTGTCATCGCGTCAAACTGCCGGGTCATTACTGCACCACAAGCAGCTCGGCTTAATGTCTTTTGACTTAACACTAATGACTGACTCTGCATCTGTGCCCGCAGGGAGGAGGAGCGGACCGGAGCACTATGAATAGTCATGCTCATACACTTATTTGCAACAATTGTGCCAGCGATTTCCCCCATTTCGTCGTTTTTCTCAAAAAAGTCGTTTTCCGCGAGGATGTTTTGGGGATTCCATATGGTCCGCTCAGAAGACATCATGACACATTAAAGCGGAAGAGGAAGTCTTCTGCTGTTCTTCTTCTGCTTTAGAGTCTCCTCCCTCCCATCCTGCCATCTTTATCCCCTCCTCTCCCTTCCTCTTTCACCCCCCCCCCATCGCTCGTGCACTGTGTTGGAGTAGTCCATGCATATTTAACATAGCTGCATCTTCAAAGCTATGAACTTATTCATTAGCATTTAGAGTGCTAATGAAAGCACACAGAGTGCTAGCACCCTCGCTGTTTTGTACACCTCCTCTCGACCAACCTCACATTCCCTGCTGTATTGCACCGCATCTACGAACCCCCCCCACCCCCCCCAAAACCTGTCCACACTCCCTCCTTCCTTTGCCTGTCAGTGCATTCGGCGAAGGATTCAATTACAGAGGAAGAGATTTAAAACTTAAAATAAGGAGAATGTGTGGGAGATGTAGCAGAGCGCCACAGGGTTGTCTTTCGCACTCCGTTCGTCACTAAAACCCAAGGTAGTTCTATTCATATTTCACCCTTCTCTGTCTTTTTTTAGTCGTCTCTCCCTCTCTCTTCTCTCAAGCCTTACTTGGGGGGGAGGGGGGGAGTTGGGAGATGTTCCCGGGGATCGTGAGGGAATAGTCATATCTTCACATGGCCTCCTTCTCGCCGTCTCTCTTTCACTGCGTTTAGCGTGGTCTCTTGGCCCCGTGCTGCACCTTCGCTGTTACGACAGAAGCTTCAGGGTGCCTAATTGGACAGGAAACTTTGGACAGGAAACTTTGGACAGAAAACTGTTGTGGTTTTTTTTCTTCCCGCTCATTTTCAGCGAGTGAAGGAGTCCGGTGGCTGAGGGTTGGAAACACGCTGCAAACACAGAAACGCTGCAAACGCTGCACCAGGCCACTAGGGGCACCAAACTGAGGGATGGACCAATCCTGTGGGATCGGTCCTTCTTTAAACACACGAGTGGGATGTATTTTATGTATATTAGTTAAGACGTAGCTCAGAAATGTTTGTAACCCCCTTGTGGTTGATGTTTAACTGTATTACTGTAATTTTGAACAGAAAAAAAAACAAACAAGTAATGATTGTAAGTAGTGCGCAAGAGGAACTTGTTTTTGTAAATATAGTTTTTTGAATTAAAAAAAAGACATAGATCGGTTGTTTCCCTATATCGATGTTAAAGATTACGGACAAGTGTTTCAAAACAACATAAGTGAAAATGTACTTTTTTATTCCACTTCTTCCAAGTCTTAATTAATATTGAGAAAATATATATCCCACTCGTGTGTTTACGTTTTAAGAGGGGCGGATTCCACAGGATTGGTCCATCCCTCAGTTTGTCGCCCCTAGTGGCCTGGCGTAATTCCGTTGTGTTTTATGAATTTGCAGCGTTTCTCTTTTTTTGCAGCTTTTCTCTTTTTGCAGTGTGTTTGCAGCCCTCGGCCAGCGTGAAGGTGGGAAGTGAAAAGTGAGAAACCCCTTTTCCTCTGATGACCGCGGCCAAGAGTGCTCCTTGTCCTCTCTCTCAGCCCACGGCTTGGGGCGCAGCCTTAGTTGGTCCCCCTCACGCACCGCAGAGAGGAGCCTTTGAAGCCAGGAGTACGCGCACTCAAGGCAAGGGCGGACCCCTCCCCTGCGCTGCCCCCACAGCTATTCCCCACAGCCACCACCCCCCCCCTTCCGGATTCATCACTCTTCCACGGAACCACACATGGAGCCCGTGCAGGTAGCCTGATTGGCAGAGAGCAAGAGCGAGTCGTTAAGAAGCAATACGGGAGGAAGTGAGGAGGGGCGAGGCGGCGAAGCAGGAGGAGAGGGTTGGAGGTGGGAGAAAGACAGACGCTGGAGATAGTGGGTGTTTCAGAGAGAAGAGGGGGACCGGGATGAGAGAGTTAATCTGCAGAGGAACAGATTGGCTTCCCATCCTTCCTTCTCTGTCCTTCAAAGCAAAGCACCAATTCAGCACTCTGGAACACACACTCGCGCTCTCACACTCGTGGGCATTTGCACACAAAAGGGTGGGGGGGAAAAAAAGGGAAAGATCGATCAAGCGTGCAGCTCATACGAATATGCACATGTGCGATTTACGCATTAACACATAAGAAGGTAATCCAGTTCTGCCGCACACACAGACAGGTGTGTACACAATGCGGCCCACCCATTTACGCAGTGGCCCGTTGCTGCTCTTCAATTTTTGGCACAAAGACACTTGGGCTCGACCAGCGAATGGAGTCGGTGACTTGAAAGATATGGGTCAATAAAACGCAAGGGATGTTTTAGCTGAAAAGGAAATTGATTTCTCAGCAGGCCAAATGTGCTGTGACCTTCATAAACCTTCATAGACTCTCCTCTTGTGACTTTATGAGGATTGGGCCATGTTTGGTCCCTTGTTTGTTCCAAAGTAGTCCTGCCCCTCGCGGCTTCTCCGCCTTTCACGCCACATTAATCAATATTCTAAGCTCATCACCGTAAGGAGAGGTTTTGCTTTGCTTCTCTGCTGTTTAGGCTTCAGACAGTGGTTGGAGTGGCCATCTTTTGTTGTTTTACCAGACTCAATTTATTTATTTTGTCCATTCCGTCACAACAGAGCTGAGCAATTACTAAGCAGCGCATCGGTAGATTCCTCAATACATATTCAGTGTTTATATGCCACTATATTTGGTACATTTAATGGGATTCAGTGGGTAATAATATTCAGCTTTGACACCGGCAAACCATAACAATAAATGAGTGGGGCAGACTATTAGAAATACCATTCAATATAGTGATACAACACCACCACCCACTCCAACCTTTGTAGTGGAAATAGTGTAAATATTTCATTTATAGCACTGTTAACTTTTTGAAAGAATGGATATACTGGGCTTTTGTTTTGAAATTGCATCACGCTGTGCTGCTGTAACTAATAAAGTGGTCAGGGGAATGTTTACGAGACATAAGGCAAGCAGCACTGGTGAAACAAAAATAACGGCAATAGAAAAAATCTAAATATAACGTCGCCACAGTGTTTTTCCCTATCATCATATTTTTGAATGTGTTAATTTTTTGTAACAAAGGATTTTCTAACAAATGATCAATATTACAATAATTTCATTATCAGTTTTAGTCCTAAAGAGTAGACATATAATGTAGTATGACCCCGAGGTGAACAGTGTATAATACAAAGTGTGTTTCTCACCTGTTTCGGGTTCATTTCGTACATTTTTGACTGAGTGGTAGTCACAGCTGTTTCACTCCCTCACACCTCTCCAGCAGCAGCGGCACCGCCAAGCAAAGAGTGTATTACAGAAACGGCACTGCGCAGTGACATCACTAATCTTGGTTGACAAGGAGACAGTGGACCACCAAGCGTGTGTGTTTGTATACAGTACTACGGCTGTACTGAACTGTATGTGTGTGACCTGGTTTGCTGACCCAGTACCAGTGGCCATGTTCACCTGTATTACTCACACTTGTCTTCTCGGGCACAGTTCGCGCAGGCTAACAGCGGTGTGCTATCTGTGCAGTGTATCTAGCAGAGCACTGACTCATAACGCTGTAACCTAACTGCAGGAAACCTAGAAGGGGAGGGTGTGTGTGTGGGGGGGGGTGCTTTGGTGTAAACAGCTCTGCCATGTGATCAAAGAGGAGAGATGTGCCCGGCGGAGGAGAGGATTCAACAGGCAACCAGTGAATGTGATTTTTCTGTACGCTTTGCCTTCTGAGCCGTGTTTCAGGGGGGGATGATGGCGCTTTTTTATCCCGCTTGCTTGGGATTTTTCTCATGCATGATGTAGTTCAGACTTCCCACTCACTGAAATGTTTATTAAGAGTGGATTTATTAACTCCTCTTTTGTCTCTCCACGACTTCTCAGCTGACCTTTGTGCCGCTCGCCTCACCCGCTCGCCGAGTCGCTCCCTGTAAAGTCTCGAGTCGGTCTGACTGCATCGGGCGGGTGACTGAGATCATTAGAGTGGCTGATATAATGAGCTCATAGCGCGCCATGCAGCTGCAGCGGTAAAGGTTTGTGATGACATAAACACACACACACACAAACACACACGTCTAAATTGATTGGACCGGCGCTGATTTCCCAGGGCAAATGTGGGATGCTTGGTTGCTTTCAAAGAGCTGTCAGCTCCAAAGCCAGCAATGTATACTGCAACACATGAGCCATGATATTGAACTCTGTGTGTGTGTGTGTGTGTGTGTAAGACGGACAGGGAAAAATACAGCAGCGGTGCTGAGTAGTTACCCAAGCCAACCCCAGAGGTTTCAGAGGGATTTTGTGATTATGAAAATTAATTACATTGCATCCAAATTTTTCTTATTAATTTTCTTTTTTTTATGAAGATTCGAAGCCTGAGTGGATACCCCTTGTCGCTCTTAAGGCCACTGATACCAACCGCGTGTAATAATTAGAGTCCTCCGTCAAAAAAAAAACACAATGTGAGCAGAGACAGTGCATTTTTATTCTCTCTCACTGTCCCTCCGGCTAAATGAACAAGAACATTTCCACATTGAGTCCCAAAAGTGCCTCGGTGATACACCCTGCGCTGCAAGATTGACAGCTTGAGGTCCCTGTTAATCATTAATTTTGCTGAAACTGTCCCTGTTAGCATGTCGGATCTCATTTGGGTTGACCCTGTTAGCCCCGCAGAAGGTTAATTTGTTTTGATTGATCCTAAAATGCTTGTTAGCAAAGGCAGAATGTTCGCACGGAGACAGTAGGCTTCAGTCTTAAAAAATACAACAGTGAGGCGGTTGGGAAAAGCGATCAAATTACGCCGCCCAAATATACCGTTGGTTTGGCACATTGTCTTGAAATGGATCCGTAGCATCACGGCATGATGAGCAATTAATCTTAAAGAGGTGATAATTGAATTTTTTGATTACAAGCTTCTTTCAATAGCAGATCTTGGAGGGACTATGGGTTTGATGTTGAAATCAAATATGCTTATCTACATCAGCAGACATGCCATTTCATTCGTCTCCTGTAATTAAAACATATTTGTTTTATGGATCTATATAGGAATAACTTAACAATAAAAATATATATTTTTTGTGACTTGGACAATACATCCCGATTCCCTTGTGACTATACATTAGATAAAATTAGCTAATCAATGAGCAGTCCCATAAGAACATCATGTGAAAATTGTGAATAGATTATGGGGTAAAATGATGGTCCGTCTCAGATGGACTATGGTCTCGCCTCTTCCAATGACTCACCATTTAAGGTCACTGAGGCTCGATATAGTTTATCTTGTCCCAATCACTACTTCACATAATAGACAAGCACATGGGATAATCAATGAGAATGATTTAAACACATCTGAATAATGACTCCATGGTCTCGCCATTGGATTTGCATCAGTGTGGCCGCAGCCCAGTACTCACACTGGGAGCTTTTACAGCTTCCAACGATGATTAACCATGACTGAATTCCAAGTATAATGAGCTCACAATACCAGTGAAAAAAAATAGTGGTTGTAGGCTACTTGATAGAAGATTTTCATTTTGTTTTTAATTCCAAATGTGGTATATTTCCTCCTCTTATCTCAGAGGTTTTATTAAACTAATTATTTTTATTTTTGGTATGATTTATCATTTGTTTTTTGAAAGAAACAAACATAAACATGAGCTGATAAAAATATCATAATGGAGCGGCTGCAGTATTGAGATACTGCTTACACATACAAGTGCAGTTGTAATTTTGCATTTTTGGAAAATTTTCATAGTGAAATGGGGCGTATTTTACAGCAAATACCTCTATATATCCACCTCAGTAGACACTGTACCACTGCTTTAATTGTGCAGTTTTCATTACTGCACTTCTGAATGCAGAGTTGCAGCATGTTACACCACACAAAAAAGTCATTTACAGTTTACTCACTTATCTCAACTATACATACTAACCCCAGCACTGTGCCAAAAGGTGTTTCTTTGTCCCGCACATTACTGTCTGTCTGTCTCCCTCTTTAATTAATTAGCTTAATTATGTAAATTAAACTTGCACCCATACAGCAGCCAACAACAATGATTAATTGCTCAATTTGGTGTCCTCATAGTTTCAAAGTATTGCACAATCAAAAGACGAGTGAAAATGTAATGCAACCACTAAACAAATCAGCTGTTCCAGTTATGGGGTTTCTGTAGCATAATTTCCAACACATAACTTTGTTCCACTTGCTACGGTAATGGTAAACATCAGGCCAGCGAGCCATAATAGTGAATTAGCAGACTGTAAACTGATAAATTACACCATGGGGGTTTTTATAGTGATACAGCGTCCAGACAGCCACGCCTCCATTCAAACATTTCCCCTCCGCTCCATGGCTTTCCATTTTTCAGGGAGCAGATAAGCTGGATAGTTTCTATAGATTTGGTGACTGCTTTACAAATTTCTAATAATCTCACAAAACAAAAAATCACTATTTGAAATGTGGTTGATTTATCTTTTACTTCCATTTCACGCATTGTTAGGCAGCATGAAAGTCCTCCGCGTCATCGTCTCCCATGAGCCCGTGCAACTAGACAATGGATACACAAGCCCCCTGAGTCTGGGGTCCATTGTTTAGCTCTGTGTCCTCCATGAGTTCATAGGTATTCACAATATTTCCATTCTTCCATAGGAGATTAATCATAATGCGGGCCATTATAATTTGTTCCCAGAAATTTGTCATGTCTGTGTGCGGCGATGCTCGATGTTCTGGAACCGCACAAGTATCGACTCCATCAATCAGTATTACCACGGTAACGTTGTGAGAGCTCCACTTCCCCCGCGGCTAGTGGAGGGGAAAAGCAATTATGCAGGTAGCATATGAGGGAGAGAGAGCGGTAGAGAGAGGAAGAGAGAACACCTGAATAGCAATAAAAGCATAGAGAGGAAGAGAACATGTTTATCTCCCACAGCACTTAGTGTGTGGCTCTTTGTGGTGTACCCCTGTTTGATAATTGGCATTATCTGATTGACGGTGCTCTCGGCATCTAAACAGCCTCTCTGAGGCCAAAAGATACAATTATTAAGTGTGACCATTTGCGGCGTCGCGGCATAATTTGGTAACTCAAAACCACCCAGAGGAGCAGCTTGCCTTGAAGGAATGTGCCGGTGTTTTCCCGCGCCGTGTTGCCGCTGTGGCAAAAAGCACTGGGTTTCCGCTCATTTTGCGACTGTATTAATAATGCAGATGCACTCCAATGTGATGTTGTCTATTTTGGGGTGTGAATATCAATTTGAAGGTACTCAAAAAAATCACACCTTTTTAGAGGGGTGATATATTGTTGTGCGGTGCTGCAGCTGAAAGTGATGAAAATTGTTGTCCCATACAAATGCGATGACAGTTTAGATGGAAACCAGTGCCTGTGTTAGCAAAGATTCACTGTCTCTCAAAACAGCAACTTCCCAGAATACAGATTATTTCATTTGCTCCCTTCCTGTTTAAAGTCACAATTATCATGTCTCCTTGATGGAACCTGTTTTCATCCCATTCGCCAGGCTTCCATCGTTCAATGAAATAAAAAATAGATCTATTTATCGACATAAATCTATGTTCTGGTTCTATTATCTTTCTTCATTCCCGTGAAGAGGGACGATATTTTTACCCCATCTCTTTTGCTGGAGGACCAAATCTCCCTCTGAAAAAGACTGAAAGAGAAAGGCTACTATTTACTCTTATTTGAATGGTGCTTGGAAAAATCGGTACAAAATACAGCGGTTGTAGTAAAGACGCTTCAGTACAAAGCAGTGGATTTAAGGATGACAGCTACACAAAGGATGAGGGAGTCAGAAAGCATGAAGAGCTGCACTAACGCTTTTGGTATTTCAGCAGAATTAGAAATTGAAGAAGTTATGTACAGAATATACATTTGTGTCGCATTTCATGAATGAAACGTAAAAAAGAAATCAGTGCACCGCACCCCTCTGGGAATTTATCGTTTCTTTTTCAAGGCTTTTACATGATAAGCAACCTCTATTATGAAATCTGCCCTATTTTCAAAAGTCCTACTTGCAAAACACACACTTCCACTTTGGACAGATCGGCTAAATCAATTATGGGGGCGACTAATTAAGCCACATGTCAATAACTCATCCCAATTAAGGTACAGAGCAGAAATCAGGCATGCGCCGAGTCCAAGTCGGGCTGCTTCTTATCGATTTTGTGCTAATGCCAGGCATTTGTCCAAAGCTGGTGCACTTCCACAGACTCTGTCAGTCGCTCTGTGAGAGCTGTAATCGCGTCTGCAGATAAAGCGCCTAACAAGCCAAAACTATCAGAATACATTACTGATTTCTATGTATGACATAGAGATTGATCACCTCTGTGAGTCTGCTCTGTCGCACAGAGAGATAGGAGGGTAATTTTCACACAATCACACAATGAATTATGCTTTATTTTGCTTCAATTCTCCCGATAGACTTAACTGCTCTGCCTTCCTTTATACAGTGTTTTTACCAGCTAATGTGATGGAATATCCCATGGAACATCACCTGTTAGGTTTGATTTGTCCAATTTTACAATGGTTCATTGTTACATCTAAAACAACGATGAATGTATTCTCCGATGGGGTGATTTTATTTTCTATACAGACAGTAATGTCACACATTTCAACATTACAATACATTACTTGTTAGCAACAATTCTTTTGATTAAATGTGTTTCATGTGCACTTCAAATGAAGCCTATTTTGGATGCAGCACCTGTGATGGCATTCACTTTGGTTTTCCACAATAGTCAGTGGGTGCCAGGTGGATCGAAGTGAATCACACACATGCACGGTGACAGAGACGTGTCACTCATCAGTCACAGCCATGTTTACTTACTGTTTGACGCGAATGAGTGCTATATTTGAATTGAATTAACACCAAGCTATTTCGAAGACTTTTAACCAGGGAACTTCTGTTTACAGATGAAAATAAAACTACAGAGATATCAAACACAACCAATGATAGAAAAGGATTGGGGGGAAAAGAATGTTATAAGTACATTTCCTTATCTGTGGAAGAGGCTTGACCGCAAAGAAATAACTTCACCCGTGCTCGATACGTGAATTAATAGAATGTAACACACAGATTGTGATGAAAAAGTATAAACAAGGATGGCTCTGGTGTCTCCCACAACCAGCGGCGCTCTGTAACACGGAGAAAGCCGTGCTGATCCATGGGTGGGATGAGAGATAACGCTTGAGTGCCTGGAATTGAATTTTTTTTATTCCTCATTTCACCCGGATAAGAACTGATTTTCCCCTTTAAAAGGTAGTGCAGATTTGATTGTTTACGTTTTCTCTGTGAATTTGTGCCTGCTGTTTTCATAGATTGATTGATTTGTCGAGGATGAGTAAGGATTCACAGTTTCTCGATTTCTTATTTATTTTTATTTTCTTTACACGATAAACAACTTGAATAAAGGTCAAGAATTAAGGCAGAAATCAATTTATCTGGCCTTGCAGCACAAATGCGACCATGGGGTTGTTTGACGTGGGTGTGATATTGCAGCTCAAACCACTATGCTTGTTAATTGTCCATCCAGCTGTATATTTCAAGGATTCAAGGAAACTTTATAGGTGGGACGAAATTAAGAACTGTGGTGCATATTAAGCCAAGAGCAATAACATTAAAACAGTATAAGAAGAATAAATATTACAGTATTTGGAAACAATATTTACTTTAAATATAGCTAAGCTTAGCAAAAATATGCAGTCCAGTCAGCCAATTTGGCCCCGTAGGAGTGAAGTGGGTTTTAAAGGTCAAAAGTCAAGGTCACAATCACCTTGGATGTGTCCCATTAATATCATTGTGCTATGACTGGAACTCCTGGGAGATTTGTTTTATTTTTTTTGTAGCAGTTTGGCCCAAACATTAAATTGGGCAGCAAAGATGACCTGATAGCATTTTGGTGGTCAAAGATCAAGGTCAGCTTTTGCCTCACTGAGCGGGATTTTTTCCCTCCTCCATCGTAGTCATCATATTTTAGGTAGGGCTTGAGGGGATTCTTACAGATTTGACAATGATACATTCTCAACAATCTAATTCGCTGTGACCTTACAGAGTACATCAGCATATCTCAAGATTGTACATGCTTCTAATAAGTTCAAACTAAGCTGTAACACATGTGACCGTGCCGTCTCCACATATATCCCAAATCTTCCCACCAGAGAGCCGACCATGACAGTTTGACATTATTTTTCTGCTCCACAGTGACTCCTCAGCCTCTTTGACATGTCCCTTTGTCACCTTTTCGCATCGACAGACCTTTAATAGTTTTCCCTTCACTGATGTACACAACAGCTTGACAGCTTGAGTGTGGTGGCTCAATTACAGGAATAACACGCTGGGATGGCTTTTTTTTTTTTTTCTTCACCTTCTCACTCAAAGTGGAGTGGAACCAGTGGATAGATTTTGACAGATTAGCCTCATTATACACTTCACATGGACTTCTATTAAAAACCCCAAGACAGACACTCACATTACGATCCATGATGAAGGCATCTTTAGGAACAGGAAGAGACGGCGTATTTCCTCCCTTCGGTTGTGTCTGTCTGATGGGCGAGGGTATTTTTAACCTCCAGCAACAAGCAATTGCTTGTGTGATTGTTATTCCTCTACTTAGCGCCATAGAATATTTTGCCTCCGTTACCAAAGCTATTCTGAGATCTATTTGCATTAATCAGGATTTAAAAAAAGATTGCGTGGCACTCGTTACACGGTGGGAGCACATACACACAAACGCAGCAGCACGCCCAAATACTGAAGTAAACACGCATATATCAAATGTGCAGAGAACAAAAGGCCAGAAGAAGTCAGGGAAGAGTGAACTGTTGTGACGTAAGCCCACCCAGCCATTTATGAGGCTGGGTGGGCTTACAAACCTCTCATCACTGTGAACAAAGGCTCGCAAAATTAGCTGCCCGGCCGGTACTGGTGGGGCATTCATCATTCATAAATCAGATAACCTTTTTACTTTTGCTGTCGCTCAAGTCAGTGTACTGGCGAGAGGAAGTCAGTCATCTTTTTTCTTTTTTTTTTATAAATCATTCCTGCTCACATGGAAACACTGGGAATCTAATTTGATGTAAGCTTCTAATCTACATTTCATTTTTCCGGGGGAAAATGTGTTAATGCCTTTCTTCGTGCTGCTGAAACAATAAGCGGGGGAAAGTGATTTTAATGAGAGAAGGTACCCTGCCTTGGTCTGATAAATGAGCTCATCCGTAATCCTAATTGTGTCAAAGGCAGGATTTACCACTTCATTCTCTAAACAAGCGCCGGGGCATCTCACAGAACTGTGGTTCGCCATCAATCTTTCGTGCATATCACCTTTTGTTGCTTTTTTTTCCCGGTACATACAAAAGCAGAGGGGCATGTACCTTTTCTTCCAGGAATAATTGGCTGCAGCTGACGCAAATACACGGTTTAAATCATAACCCACCCTTATCAGCGACTCGCCAGTCCTGCACTGTGCGTGATGGACGGCAACGAAATTAAAAAAATTCGACATTAAACGATGCCGGAATTCAGAAAAAATGTTGTAATATTGAATCAGCCCAACCCCCCCCTCCCCCAAGGAGTGCTCTCTCCCCTCTAAAAGCCCACCAAAATGGACGTGGTAAACAGTGGAATCCTCGGTGGGTGTGCGTTTCTCCCCAGCCAGCTCTGATTTATTTTGTTTATTTTGCAGTAGGAACCACGTCACGGCAAGAGTGACTCATTCCGTCTCTAATTGTCCTCTTAATTGTGCTACGGAGCCAGCTCTTCAAATAGAAAATAGAAAACAAACAAAACAAAACCAAAAAAAAAAAAGGTTTGAGTTTGTGTTCTGCTAGTGTGCTTCAACTGTTTGCCATCAACACTAAGGGGCTTTGGCACAAGGTGATTATGCTCCTTTATTTTCCTTCCCATTCTGAGTTTAGATGCTTGAAATGAGACGATATGAGTGTGATCCGGTTCAAAAACCGAGCAGGCGTTCCATCCATCGCTCTGGATAGAGGAGATATGAGACTGATGTAAGTGAATGAAATGCCATGCTTGGATCGCAGCAGGAAGCACACAAACTCCGGCGATTGCACATTTTCTTCCTTGACGGTGTCGCTTGGAGTGTCCACAATGTTGGAAACCTTTCTCCATTGTCAGCCGGAGGGTCTTAACCCCACCCAGGTGGTACAATGGGAAGGGTTGCAGAAGGGTATGGGCTTTCCTCATCCGTAGGCCATTCAATATGAATTTTGTTTGCTTTTTTTCAGTTTCATCTCCACCGAATGCCGTGTACATCTTTTCATCCTTGATACAACTTCTGGGCAATCAGTTTATCAAATGAAAGCCTGTTTTACCAACACATCAATAAGTGCAAGAACATGTACCTGGGATATAAGACAGAAAACAGAATCATATCAAACACAGAAAAAACAAAGGAGCTGGAATATATTGGAAACTGCTCGTGGGTACTTTTCTTCTTTCTTCTTCTTTTTTGTTCTCTCTTTCTTTTTTTTTCCTGTGAAATTCCCGTGCGTCTCCTGTGGGACTCGTGGGTGCGCTCTGAGGGTGCACGCTGCAAAAAATATCCACCCAGATGTCCTGTTTTTCTCCCTTTTTTCACCAGTGAAGACATCCTCAAACGCGATGAGATAGCGCGCACCCCCAAACCCACCCTCCTCCTCCTCCTCCTCCTCTCCTCCTCTCCTCCTCCTCCTCCCCCAGTGGGTGTTTTCCTGAGAAGGATGAAGGTCGGACGCGTTATTCTCTGCGTAATTCGCGTGCGCTCTCGCTCCTCTCCGCGCGTGTCTTTTAAGAATTAAAGCCCTGCGGTGGAGAAGAAATCTGCAGCTTGGTGAAGTGCACGGGTTCTTTTTTTCCTCTCTCTCTCCCCCCCCCC
>CAESWR010000201.1:939965-956985 GCA_903171835.1 Mullus surmuletus | reverse complement strand
GCTGATCTCCACTGCGAGGTTTAATAGGTTAAAGGATTTCTACAATGTGATTTCCTTCAGAGAAATCCACTACTCACCAGCCTTGGCGGAAGTGATGGAGCAAAGAGACAATAAGAATTAACAGAAAAGTATAAATCGATGTGCAATCTCCTTTCAGTCAGTGATCTCGGAGTATTAGCTGGAACCAGCGGAGATAAATATAATGACATTACCAATGAAAATCTTTGTTTGTTTTTTTTTCGATTTCCAATGGTTACTAGGTCTTAATTTGAAAAAAAATATTGGTTAAAGTGTTATTAAAGTTGTACTAAAATGCCTGCAGCAGTAAATAGACCAATGTAGTTAAAACTAATGCAGTTGATTCAGCTAATTAAAAAGGAAACACTTACACAGTTTGTTTTTCCTAATTTCACATGATAATAAATTGCTACAAATGGAAAGTGGTTCACTCAGGCCCCTTTTCCCTTCGTCAGGTGTAGCTGCACGGCTGGCAGTGTGTTTGAACAAAACACACTGACAAGTCTTTCAGTATTCATACTTGACAGAAAATGGCTTGAAGGCAGCATGAATTTAGATGCAAAAATAACACATACTAAGATGTTGATCCTCGGATTAGCCATGGAGAGAGGAACAACTTTGTTTTTTTCTTCTTTCTGTTTTTTTCCTGAAGTTTCTGACTATGAAAAAGGTGAGAAAGCCATGGAACGGGGCTTTACACCCTGTGCTGAGACCATGTGCACTGAACTCATTAAATGTGAAAATGAATAATATCTCACTGCTACAGTTTCAATAAGAAAGTGGGATTTCATTTTATATTGTGGACTCCTAAAAGCATTCCATGTCGTAAAAATGACATGCACGAGTTTGAATAGCAATACAGATGTGAGTTACATGGAGTGTTTACATATAGTAGAAAATACCTACCCTGTTTTCTATTGGCATCTCATAAAAATATACTTAAGATCCTCATTCAAACCCATAGGTTGCAGTCTCCCAAGAGTACAGACCCAAAATAACTCTCTCTGACATAATCTCCTATCAGTGTCCCCTTTTCTACAGGAAGATAAATTGGCTCTCTGTCTTGGAACCTAAGAGAAGAGATAAGGTGCAACAGTTATTGGGCTTGTGGGGTGACGGTGGAGTTTTTACACCTTATAACTTTCGTGGCTCACTGATCCGTTAGCGTGTTGCCTCGCCAGCGGTGCAGGTGTGTGACTTTGCGCTCTGTGACAATCCGTGCCGTTCCCGCCTGCATGCCCAGGCAATCCGTGCTTCGGCGGGAGAGCAGGAGGAGTGAAGCGGACCGTGTTTAATGGTGCACCCACGCTATGTGCCTGCAGGACCCTGGCTTTAGTGGAAAAGCCAGGCAATGGATAGAGCTCCAAAGTTTCAGCTGGCACTTTGTTAATGGTATTGCCATTGTGTACAGAATAGTCTTTTAATAGGCCTATTGCCAATAATGGAAGCAAGCAAAAGCGAATTATGTATTTCTTTAAAAACCCCCTCAAGGTCTGTTGAAATTGGTCTCTAATGATTAACATGAGTTGAATTTGACTGTCTTACCAATTACATAACTATTCATGTGCTAACTGTCATGCTCTTTTCATAGCTGCTTGCGTGAATTTGCATTTATGTGTACAGTGCATGTTTTTTATGTGTGTGTTACTTTTAACACGGTTGACTGACGACAGATCTCAGAGGGACCATTCGTTGTCAATGAGAAGGAGTCCTGGAGGACCTTCTGTATGCCGTGCCATGTCTGTGTGTATGTGTGCCTGTGTTAAAGTGTGTCTTTGCTGGGTGCGCACCTCTCTGTGTCTGCGAGTTCAAGCACGTAGCCTTCGAAGTGTTACACGCCAGACCTTTCCCTCCGCTTTCTCCCCGGGGTGCCGTTTCTCTACCAGTGTGCTTGGGGTTTCCATGTGTAACAATGATTACCTTCACCTCAACCGTAAAGAGCAGTACCCAGATAACTGTAACACACAGAGGACCCTCGCGCCTCGCCCCTCCATCACCAGACTCGTGTTGAAATATGGTACCAGGATTTGCTTAGCTCAGCAGCGCATTAGCGATCAGCCGGCACACATAACAACTTGTGGGAATTGTGGCCCTTCTCCTGTCAATGGACGATTCACAGTACAAGTATTGTGCTGGAATTCTATATGATTTTTTTTTTTTCCCTCAAAGTAAAGCCGAGCCCCAGGTGTCATGTCAGTAGTAATTTCTCCAGACACCCAATCAGTGTGAAATGTACGAGGATCTGAGATGGTCGGCTATAATTACAGTAGCAGCCAGACCCCGGAGCAGAGGTCAGCCATGCTGGAAAGTGCTGTCTGCCTCACACTATTCATGCCTAGAACATACACACACCTGCTCACACAGACACACACCGGTGATGTCTTCTCAGTTTTAATAACCCTGTCCAACTCTGCTTCCTCGCTGCCTGCTCCATGTTATCAACCCTCGTATCTATGCGGCAATGCTGCCATAATGATCGCACTTATCAAGCTTTTGTGTTTGAATTACACACCATACCTTCTCGGAACAAAGCCAAAATAATACCTTATAATTTCATATAATTATCTGTTCTTTCAAATCTGATACAGCAACAATTATATTTGGCGCACACCAACATTTTTTCCACCCCAAACCTCTGCAATGAACAAGGGGCTAAAGATTTCTGATGAATTATTGTGAGACGTAAAATGAACCTGTAATTTCCCTTTTCAGATTTTAAACTGCATGCTAAAGCTTTATTATCAGCCATAACACTGTCCCAGCCTTAATTATCTTAACAAACTGCCCTGCTGTACAGATAGGCAACCTACCACAAAATCAGGCCGACATGAAATCAGCGTAGTCTGTAACAGTGCAATTCACATTTTTCTCAGATATTGTTCAGTCATTTCCCGCGACGCTCCTTTTTACACATAATGGCGTTCTATCTGACAGGAGTCTCCATATGTGATGCTCAAGAAGAACCATGAGCAGCTGGTTGGGAACGAAAAATACGAGGGCTACATTGTCGAGCTGGCTGCCGAGATCGCCAAACACGTGGGATATCAGTACAAACTGAAGATTGTCTCTGATGGCAAGTACGGAGCCCGGGATCCCGACACCAAGATGTGGAACGGCATGGTGGGAGAGCTCGTGTATGGGGTGAGTGGACTATTTCCTGCCTCAAGACAGAAAATGGATCTCTGAATATCTTGAGAAAATAACTACCAGAGAATCCTCATGTACAAATGAATGTTGTTGGACTTAAAGGGGTTTTTTTGTCTGTATTTTACAATGGAATTTTGTTAATAGGACTGTATACTGAGCTCACATGATGCCATCATCCTAGATATTCACGCTTTGTGCTTTTCTTGTATTTTCTTTTTTGCAACTTTTCAAATGTCCACTGAGCATTAATCAAACATGGCTGGACACAGTGTTGTAGTCAAACTGAGACCAAGACTTTACTAAGACCACAGGGCAATAAGACCGAGACAAGATCAAGACATTTGGGGTTCAAGACAAGACCAAGACATCTGAAATTCAAGACAAGACTTTATATACAGTACATGTATTGTACATCAATGAAAGATGATAGGCACAGTCTAAAAGCCTGGCAGCAGTGGTTCCCATCGACCTTGATAAAAATTCCAGAGTCCACTCAATCCAAGACTAAGGCAAGACCTTGTAAAAATGCCTTTGAGTCCGAGATGAGACCAACACACTCATATAACACTCGCTATATATGAGTCATAGAAGCCTGTTTCTTTGTCTTCCCTCAGAAAGCAGACGTGGCTGTGGCCCCTCTGACCATCACTTTGGTCCGTGAAGAAGTCATCGACTTCTCCAAGCCCTTCATGTCGCTGGGTATCTCCATCATGATCAAGAAACCCACCAAATCCAAACCTGGCGTGTTTTCATTCCTGGACCCTCTCGCCTACGAGATCTGGATGTGCATAGTGTTCGCCTACATCGGCGTCAGCGTCGTCCTGTTCCTCGTCAGTCGGTTCAGCCCGTACGAGTGGCACGCAGAGGACTACGAGGAGGGAGCCGAGCCGCAGAGCCCAACCCAAGCCTCGGCCACGAACGGGCTGCCGCAGGGACAGACAGCGACGCAGCAGAATGCCAGCCAGCAGAGTCCGGAGCAGACCAACGAGTTCGGCATCTTCAACTCCCTCTGGTTCTCTCTCGGGGCCTTCATGCAGCAAGGATGTGACATCTCACCACGGTAAGGAAACCGTGAACCAGAAATGTTGATGGGCTGCATTCACAGTCGCTCTTTGCTTTGTTGTTGGAACACAAAGAGCTACTCAGTGCCACCTACGTACAATAGATTTGTCTGCCACACCAACACTTCATCTTGCTTTGCCTTCGTGTTAAACTCAGCTGGGCTTTGTTTATTGAGTTTTTTCTTTGAGAGTGTCTCTTCATACAGAGCAGCAATAAAACTTTGATGAGGAGCAGCAGGGAGTTTATGATGTGGTCATCTCACATTGTTATGCTTTCATTTGACTGCCAAAATTTACTCCACATATAAATATATTCCCGGCCAGTAAAGTGTACTGCCACAGTATCTCCCTGCAGATCAAACAGCTTTTTTTCTGCCTATTGATCACCTATCTGAGGTTGATAGCAAATCCCCAGCCTTTGAAGGACAGTCATGAAAGATCCTGGCGTGAGTATCGAGTGCTACAGTATTTGTTGGCTCCCCTCGAGTGCTCTCATGAGCTGTGGCATGAAACCGTTCTCAAAAGGTCACCAATTAAAAATCTCATTAAGTGCCTGAAATTAAAGACACTGAGGTCGACTTTCTGAGCTTTCCAGAGGGACGAGGAGGAGGAGATGAGACGATAATGTCACTATTAGCACTATTAGCTCTGAACCGGCGGAGACAGGTTAGGTCATGGGGAGACACACACACTTTCAAGGCTCTTGAAATGTTAAGGGACTTGTACATCATGTGTAGTATTTTAAAATGCAGTGTGTGTAAGCGAGACAGAGAGAGACAGCGAGCAAGAGAGAGAAGAGCTTCAGGGAGCCCAAAGAAAACTATCCATGTGAGATCAGGTCACTCGAAAAGATAGCATAAATAAATGAAAATTAAGGGCAGTATTTCTTAGCGATCCAGATTCTTTTTATATATATATGTATATATATATATATATTTGTTTGACATTTTAGTTGCATTTTATTTATTTTTACCTTTTGCAATATACTGTAACTAAAGGAAATGAGGTTTTGTTTGTTGTGCTCACAAAACAGAAAGAAATATATTTTGAAAATACATGGCTGTCATGTTGTCACAAAGTTCCATCGCTTCCAGAAGAGAGAAGAAATAGCCACAGGCAGAAAAATACCTCCTTTAAAAAAAAGTTATTTTTAAAGAGGTGCTTTTTCCCTATATTTTGATGCTGGAATTCCAATGGCATAGCTTTGAATGATTCAGAGAGGATTGAGAACCGCAGCCCCTGTCTGAAACATGACATTTTAGCTCCTGTCTCTTTAAGACACTCTTTAAAATTAGCAGGCAAGTGGTTAGGAGTTTAACAAGGGGCTGCATCGAGTGCTTATTTTCTCGTCAAATTAGCAGAGTTGAAAAAGGGAGGCTGATGTGTTCCTGTATTTTGTGTGTAGTTGCTTGGCCAAATTACTTCGACACATCTGTTGGCATTGCGTGTGCATCATCAGATTTGCAGACGGTCCCATTTCCCTCACCCTCTCTCCAATGCGCCGGCCCTCTTCCAAGAGTCAGTAGTCCCGTATTATCCCCCTGCATCAGCTTCATCCTCCCTTTTGGTTTTGGAACGATCCCACAACCGCATCTTTCTCACATCAGTTCCCACCTCTCGCACTACAGTGTGGAAAAATTGGCAAATGGTGCAGTAAGACCCTCCGGCACAGCTTTTCGCTACAACAAATGTAGGGTCTCCACAGTCAGAAAGCTGTGTTTGCAAACCCCTTATTCAGTGAGTGGGCAGTAGAGTGGCGACTGTGGGTCTGCTGTAGTGTATCCTGTAATCTCCCTGCTACATGGAAGCGTAGATTGATCATTTGATTAGCAAGATTCATAATCCTTTCAACAACAAAGACACTTTTTAGACGGTCTGCGCTCTCCTAACATGGTGAAATCTGCTCATAGTTAAACACTCATTATTTCTGCTTGACCTCTAAAATGACGGGGACCTCTTAAAGGTTTCGGCCGCAGCGCGTAGGCCGCCTATCGACAGTTTGCGGACTATTTAACACCTAATCAGCCGAAGTGGTTCAACATCAAGCAGGCCTTTGACCACCATTGTCCCTTCCAGCCCTGTGTATGAATATAACTGTTTCTTTAGAAGGCCAATGCTGAAAAATAACCTTGGAATTACAGCAAAGTGCAATGCTTATTTTTTCTATTTCTGCGTGGCTTCCCTGTTTCGACATTTACTGAATGCAATCTCACCCCGCTCTCACCTTACACAAACATCAGAAGGGTGAAAATCTGCACCGATAGGGCTGCATGTAGATGCTCAGCATTACACCATATAGGCAATGGATCCCCCCCCCCCACCCCCCACCCCCCGGGCCGTCACCTGACATTTACCATTTTCTAGCAGGAGACCGGACTGTGCCTCATGCAGGATGAAGCCCATTGTCCGAGCGTTCCCTCCTCAGAGGCAGAGAATGCATCTGCAACAACTATTGATTTATTTGTAAGCCTTCCAGAGAGAGAATGTCACCATGCTTCTGCAAATTGTCCTCCCCCTGTGGTTTCTCCTTATCCACACGAGTGAATCTCTCAGCGTGTGTGTCTGTGTGGGTGTTTGACCACATTCAGATGCATATTTGTGAAGTAGTTACGTTTGTTTCTGCAGGGGAAACACTCTTTTTCTTTCACGGCTTGAGAGGGCAAAATAGACTGCGCCCGTCTTTGACCCGCCACTGTGTTTCTTTCTCCTGACATGGCTGTAAAATCAGTTATAATAATTTGTCACATACAGTAGCAGCAGAGAAATAGTCCTCATACTTGGAATACTCCGTTGGACACCATATATTTTAAACTTCAGAGATGTGAGGAGGAACATTCTGTGATAGAAGGAAATGAGGTCCTTGGTGGGAGCTTTAACGGGTCATATCCTCAAGGATATTGAGTCAGACAGACTCTCCTCCCCTCCAAATGTCCTTCCAAGGGGACATCCGGTCCCAATTCGGTGGAAGAGTGTCTTCGGAGTCAGTATTGGAACATTTTTAAAACGCCACCAGGGCTTCTGGTTAGCATGTGCAACAGTCGGTGGTGTTGCAATCGGCGTGATGGCTTCGGCTCTGTGTCTTGAAAACCAACACAGTGAATGTTTCACCCCGCTGCATGCTGCCCTGAAGGAAACATCTTCCCCTTGAAAATTTGGGTGACCTAGTTGCTCTACTTAGCACAGGGGCATATTCACTTACGGAGGCGCGTGTTGATGTAGCTCCTAAAGCGTTTATGGGCTCTGTTTGATTTAAGGGGACATGTGATGTTAATGCGTGTGGTTTGCCGGATGGTAACCGTCAACATTTATGGTTTTATCAGTCAAGTTTTTCACGAGAATTTTCTATTTGCATGCACTTCAGGATAAGTGCTTCTGTTTTTTTCTTTGCCTTCTCATCTCTGCCCGCGGTTACTTACGTCCTTTTAAGTTGGTTATTATAATTAAGGTATCAGACAGTTTGAAAGGTGGTTTCAAAGATGAAAAACTATTTTACCACCTGACATCAGGGAGCCTAAGATCTGTAATATCTAACGCTGAAAGACTCGAGGTGGTGTCCCAATTGCATTCTTAGGCAGATTCTACTCGGATGTTAAGTGTAAATCAGTGTGAAAGCACATTCAGGTTTCACTGCCGGCTCGTCAATACCAGAGATTTGTCAGTTTTTAACAAATCCAAGACTCTTGCACATTTTCCCACAGGAAAGTTCACATTTAATCACCCGTGCTAACATGGCAACCATGACAACGAGAATCTCACCAGTGTTTTCCTAAGCCCAACAAAGTGTTGTTGTTTTTTTTCTTTTTCCCCATGTTTAGCACCAGCCAGACTCGTGCTATACTTGCAGTATTGTGACATTACAAATAGTTTGGAGTCTGCTGTATGGAAGTATGGTTAACCAACATGTCATTTTAATAGAGATACTGGAGTGGAATCCAAAGCATCATAGTATGATCTAGATTAAAAAAAACGATTTTTTTTATTTTCCTATTTCATTTCAAGGCCAAATGTCGCACAGATGGGATAACCAGCAGAGACATAAAAAGCTGACATGAATGTTGCATGCACCTTTGCCATTCATAGAATAATAGATCAACACTTGGCATCCATGTCGATATAACATTACCAGGAAAAACACAGTGATTTTATGCTGTATTGATTTCGCTCCCCTCCCCATTACTTAGCTTAATGTACAGCGGTACCAGCAACTACATCTACTTCAGGCATCACACGAAGTAATTTTGCAGAATGATTGATCATTATATTGATGTATCGTAGCTATTAATGTATTCACACATAATCATCATTTTAATTTAGGTGTAATTCTGTTCAGTGTTGTGTAATGTATCCAATGTGTGGTGATACTCAATTCATGTAATTATAATACTTGAATCTAAAAAGTCTTTCATTTCTATAAATGTTGCATAGAGTCGCCACCACTTACACAACACGAAGGAGAATAAAACATTTTGCATCCAACACTCAGATGTCTGTGCAGGTGCCTGCGAGCCTTTCGCCACTAATAGGTGAGAACAGAATGTTCTGGAAGTGTGTTCAGCTAAGAGGAAGCACTTTGCTTTTCATGCCTCTGCTTTTAATCAGAGACAAAAGGCCACAAGGAACAGCGCTGGCCGTCCTCTGCGTCCTGGATTAATCAGTAGGCGTGTTTAATTTCCCTGTCTGGCTGCATCTGCATATACGTGTGTGTGTGTGTCGCCCCGCTCTATTAAAAGAGGGTACTTCTTGTCTTTGCCTTGCGGGCAAACGGTATCTGATTGGGTGGGTCTGGGGGTACCACTGCTTGACGTGTTTGTTTGTGTACGCTCACGTTGAACGTGTGTGTACATGCTTGTCGGAATGCATGCATACATCACTGTGATACATTAATGTGTACAGTATGTGCGGGTTTGTGTGTGTTAGATGCTCTTCCGGCCCTGCTATTTATTCTTTGGAAGGCCTTGTTTACTGTGCTCTTTCTAAATGTCAGCACTGTCAGTCAGGCCCCCCCATAGGCCGCAGTCCGTGCTGGTGGGTCTTCCCTGTGTTTATCTCTGCAGACAGGTGGACTCTGAGAGTGATACACACACACCCATCCATCCATCCAGCCATTTACTTCCTCCCGCCTCAGTCCGGCCATCCACTCCTTTCCTGCCATCTGCCTCCCATCCTCTATAGATCTCTCTGCCTCCTCCAGTGGTTGCCTTCAGTTAGGAATTCATCATGTGCGGATGTTTGTCTCACATTTTACCTTTTTACCTCTGTATGCCAATCCTGAATTGCAAACTCCCCCAAAAAATGGAGTGTGATTTTTAAAAAATATTTTCAAGCGCTGATGTGTTGTTTGGCATTGCTGTTCACCGTAGGCGTTGTTTTATACAAGTTCTGGGATCACACTCAGAACTTACACCCAGCCAGATATTTGGGCATGTTCAGAATAGACAGATTAGACGGAATACTCTCATCCCTGCTTGGATGTAATGCAGTGAGCAAGGGGAGGTGTGTGTGTGTGTGGGGGGGGCAGGTTTGTACAATTTTATTCACACTTATTTTTATTGTCGTGTGCAGAAAAATATCTGAAGAGGATCTTGTAATATGACTGGCAGTGCAAGGCCTGTGTAAATCAGCAGGTCAGTACAGGGGCGTGATTGACTTCACTATAGCCACAACAAATGATGGCAAAGGGGAGCAAATCAGAAAATTGACTCCTGTTATCTGCCGGTGACAACAGGAGCACGGAGGAGGAGCAGGCAATGCACTTTCTGCATGAAGCTGCCTGGTGAGCTCTGGGCGAGAAGATTTGATTGAAAGGGCGTGGGTTCACGATGTTCCTCCACTGTGTGTGCTGCTACATATTTGTGTCTGAATCTGATGTGTTTGTGTGCCTGTGAACCACAAGGCCCCATGGAGCCCCCCCCCACACACACACACACACACATTGCTTGTGTTGGGTTGCCTCTGTTACATGCTAGTAGACTGAAATAAATCCCCTCTGTCACTCACTCCGCTTGCCACAGCTACAATTTCTCAGCCTGGCGGTCAGAATCATTCAGTAATGTATCATTTATCCAGTTTAGACGGCGACCTGCAGAGGGTATCTCAGGCTGAGATTTTGTGGGGGCACATTAGTCTTTGAACCATGAAACACAAAAGGGCTGAAACAATCTTTTAGTTTACTGATTGAATACATAAAAGATATTGAATACTGGACAAACAATCTCAGAATATTCAGATATACTCTTTTTGGTTAACCTCGGGAATAGTGCGGGAATCAAGGATTTTTCAGTTTGAGTTTACAGTTATCTATCTAAAAGAGAAAGCAGCACAAACAGGCTGCAACAACCTGCATGTGCCACACTGTTTACTCCTGGGGTGGAAATGACTCTTATCAGTGAATTACCTCCCCATGCAGCAAGATCATTTTACTTAGCAAAATGTGAAATAATAAAAAATATATATATAGAAAAATACCTTAAATAAAATATTTAAATAACTTGGTGCAGTATAGAAATGCCTCTGCAAGTAACTAGATAACTTGAAAAAATATATATTTCTTCTCACATTTCCAATTTTACAGCTTGGCAATTACATCTGAAAATCCTATTTTTAAATATTTGGAGCGAATCAAGGAAAGAGAAAGAAATCAATGAGCCCAGCGGGGTTTTGAGATATGAGTGAAGGTATGATATTTCACTTTTCTTTATCAAAGAACTCAAAGGACAGATGAATGCCACACTTTAATGTGTAGTTCTGTCTTCAACGTGGATGATATATATTTTTTCTTACTACAAATTAGTGTTAATTCTTTCAATGCAATGTCGGCCATTGAGCCATCAACGCATATAAGATCATTTTTACAAGACAGTTCATAAATACGCCTGCTTGGGACATTAAAAAGTCAGCCAGACTGAATTTACTAGCTACTAAATCATGGTGCCTGCTTAATTGGCTCCATAGATACAGCCGATAAAATCAGCAACAGTTGTCATTTTGTCGTAAAGAACTTCAACTTCAAGCCTTGTGTCTATTCTGTTGGAAATAAATGTTGTTTTAATGCTCAGTGAATTGTCAACATAGTTTGTCAGGCCATATTAGTTTTAATCTTTCAATTTGTATGAAAACGTTTGGTCACACCTTGACAAATCCCATATTTAGTTTGTTTTTGTTAGCTTTGTTTATTAAGAATACTATAAAGACATGTCAGACTTCTAAAATGTGTTATACGTCTGCCAGTGGATATTGGAATATAAGTTATTAAATGGAAAGCTTTTATGTGCTGAGCTATTTGCATAGAGCGGCGCCTATATGACCATCATTTTCCAAAACAAACCCACTTATTACCTTCAATCCCCTGTAAAATATAAATTATTGGATTGAAATCTGAAGAAGCGCAATCTTTTCAGTGACTTGGTGTCCTTGAATACACGACCATGGAAAAGTTTTAAAATGGTCCCTTCAGCTGCACTAAAATTTGCTGATAACGGCACTTCGACAAATAAGGAAAGACAGTAACACGTTTTCAATGCGAGAGTGGCTCGATAGTTTCCGGCTCTTTCCGGCATGATTTATTCAAAATGAGAGGAACTACCGCTGTCTGAACTTCAAGTGGAAAATCAATAGAGAATGTTGATCATGGCTAATTCCTTAAAATATGCAAATTCATGCATGTTACATAATTCTCAAGACTTGGCTGTTATCGCTACTATAGTTTTAAGTTTGTGTTTTTGTTTGTTGACCTCAATGCAGAGCATGTTTGCACACAGCACACCATGATATCACTTTTAAATGTGGAAGACTTCCCACTTTTACAATCCTCATCTGGGTCGACAATCAAGCTCTCAGGGCGGAATAAAGCCTATTTTGTGATCATGGGAATCATTGATCATATAATTGTCATTAACAAGAAAGAATCCAATCCGGTTGCACATCACTGAGTTACATAATTGTGTTGTTAGTGAGTGGCTGTCAAAGCTGTTGGGGAAGTCTTGGTAGGAAGCGATGATTTATTCATAAAGAGACGGTTCAGTTTAGTTCACAGCATCACTTATGTTTTATTTATCTGGAGGAAAAAAAAAAAAAAAACGCATGAAGGCAACTTTTGATCATACATGCATGCACGCTCACCAACGGAAACAAGCCCGGCACGCACACGCATGCACTCCTGCAGCATCTCGCCGGGGTACCGCACTTTGTACGCAGACAAAGACACCATCTCCTCTGAGGCCGGTGTTCTGTCGAATCTACATTTAAAACACGGTCACGCGGAGAAACACACATGTTTCCGGGACTTTGCTGCTATCCAGCTGTGACAGCGATGCGAATATCTTCCCCTGCAACTATAAATTATAGACCAGTAACACCGGGCCACATGGGAAATCTACCTGGACCGCAGTAAACAGTTTGGAAAGACGTACGCTGTAATGCTTATTGGCTTGTCCGTCAACCCTGTATCCACCAGCCTGAAACTTCAAAGAGGACCTAATGCAAGGAAGTGCACTTCTGTCGTACTATTGGGGTTGTCGCCCTTGTAGGCATGCAGAGGGAAAGACGGAGAGGAGTGAGATGACTAAACTCTCTCTCAGCTCTGTACTGTTTGGAGTGTAGAGTGTGCTACCATGGCAACCTTAGAGAGACAGATTTTCCTCTCAAAGCAGAGCAGCTTCACTCCAAATGTCTCCGGGATGTGACACCGCACTCGGGCGGCTGCGCACACATGTCCACTCTTTATGTCGGCGTAAATCAGATTTAACGCGCCGCGCGTCGTGTGTTGCGTCTGCTTATCGATTTTTCCCGCCAACAGTTGTGATGGATCTGCGGTTTTTGAATCCCCGTTTCCTCGCCGGTGTGACTAAGAGCTGTGAGTGTGGGCGCATATGGCGAGCTCTCTCGCACCACGTCAGCGCTGACTTATCTCAGGTTACGCGGGGCTAAGACGGCACCCGTGTTGTCACCGAGGCAACAAGTTTGTGAGGTGTGCTGACAAACGCAGCAGATTCAGAGCCAACATTCTAATCGCCATCAGATCGCTTCCTCGGCTGCAGCATTTGGAAAAAGCTTGGAGCTCAACTGCGGCATAGTCATGCTGCACAATGGACCATATGTTCTAAAGCAGCCGCTTAACTCCTCTGCTTCATAATGAAACAAGCGTGCATTCGACAATTACATCGCATTTTGTATCATAATGCTCTGCTGCAGCGTTGTTGAATGACTGTAGTTACCAGCTTTTGGTGCAGTAGCTGCAGGCTGGTAACAACATTATCATAATGTTCTGTTTTCAGCTCAATAGCATGGTAATATTGACCTTTAGATGGAGAGTGAGGCGGGTGGGGGGAAATGGAGGGTGTGTGTGGGGTGGGTGGGTTTAATAAATCATTATTTCTGCTCCATGCTTTAAGTTTGTGTATTAGTTTGGCCTTGAAGATGAAAGCACTCTCAAAATATACAACCTACCAATTGTGACACCATCAAGGAGCTCAAGCAGCCAAGCAAACAAAATCGACCACTTTTGAAACAATATTAGTCATAACACAATTCTCCTTCCCCCCCTGAGCCTCATTTAGCATTATTGAGACCGAGACAGACGGAATGAAGTGGCGGAGAGCCGCAAACACCCTGCAAGTGCATTTCCAGAACTGTCTGTTGTTTTAGGTGCGCACTAAAAGCATCGTGTGTCGCACATAAAAACCAATTTGCCGTGTCTGCTTCCGAGCTTAGTCAAATTTGGGAGCGACGGCGGAGGACCAAATTGCCCTTTTACGTGCGGTTCTGGGAACTGCTTTGACCTATATGGAAGTGGAATTACATAAAAAGGTAATCACATTCATAAATACTTAATTCGGTTTAATTATCCTGACATGTTCACATTAGTATGCATGTTTTTTAACGGGCTGAGGAGGCTATAGGGAACGGCGAGCTTAATAAAAGTTTTATCAATGAACACTTACAAGCATAGTTTAGAACTGCTAATTAACAAAAGCCCGCCAGTGTAAGTCAGCAAATTTAAAGATTATATAAGCGTTGGAATTCAGCTTAGATGTGTGTACAATACAGTGATTTAACTCCTGCTGATTCACCTCCACATTTTGCGCAGTGCGCGGAATAATTCACTAAAGTTTTTGCCCTAATTTATTGAGACATGGCAAGGCAGCTGCCCCCATCATCCTCTGTCTGCACTCTGCTGCACACACTCTCTCTCACACACACACACACAATGAAGTTAGGTAATTTAAGTGGTTTGCCTGAACCATCACGACCCATTTTTAGATCTAATGATCCTTAGAGAGAGAAAACAGCCATGTTCATTGTATCCTGTCAGAATTGCTCAGTGCGATTGAAGTGGTTAATATCATGTTGTATAACAAAAGCGAATAAATGGATGTCTGGTGAAGGTAGATTCATATTTGTTTGAATATTCAGGGAACATTTTTCTATCACGTTGACACTTTATCTGCTGTGGGCTCACCGTGTTGATTGGAAGATAATATCTGATTTAAGAAATCAGGTTGTTTTTTTTTTCACGTGTGCCTGTGAAAGATGTTTCCTGCATCATCGCACATTAGTCAGCACATCCTCACTCACACCTTCAGACTCTGTCATTACACCCAGTGTTTGTCATATGCGCATACATCTCGATCTCGCTCTCTCTTCAATCAGTTTGTCTGCTCATGAGCTCCGGCGCTCACTCTCGTTTCTTGCTCAAAACACAACCCGTCCGTCGAGACGCATCGGCTGTCTGCGCCCATTCGGTTAGAACATGCAGCTGTCGAAGTCGTTTTTAGGGAGCAAAAAGGCAGTGTAGCAGAAAACTCCTTTTTTCCATCCCTGATTTGTCTTAGAATCACACCATAATTAGAGACCATTTTCTTTCTCATTTAAACCTCTGTAATTCCTAATCCATTGTAATGTGGCCATTACCGGCTCATTTTTTACACTTGCTAAAGTCATTAGTCATTGCTAATTACCATATCGAATAGATGAGGCCAGCCAGGGGAATTCTAATGAGACTTTAGTGTTATAGCTAAATCTCTGGGAGCTGTGGGTGGAGCTCATGTGCGACAGATAAAGATTTGGATCTGACATGAAGAAGAGGTGGTCCCAATCCGGTACACCTGACCACCAAGCAGTCATACCTCCATACTTGCAAGCCCCCCCGCCCCCCCTGTATTTAAAAGTCCCACCACCATGATGTCCCACATGACCCTGAAACTTTATCCACCGTTCACGGATCCACAAGTTTTGTCTCCTAATCTTGTCACCCAAGTTGAAAGCCAGCTTACACACGCAATTACAACCCATCTGCCACTGAAACCTGGAAAACCACAATCCAATTCAAGAGGAATCTGTGCAGCTGCTGTTCACACACACACTGGCATCCCAACTGAGCGACAATTCATAATAACTCTTATCTACTCGGCTTATGTGTGTAAACTGACACCGCTGGATGGTTTGGCCAGACAATCAGCTCAAACCCGCCTCGAGTCAGGAACACGCCGGTGATTGAAGAGAGGAATGAATCACATCCCCCTCGTGTGGGCCGGTGGTAGCCAGCTAATTTAGATGTTAAGGAAATGACACGGTTCGAAAAGTAACATTTACATGCAAGTTTAAGCAGGATAAGGAATTAATGTGCGTAAACACATCACTTTAAAGCTATCAAATCAGCAGCAAATGCAAATTTACGTGTATTAATATTCATATCATGGAATAATCAACAGTAGCTTTTCCATGATAATATTATGCTTCATTATTACTGCGGTTAGAGATTCATTTAAGAGGAAAAATGGTGCATGTATGATACACACACACACACCTGGAGGAGTGTTTTTTGTGTAGGAGTGCAAAAGTATGTATTAGTCATGCAGTAATACACACCACCTCTCCTCCAACAGCAGCCATATGTTGAGCAATGAAAGTGGGACAAAAAAAAAAGAAAACATGGAACAATTACAAACAAGAGTGTGTTAAAAGCAGTGGAGAACAGCGCAAACACTTGAGAATGAGCAATCGCACCCGTCAGTCTCGCAGGTTTTCACCAGAGCCATGACCTCTCCGGGGGAGACCATTTGAATACATTTTGAAAAATACATGTCGGACCACGGCGCCTTTAGTCAAATAGCTTGTCAAAGTTTTTACATATTTATTTTGCGCCCAACTCTTGTCACTTAGAATTGTTAAGAGCTCAAAATGAGGGCTTCAGTAGGGGATTCTGAAGTGTTTCGCATCTGACAAGCAGATTGATTTGGCATGGGATGGTTTTTGATTATTCAGCCTGTTAATTATTGGATAAAATATTCCATCGCAAGTTTTAGAATCCTCGAGCGACGTCTTGAAATGATTATTCTTGGGGTAGGGATTTTAATTTATAATGATAGAAAACATAGAAGAGTTTTTTTTCTTCTCCCCGAGCTGTAACTGGTTCATATTTGGTAAATTTACTTGACGGAATGACTTATGCAATCAATTATCAAAAGGAAACCATATTTAAATGTCTGTCAACTGGCTGATCCATTAAAGATGTCGGCTCCAAGCTATGGTGCTGTGTGAATGTAACGCGGAGCATCGGAGCTGGTGCTTTTCCTGCTCCCATTACCGTTCTTTTTAAGCTATAATGCAATAAAAGAAGCAAAGTGAATAATTGATTAATCATTGCCTTAACAAGGCTATGAAATTACAGTGCTACTTGGAAGATTTCCCTTACTGTAATAAGACAGCTTAGTTAATGTTTTACAGAAGCTCAGAGGTTGGCGGCTGTGCAATAATGTATGAAGCGAGGAAAAGAGGCTCAAAGGATGGGGGGGGGG
>CAESWR010000201.1:907597-919982 GCA_903171835.1 Mullus surmuletus | reverse complement strand
TTTTTAACTACGGAAAGGGTACAAGTGAGTTTTCAAATCAAAATGATGGTTATTAAAAAGAGTTTGCAGTTTCAAAGAATAAATCAAATATAACTATTAGAATCTGATTTTTGAGAAATGAACATTTTTTTTCTAACCAAAGTGTCCTGGAAGGAAGTCATCATGCTTTTGTAACCGAATAAAGGAATAAACTATGTATATTTGTTCAGTTTTATTTCCCCAAGAGTCTTATATCTCGCCCCACGCCTTCGGCAAATAGGATATGTTTTCAGATATTACGAGCGGAGAAGGATGAAGCTCCGTCTGGGTCTGAAAGGAGGGCACTGATCCACAAAATGAGCTCTGCAGTCTGTCTTGCGCGAAAGAAGAGGAAAGGCGGGGAAAAAAGGGACTCCATTACATTAGTTGTGAGATGTTTTTCTTTTCTTTCTTTTTTTTTTCTTCCCTTTTTCTTTTTATAGGCAAAATTTAATGGCGCTCATCGGGGTCATACAGATTAGCGAGCACAGTCAACATTTAATCAGGCAGCACCTTCACATCTATTCCACTTAATACTAATTTGCATGTGTATGTACACATCATTTGCATGTATAAAATGCAGGAAAACAGACCTGGCAGTGAGCGGCGGGGTGTATAGTATCAAGGGACCATCTCTAATTATATGTAGGTTGTACAGTGTGCATCTTTTTCTTAACGTAATTCTGTGTATCGCTTGGCAGAGGCAAGGATACGCTATAAAAGTCCCAGTTAAGGTTTTAAACCCTCTGCATCATAAAGCTATAGCCCTCGGTGCACGCCTTTTTATCTGCCAAAATATTATATGGCAGACATTTGGGGTTCTTTTTTGTTTTTTAACCAGTACGGGAATCCCTGTCCACCAATTCTCACTTCTCTAATCGTTTCATATCCCTGCAAACATATTTTTATATGCTTGCACACGCCTGCCTACACAACGTGGTACCATTATGTTTAACAGCCAGTTGCTGGTCTGTTGTTTGCTGTTGGACAGATCGCTGGGCCTGTTTGTTCTCGGAAACAGCTGCCGGCTGCAGCTGGAGGCAAAGAAATAGCTGGAAATATTGGTAAAAGCATGCCCCCCCCCCACCACCCCCACCCCGAATAACTGAATGTTTTGTTGTTTTGTTTTTTTGTTAAGCCTTAAATATTTCAATATATATATAATAGGTCAATTTCTTTTGCTCAGGCAGCCTGTAACATATTATGGCGCGCATTTGTGCAGGATCATCTGGCGTCTGACCTCAACACTCAAGGTCAGCGTCGTGATTATGATATATACATTTTGAAATGAGCGCAGGTAGAAAGGACTGAGCAGTAGCCCCGATTAAATGGATGCACTGGATGTACAGTGTGTTGTGCTTGCAGATGCCCTCACCGTGTACTGGATGCACAGGCTCTTTGTTCCGACACTTATATAACCCATTACAGCAATATAGGAAACTCCAGTGATGCTTTGCGAATTTCAGTTGTTGGTTTTGAACATGCAGGGCTTCGCATGGGAAGCAGCTTGCATTCACATCTGAACAAAGAAACCAGGAAAACAAAAAAAATATTAGCAATGTGCAGACGTTTCCAGTCGAAGAACATAAAATAAACAATAATAAGAGCATCAAGTAACCTTTAGGAGGTAAACGTACTCTATTAGCTTTCGGATTGTGATGCCTGGTGGTGGGCGGGGGGGGGGGGGGGGGGGGAAAGGATGTTTGAAGTAAAACAAATAAACACACGATGCAGCTGTTGTTGTTTCCCTTGCCTGCAGAGCCCCCCACTCAGCGTTTGAATGACTCTTTGTCCTTCCTTGCGCATTTACAACTGAAAAAATATATCTCTCTATATGGATAAAAAGATGCCAAACAAAATTGAAATTGTCATATCAACAGCGTGGTTTTTTTTCTTCGGTCAAAATTGCACCTCTGCCAGGTTGATCCAATCTCCAACCCATTCATTATCAAACACCTGTGTGTGTTTCAGGTATTCATTTACCAAAACGTTATTCCCGCAAACGCAATTTGACGTGGAAACGGCGGCTGGTGGCGCGCACATCCTCAGCGCCGGTGTGATTATTTATGGCTCTTTGTTGTTGTTGTTCTTGTTGATGACGATGTTTTTTGCTTATCTATTCGTTCGCTCTGCATCAAGTGAAGCCCTCATTTGGAAATGACATCTGCTCGGGAGGGCTACAAATACTAAATTAATACTCATTACCTGGCCGGAACCTTTTCATGCGGCAGTCATTGTGAAGTCTGGAAGAGGGAATTATTATCGTGATGCAGATACAATTTTAGAATGAGTCATTGTATTCTGCTCATTGTTTATGCGGAATGACTTTGTGTGTGTGTGTGTATGTGTGTGTCTGTGCATTGCATAGAGATAACAGGGTGCCATGCTGTGTCACACCCCGTGATTAGTGACATCAGCCACCGCCGAGGCCCCGCTCTTTCTCACTCTGACAGGCAAAGGCCCGCTGTATAATTATCATCTCTCCTTCTCTCGCTATCTGAGGCTCTCTGGTGTTTTTGTTTACCACTTCTCACCCCGTTTCACAATCATCTCCCGATTTTGAAGGTGTTTTTTCGCCGCCACGTATTTATATCATTCATCAAACACACAAATTTCGCGAGCTCTTCGGCTGGCTTGGTCGTAAACGTCCACCGGACATGACAGGCGGGCGTTTCTCGAACAACTTTTAATCTAATTGATATCCACCGTGTATTAGCAGGGAAAATGCAATCATGTCGTCGAGTAAATCAGCTTTTATCTAAAATTAAATCTGGACGCATCACCTGTCCTCGTTCTCTGAAGACCAGAAAATCCTATCTGGGAATTATGACGTTCCTGCGGAGGTGCGTGAAAAAAAGTTTCTCTCGGTAGCAAAACTAATGAAGATTCTCAACAGCGTCTGCGGCTTCTCTGACGATGTGTTATGCAGAGGCGAAGGAGAAATCCTGATGAGAAAACAGAAGAGACAAAGAAGGAGGGAGGAAGGAGCTGCGTGGTGAGAGCGTTTTGTTGTGCTTGGAGGGTCATTGAAGTGAATGGCGGTTAATTGTGTCCAGGTGCGGGTTTTTCACACACTTTCTGTCTCTCATTAGGGAACTGTTGATGATCAGCAGCTTCAGACACCCACACAAGTGGACACACACACTCCAGTAAGCGTGTCCTCATTCATGGAGTCTCTTTCAGGTGCAGATACTTTGAGAAAGGGCCGAGCGACGACTAAGACACAATTATTTCAGCGTGTGTCATTTGCAACAAGAGTTTAGTGATAGGAATTGCAGGTCACACATAAATTGTTGGTTATTTAGCCCTCAAGAGTTCCTTACAAAACTTTCTCAAAGAATGAAAAAATGTCCCCTCCCTGAAAACTCTTGCAAAAATATCATATATTGATGGGGTTTTTTTAGGAGTCAATCTTTTTAATCAACTTCAGCCTGAAATATATATGTCAAATAACAAAACTCCACATTATTGTAATCGAAAAAACACAAAAATTCAATAATTTCCAGCCTCAGATGGGTCAATGATTAGCAGCAACATTGAATTTGAGGCCCTCTTATTTTTTCTGCAGTGATTTTTTAAAGCAACCAACAATTGTCCCCAGGAACTCTTAAGGGTTAAGGAAGAAAGAAGATTCTGCAGGTGTAGACAAGCATTTCTTTGCATTCTTATCTTTGCTGCTGTTTGTCGCACTCAGCTGTTAGGAGTCGTTGCTGTTTCTTGAGCTGAGTCCTAATGTCTTTGGCTATAAAATGCATCAAAGTGAGTAGAAAATAATGTGATACTGAGGGAGATTACTGGATACGCCACGTTGAAAGGTCAAAAAGAGAGGAATCCTCCTTAGCTTTGCATTGTTTTGGAACATAGCACCCTTAAGGGCAACAATATCCCAACATATCTCAATGTCACAAACCATTCTGATGCTTTTATGTTAATATGTGAACCTTTGACTGAGAGCTGCTTTGATATTGCTCTGCCCCAATCAACCTCACAGTGTCTCTATAAAAGGACGCACCGGCTCTTTGACATTCAAACTACAACACTGAAGTTGTTGCCATAATTACATTTGCAACTGGATGTTATCTATTCTCACCATGCTCCGCTGCTTGTTAGAAATTTCCATTTCGGCATGGTTTCAGTGAAGTTGAAAATATTGTTTGCGTGCTGCGGCGGTGCCTCCTATCGATTTTAGCCGTGGGCGTTTTTTGTTTTCCGAATCAGGTCTGTTCCCAACTCCTCCTTTGCATTTCAATAATGTTGTTATGAGGAGAGGTAGACTAACTTTGTTGCTGGCTCTCCTCTTGGCATGTGAACCATGTTTTGCCAAATAGAGGAGGAAAGAAAATCAATAGTGGTGGAGACACTGCTGCCAGCTCCTGTTGGAGGAGCAGAATAAGGTCTTGCAGCCATCAGGCAGCACGGCTTGGTTGCTCCTTTTTTTGGCTGCTTAAAACGAAGTATGCAAAAGGGCAGAATATCACGGATGTTGACGCTTCTCCATCGCTTCTATCTTTGAAGTCACTTCTTATTCACCTGCGTCCTTCTCTGTTCTCTCTGGCGGCTTCCCCTCGTTCCTCCATGTGTGCCGCGTACACCCACGAGCAGCTGCAGGCAGTGGGTGCACGCAGTTGTGTGTGGGAGTTTTCCTTTTGCCCGTATACATGAGAAAAGACGTACACACGGGCAGACATGAGCGCGAGAACGCACAATCTGCCCACATAGATGCTCCACGACTCGGGCTTTGTTCAGTTGCATGTCGCATCGCTCGTCTCTCTCTCCCATCCAGCCCGCGGGCTGTTCCTGTCTGTCTGACTGACTGGCACTCGCAGCAGGATGAGCTGGAAACGGCACAATGTCACACACAAATCCCATCAGGACTTTTCTGAACACATATAACGCACAAAGATTGTCAGCTGGCAGGACGCTTTATGGGGCTTCGCATTGAAACTTAATTGAAGCTTCATTTCAGGAACTCAAAAATGGCTCTTTATCTACATTTAAGCTGGAAATGTGTCGCTTTTTGCACATATTTTTGTGTAACATTTCCTGGATTGTGAGTAATTCATCATCCAAAATGACAATCCCTCTTAAACTATATTGCAATAATTAATCATCTGAAAGGAGGACAGATATTTGTTTGCATCACATCAGAGGTGATTGTTTCTGAGGGACCAAGACTGCTGTTATTGCTTGCAACCAACCATTGAACACAATTAATTTAATCAATCCTGCATTCTATAGGATATATATTAACCATTCCCTTTTCGGCACATCAAGGCCGGTTGCCTTGGGCGAGTAACATTGACCAAGAAGAAGAAAAAAAAAGAAAATGTGGTGGAAAAGATGGAGCTCATTTCTCCGCAGCAGAGGAAGCAAAGGATAAAGCCATCACACTTCCTTTTCATCCTTGAAGAGAGTTGCGTGTACAGCAGCAGCCATGAGGAAATTAACTCAGCTCTTGATAACAGCTAATAAATGGAGCAATTTGTGTGGAGGCAAAGTCAAAATTGACTTTAGACAAGTACTTTTCTACCCACGTGGATGACCAAGCAAGTGAAAAGAAATATTGTTTTCACTTGTCATAAAAGCATTTACAGCTTCAAGAAAAAGCCATTTATCCTTTAATCTGTTTAGTTTTTAAAAGACATTCTGCATCATTTTGTTTTGGAGAAGCAAGCTAACTCCTTTCATCTTAAAAACATCCTAAATCTTTCATAACGACGAGATCTTAGCCACGCAGCATGTGTTCAGACGTAAGTTGGCAAAAACGGTGTTTATGTAATGTGTCTACTGTCAAGTGCCGCATTTATTTTAAACCCAGGGTGCTTTGCAGTCTATAAACAACAAAAGAATTTAAATAAAATACATTATATGAGGCCTTTACCCTCCTCAGTCTGAAGCGTCCTTGAACAGAACATTGATCGGGACCTTGCTTGCATTTCAACGTAGATATTTTTCAAAAAGGAACAAAAAGGCGGTGGTATAATTTTAAATATTGCCTCAGCGCTGCAGTGGTCAGTCCGCACACACCAAGCCTCACAGTTAGAGGCTCCGCGCTCCCCATTAGCGGCTGATTTATACCCATCAACGCGCTTCTATTGCTCTGTAAATGAAAACGTATGAGCTTATGATGAGTTATTATCCACTTGGAACTTTATTGGCCCTCCCATGTCTCTGTGGCGCTGAGGGTCACACAGGGACTGGCTGAAAGGGACAGTCAATCACAGGACAGAGCCAGTTAGTCCGCTGCTTTCAAGATTAAGTGTCCCTGATTTGAAATATGAGTCTGCTCATTGTTGGAGGGTGAGGGGGGGGGGGCATAAGGGGGTTTGAGTGCTGCAAACCCACCCACTTCCCCGCCCCGGAAGTCACGCGAGGGGGAAAAACCAGCTGCCCTGACACCACCTCCCCTTCCTCTGCCTCTCATCTGTCCATCTCGGCGGACCGAGGCAGGTGATGGCCTCGCGCGGGGAAGATAGATGGAGGCCGTAAACGTGTGCTGAGAACGGTAGAGGGGAGTGGGAGGGGGCGGGGGGGAGGAGGGGGGGAGATGTATGGCTGCCCACATCACGTCAGACAGAATGACAGATGGGGGGGGGATTACGGCGCAGGGCTACTTTCCACGGTGATCAAAGTTCTGGAGCCTCCCAGCGCGACCCGGGCCGACTCACTCCCGCCGATGGGGGTCAGAACCCGCTCGGCAGGAAACGCCCTCCATCCCAGTGTAATATTTCGCTCAATAGGCGCCCAGATCTCCCTCTTTGAATATCTCCGCGGCAGAGCAATGCCTCACTTGTCATTACCGTTTGTTGAAGAGGAAGCGTTTGGAGACAATGGGAGGCATTTTTCATCCCGGCCGCCGACAGCGGAGTGGTTCTGCAGCGGTCCGGGGAAGCTGCGAGCGGGCAATCTCCTCCGCCGCCGGACGCTTTTTTTCTCCTCTCATTCTCAGTGTCAGAGGTCACTTGAAAGACAGTCGCATCACTATAGAAACATCCTTAACTCCAAAATTCAGCCTTCCCCTCCCCTTGCAAACCCCAATGCATATTTAGTAGGGACACAAATCAAATCTGCCCGAGACAGTCGCATTACCTAAAATGCATTACTGCAGTAATGGCGCATTTAGTCTGATGCATTTATCTGCATATGGGAGCATCTGGACTTGGCTTGCGTGCGTGAGTGTGTGTGTGTGTGCACGTGTGAGCGCACGTGCCAGGTGTGCGTGAGCGAGCATGTAAAGCGCACAGGTGTGATTGGGATTTTTTTTTCTTTTTTTTCCCCCGGTAAACACACGGTGTGAAGCAAACCCTGAATAATGGATTCAGCCCCAGTAAGAGTAATCAGTGAACCCTGAGCTCAGCCTATTGAAGTTTAATAACATTCTGAATGTCAGAACACATGACAGCAGAGAAACATAATCCCCTCTCCCCATAGAGGGAGGCCACAAACCAACTCTCCCCTGCTCCCTTTCTATCTGCCTCTCCATCCCTCTCTCACCCCGCTCTCTCTTTTTTTCTGTCACCTACACACACATCAGTGCTCGGCAAAGCCTTTCAGATTAGCCGCTCTGATTTAAACAGCGTTTAAAGAGCAGTAAATAAGGGAGAGTTCCAGTTGAACAGAGTCCACGTATCCCCGTCCCCTGCAGGCTTTTGTCACCTTATCACAACCGGTTTCTATCTGATAACGGGGGGATGAAAGTTACACAACGGCCGGCGTTGCATCTCTGTGTTTTGCCCTGTTTGCGCGGTTTGTATCGGTGTTAAACAACCTCTCTTGTGGGAAACCGCGGTTGTTAAAAGCCGGGTCCCTTGAAATCCGTCGCAGCTTTTCCCGCTCATAACTGGAAGGAGTAAACACACGGTGGACGGCGTTATTAGAAACAAATCACAATTCACCGTGTGGGTGAGATCAGATTGGGAAGAGCACACACACACACGTGTATGATGTTGGAGGTGTTACTATGTACTCTGTGAACTTTCTCTCCCTAACGCATACACACACACACACACACTGGCAATAAGTACATAATTACATTCACACACTTCATCCCACACAAGCTATTAAGATAAAGTGATGAGGTGGGTATTTTATTGAGAATCTCCAGCAAACTCACATTCTCTTTAAGATCAGGCCAAAAATAAGGTGGGAGGGATGTGGCGGAGGGTCCCTATATAGCGTCTCCCCTCCACAATATATATTTAGCTTCTTTTGCTTCGGGCCAAATGATGTGAAATGATGGTCATCTCCCTTCCTGTGCCGTCTCCTCGCTGAACATTTAACGCTGAATATTAAGTCATGAAAGCTTTGCGGAGTCACAGCACATATATTTTACACTTATCTCTGATCTCACTATCATCAGAACACAGACATGATTTAAGAAGAATGATCTTGCCATTAAAGGGGATCTGGATTTTTATCTACTCAGAACTATTTTACTAAAAAAAAACTACTGAATGTGTGTAAAGCTGCTATGATCTATATTTTCTTCTCAACAGTAGATCAACTGACTTTGTGGGTTCGGTGACAAAGTCGGAGAGTTGTGGGTCTGTGGTCCTCTCAACTTTTACAGCCTCTTGCAGTTCATTGTTTTGGTTTTATGGCCTGCGATTTTATTGCTCTGGCTCTCTCGCAGCTCTCTCATCATTTAGGGCCGCCACATTTGCTGTTTTAGTTTTAAAAAAAAAAAGGACGAAAAAAGCTCTGAACCCGCTGCCTGTTCGCAAACCAAACTGAGCAGAATGAGGGTCAAGATCGTGGGACATTTCTATGAGCTAAATATCCATTTCTATTAGTAGTTCAAACAGTGCTGAGTGGAGAATATGCGATAAGAAGCACCACTCTAAATAAATTGTAATATTGCTCTTCAGTCGCAGGATGTGTACACATTTCTTTGAGTTTCCCTTGACAACTTTCGAACAAATCTCAGGGCTGCATTTACATTTTTTTTCTGTTACACCCAAGTGGCTAAAAACTTGGAAGCCAATCTGTCCACTAATGAGTGTACTTTGTAATCCTGCAGGTACACCCAAAATATTCAAGAAACTACATTAAGAATGCTCCCGTTTGCCCCCAGGTGTCTGTGCAAAAGTGCTGATTAAATTAAGTAATAAGCCCCAGCGGGCCGTTATTTACTGCGATTTTAGAACTAAGAAGCACCGCTACGATATGCAGAAACTATTTTGGAGGGAGTTTGACACTCAAGGCCAAAACATTTGCGCAATCTTTTTTTTTGCAGTGGACAAAGCAGCGGGAGTCCATGGTGGTGATTTTTCTCTCCTTTATTTCGCCTCCTCACTCTTTGCTTCCTCTTTTGTCGTCATCTACACTTCGCCCAGCTAATCAATGGAAATCACCACAAAATCTGACATTTTGGAGTGATGTCGTGCTGCCACAGGTGTGTCATTGCGGAGTCAACACTTAAAATGCAGCTCAGCCAATCATAATCAAGAATTGTAAGTATATCACAAGTCTTAATGTCATATTTACATATGACATATACGGAAAAACTAAATTTACAGCTCCCTATTGTTTTCCTTCTCGTTGCTGATTTCTATCATCTGATGCAAAGGCAGTAGATGATTGTCGACATTAGAAGGGGAACGTTGGAAATAAAGGAAGACGGCGGATACAGAAATGATGATGTCTGATGACGAGCCTGTGTTTGAATGCCTCGTTATTATGAGCTTGCATTAATTCCATGCTTAAATGCCTTGTTATCTCCCTCCATCTCCCTCCTTCCCTCGCCTGTGCCCCCTCACTCTCTCACATCTCTCGCATCTTCTGTCCACACTACCCCCCGCACTTTTTTTTTTTTTTCTCACTGTCCCTCTCTAATCTGTAAAACGGCACATTTGGCTCGGCACTGAGAGCGATGAGAGGAAATGTCACATTCCTCTGCGAGCAGTGGACCGTCGCACTGGAATGTCAATTAGCTGACTGGTGTTGGGGCTGGAGGGATGGAGAGATGGAGGGATGAATGGGTGGAGGAACGAGAGATGACAGGAGCAGCCCTGTCCCATTGTGTGTGTGTTTTTTTTTAAAGACATGGCATTTTTTTGATGATTATTCTAATCCCACCAAGGACCTCTCAGCCCGAAGTGGGCGCCTTATCTCCCCTCCGCAGTCATTCTCTCATTAAAACACAATCACAGGCCACCAACTCTAATAAACCTTCAACTTCCTTTTTTGAGAGAAGGGCAGAGTGGAATGGGAGGGGCGGGCAGGGGGGCTTGTGAAAATGCAGATTACTGTAGGTCTGCCTGCCTGTCTCTCTGTGCGCGACACGGGGAACGGGACTTCTGTCTCTAATCACTTCCCGTGTAAAAAGGCTATTTGAAAAAATAACGCTTGGATTTGGTGATTTCCTTTTTTAAGTCCATGGTTTAAGCAAAAGAAAAAGGTCACTCATTAATAAAGGCTGCAGGGATTATTGAGTTTTCTAATGGGATTTTGGGCGTATGTACCTTGATTGTTTTTGGTCGCCATGGAGACTTGGTGAATACTCCTGAAGTTGTTGCTCTCTGGGCGACTTGTCCAAAGTTAGCATCAATCCCAACACTTGCTTGATGCTGCAGCCCGCCACCCCCCGTACACTCAGACATACACACACACACAGGGTTTTAAGCCTTCTTTAATCATGAGCTCAAGTGAATATATCAACCCCTGCAGCTTGGCTTAAATTTAAACATGGTGCAGTGAAGTGGGCCAGTTTGTCGGCTGCCTAAAATCTGCAATATTTTGGTGCACAAGCGTGCAGGGCTGGTCAACTTCATCAATTTACAAACTTTATGCATCCTTAACAGCCCTGAAAGTACTGGTGAAGGACACATTGAAAATAGAAGTCATGCTGGAATTGAAACTCTACTAGATCATATTTGTTCACAACTTTAGCAAAAAATGAGAGAAAAGGAGGATCACTCGTGAAATGTAATCGTGCATGTGTCAATCGATAGCAGGTTTATTACAATAATGCAACACATCATAAATATATGCATGTACTGGCTCAAAACAGTAAAATAGTTTGTAAAAATCTGAAAAAGCCTTGTTTTGTTTTTTTCAACTTAGATTGGACCTCTGCAAGGCAGCCAGCATTTTTTCTCAATCTCACACTCTAAAATCAACAAGTCCACTAATCATCACCCGAAATTATATCTGACTGGGAACAGCAAATCAATAAAGCCTGTCATACCCTCCATTGAATGCTGATGATTGAACTGCTAGAGAGCACGATTTAATGAATCACATCGAAGGCAGATTCATCACCATGTTTCGCACAGGTGAAATCTTGCAATGTCATCGCCTCGGTGGGAGTCGCCCTCCTCCGTCCGGCGGGTCGCAGCCTCTGCCTTGCGAGTCGGAGATTCAGACACTGTGCCCTCCGCGTTCGGACACAGCTTATAGATGTTGGAAAAGGAATTTATGGAAATAATATGCATTAAAGGAGATGAGAGAGGAACCAAAGTCAGAGCAGGCAGCTGTCATCAGCGGTGATTCAGGGGTCTATGAGGCCTCTCACTTTGTTCCTAAATTATTCATGCAATCTGTCAATGCTGCTGTCTAGGCAGACTCCTCTCCCCATGTGTTCAATGATGACAGAAATCCTGTGCTATGTTCACAGCTATCTTCTGTAAATCCCTCACAGGAGACGCGCACTGCTCTCACAAAGCCTCGGCACACAGTTTTGTGTGTGCCTGTTGTGAGTGCATGTGGATGTGAACATATGCTCACACTCATGTACACAAATGACACATGTGGAAATGCGTGCACTCAAATGCCTCCGCTCGGGTTTCCCTTGTGCACTTAAAATCTTTGTTGTGCACTTGAATGCCTTCGCTAATGTAGTCGCGCACCTCTGCCCAGATAGCCCACATAACGCGCACACACACACACAGCAGCATCTGACTAATGCATGCACACACACACACACACGCAGGCACAGAAACACGGGGATCCTCCGCCTTCTCTAAAGATGTTTTGCTGCAGTTCTTTGTGGATGGCGATAAAAGACAGATACGCCTCAGATGTTGGAAAGCATGTATTATTGAAGCTCTCCCTCAAAATAGCCTCCTAAAATATCCTCCGCCACATGAGGGAATTCTTATCATCAAAAAAAATAAAAGATAAACTGGTGAATATTCATACCGAGCGCGCCGCCATCACCTGTCGGGGCGCGATGATGAGGAACATCCGGGCGACTAGCTCGGAGCCTGCTGGGTTTTTTGAGACCACGCTGCTCAGACCGTGACGAATGTGGCTGTTTGTCACGACGATGCAAGCTACTGTCCTTCAGCATTAAGACGGATTGCCCCCCATCTATCAAGCTTGACCACCCTCCCTCTTTTTTTCTTTTTTTTAAATACTTCAAGCT
>CAESWR010000201.1:844924-877966 GCA_903171835.1 Mullus surmuletus | reverse complement strand
GGGGGGGGATTTTGGAGCCATTGCTGTATAGAACCGTCGATTCAAATCAGTAGACTGTAGGCTTGTCGTGAATTGTTTTTGTATCGTTTTCTAATAATAGTTTTCTCAAGGGTGTATGCAAAGGTCTCGACCACGTTCTTCAAAGATGTGCATACCTAGAGATCCGCACAGTGGTGAGGGGAAAGCAAAAATGTAAATTACGTGCAAAATACGTGCCTATCGGTCGAGAGAAATGTCCTTGTTGTGCCCGTATTTTAAAAATCCAATCTCTATTTCTTCCCGTAAAACCAAATGACACACAGATTTCTACCAGTAATAATGCATAATGTCATTTTGCTGTAGATCCTGCAGAGTCCAGCAGTTTGTGGCCCGTGAAAGACTCTCAGCTAATGAATACAGGCTAGCGTCCAATTCTTAATCAACGTAATCCTCCGTGTTTCACACTCACACCCTGAGCTGCACGGACAACGACACGCCCACTTTCTAACAATCAAATCAAATCCAAATGTTCATATCCTACCAGCATATCTGTCATCGATGCCTGAAATATGTCCCGCTTCGCCTATGCGTACCTTGAAGGTACGTTTCTAAATGTGAGGCTGCACGTGTGTCTTCTCCATGTAAACCATGCAACAAACAATTCGGAGATGCATTATAAGACGTTGGTATGAGAGTTTATTCCTGTGTTTTTCTTTACAAATCGGAGGTGCAATAACAGAAGCACATAGTATCGATAACTGTGTGACACAAATGCAAGAGAAGTAGAAGCAAATTTCATCATCTGCAGTCGAGTCATGCTTGTTTGAGGTGCTGCATACTAAGGTGTAACTGTGGTGCAAGCGCAAAAGCCTGACAGCACTTCTGCATGTTGTGATAGTCGTGTACCATGATGTAAGATTTCTGAAGAACTAATGATATCGAATAGGAGCGGGAATGCAATGCAATGTTAACCCCTGATGGTTTGATTAGCCAGAGAGGCCGGTGATCACGTCGTTCAAACGCACCGGCAAAGGCCTGCAGACAGATAACCAGTAAGGCAAAGACCACAGGTTTGTGCAAGTTACGCCATTTTTAGCAGTGCCTAATTCAGTGCAGGGCTGTTTTTGGTGGCGCATCTCTACCAACTCCTATGAAAATCAGCCTGGTAGTTTTTGCATAATCAAAGAACTGAGCAGCCAGCCTCCTGGTTGGTGGTAGCAATTTAAACAAATTAGATTTGCACTGTTGCTACTACCATTTTTTGCTTGATATTGGACTGATATTACTCAACAAAATAAATGTTGAGTCTGATTTTTTTTAAAAAAGAAGAAGAAAAACACAAAGACAGAAGTGGTGAGTAAAAAAATGGCAGGTGACATCAGTTTTGTTTATCTGCCAAGCCAGGTCATGTGAGCCTGGCTTATGTTCCTTTTTTGCCTCCCCTCTCCGTCGCGTGTCTATGTGATGCCCATTGTTGTCAGTCTAAAAGGAGCGCATGGCTTTTACGGGGTGAGGGGGGGGCGGTCACGAGTCAACAGCAGCAGTTTTGGTGTCTAAAATGACAGTCAGATGCTGTAGACCATTGATTCCTTGTCCAAGTCGCCAGTCAAATCTCGTGGCATGATGAGGCAGCCTTGGGGCGATGGGTGGGGATCCCATTGAGTGGTGTGACCCTGCAGTTGACACATTTATTTATTTTTTTTAAAGGAGGATGTCTTAACCCATAAAGACGACACATACAGGCCATGTACAATCACTTGCCGTGTGTCTGGTTTGCTATTTTGCTTTTTTGGGCACTTCTCTAATTCCATCTCATTTGTCTTCTCCTTTTTTAATATGTGCATTGCTTCCTTATGGAACCCTGGTGCTGTCATGAGATCTAACCAGGGCTCTTAATGTCTATAATGTCACTCTGGCCGCAGGGCATTTTGCTAAGCTCATCATAAATTATATGGCTGCTTTACTCCTACATTGGTCTTCTTGGGCCAACTGTGGTATTCTTAAATAGAGCTGTTGTATGTGAAGCCTGGCCCTGTTGTTCCAGTGTAATAAGGCCCATAGCTAGGATACTAAGTGCCCAGAATGGAATGAAGGGGCCCTTTGCTACGTAAAAGATGAACACACACAGGGACAGACACACCAACTGTTGAGCAGACCCCCGTATATAGGGTGGGAAAGTTTATTCAGCCAACCCCGGGCTTCAGACTGTGCCTGTATTCCCAAGCACAGATGGGAGCGAAGCTGCACCCGGTACATTTGTCCACCTCGACAAAACCCCTCGTAGCCCGCCACGTGTTTCACTCTCTAAACTGAACGGTTAAAAATAATTATTGCTTTCGAAAGGCGTCTTCAAAGAGTCGACGTGAGAATCCCGCTGTAAAGCAGCATAACAGGAAACACGGTCATCTAGACAATACAAAGTTAGGTTTTTTTGTTCAAATGTAATGTGGTCGCAGGCAGCACAGAGCGGGGTTTGACTGCCAAACACCAGCGTTATCAGACATTTTTTGAGACAGCAGGTGATTGATTACAATATTAATTCAAATGTCATTGGTCCTTATGAGGAAAGGGATACTTTAAAAATGCTTAAATGAAAAATAATCACTTTATGATGAAACAACAACACTACAGAACACTTCCTATGAAACAATTGTCATTTTATTGGATGAAAATTGTATAGTGCAGGTACATGAGTATCAGAACTATGATAAGAACCTATAAATTGATATTTTATTCAGGTTATTTTCTAATACTAACTGCTGAGTGTCGCACAAATTTTTGTGACTCACTCGTTCTGACCTCAGCCTGGTGGTTTTTGTAACATTACTGAAATGTACACTAACATTGCAGGAAACTCCACCCACTTCCATTTTTATTTGCGATCGTATCAGTGTGTCACATATCATGAATCTAGTGTCTGTGTGTTTGTCCAGGTGTAGAACAATTAAACCTGTACATCCACGCTTGTCTACCATCCGTTGCGCATCAGAATGTGAGACAATTGCGGGCCGGGACTAAAGGGAAGACGCAACAGTGATAAAACACCCTCATCTGTTCTATCTTATGAGTAAAGGTGATAAGAATGAAAGATTGTACAATATGAACCAGCCTCTGTGAAGCTTTTTTCTTTTTGGGTACAGGGTGACACGATCCACATGGGGCAGCTGAGTGATGCCTGGATGCCAAGCATTGATTTTCTGTTATAGATTGCAAAGTTGCTGGCAACATGTATGACACCGATGGTCAGTGTGAGCCTTGTTGTGATCGTTATTGTCAGTAATTGCAGAGCCCCGACTATCAACTGCTGGCAAGGAGAAGAGAGAGAGCCACTTTGTATCTTATCTGCCTCCTTTTTTTCCCTCCTTTTTGGCCTCTGGCCTCCTCCGCTCTCATGTGCTCCCTCTCTCTGGCTGTGCATATTAAGCTGATTATCTGCGCTGTCGGCCCTGTCTGCCAGGTCAGACGTAAAACACATTTCTGAGCAGCACATGATGTGGAGGTGTAGCGCGTACACTGAACGTTGCTTTGGGTGGGATGGTGTTTTGAATGAGATGGAGCCACTTATTCCAAAGAAAGATGAGCAAGTGTGATTATATTGGTATTTATTAGGAGATTGTGTGTCTCCTGTCATATGACACAAAAATCTTCAGATTAACTAAGAGGGGCTTTCCCCCCCCCCCTGAACGTTGGTCTAGTATTGAGGTAGGACACAGCTGCAGGCAGGGACCTACAGCTCTGCACGGCCTCTGGTTTCAGAAGAGGAAATGAAATTGTCTAGACTTGTCAGAGGAATATCTGCTCTATCTATTTCAACTACATGTAGCTGTTTTAACAATTTGTGTTCTGAAGCGTTTGAACCTCTGTTCAGGCCCCAAAAGTCTGCACCCACCCCATTTCACATATTTGCTGTGTTTTTGCTTTCACTCCGGCAGACCGGTGTGTAGCGTGAGCGAGGCTTTGTTACCATGACGACCCACGTGACCCTGGAAGATGCTCTGTCCAATGTGGACCTGCTGGAGGAGCTGCCCCTCCCGGACCAGCAGCCATGCATCGAGCCCCCTCCCTCCTCCATCATGTACCAGGTACACGCTCGCACCATTCTGTCGATCACCATCATTCCCCCAGCAGAACCCCCCCCCCCCTGTTTTTTTCCCACCCTGGCTCACTGCTTTCTCCCTCCCTTTGCAGGCCAATTTTGACACCAACTTTGAAGACAGGAATGCATTTGTGACCGGCATCGCCCGTTACATAGAGCAAGCAACTGTCCACTCCAGCATGGTGAGGTCCACATGTCCCAGTTTGAACATCAAATGTCATATCTGTTTGAATTCTTTAGGTTCTTACAGTGAAGACCAATCTGCCTGTGGGAAGCAGCCTCACAAACTTAGAGACAGCTTTGTTTTTTCATGAATTGATTATCATGTAGGTTCTTTGTTAGATTCTGGCTCAGCCCATGGCAGCATACACACACACATACACACACTCAACTTGCAAACTGGTGAATCAGGCAGGCAGTGGAGCACTAAACCTCTTTCCCCCGATTGTGGATGAATGGAGAGTGTGATTTGACTGCAAATAGGGGAAGTAGCACTTTATTTAACCTTATTTAATCAGGAAATCCCATTGAGGTTGGAGCCAATCTATTTGAGGACGCTCTTGCTCCAGCCGGAGTGACGGAAAAATGTGTCTCACCTACTTGAATGGATTAAAGGTTCCCCTGATAAAATATTCATAAAGCTTCATTCATTCCAGAAAATGTTACACGTTCTTTTTATACATTTTATGTTGTCTAATGCCTTCGACAAGTGAAAAACGTTGTGAGTGAAAAATCATGAAATAATAATGTATGGTTAAAAATTCATTTGAAGTGTAAAATAATGTTGTTTTTTAAAATGTTGAAGTAAATTTCAATCGTAAATGTTTTTTCTCCCTGATAACACTGATTAGCATAATTTCTTGTGTATAGTATGGACCGTGACGCACTCTATGCACATTTTAAGTTGAACAAAAGATCAGGATCATTGTCATCATATTAGACTACATTAGATAGTTTCACAATTGCTTTTCACAATGTTTTTACACTAAAATAGGATTTTATCTACTTAATGTATAAGGTTTTGAATTAGTCTGCTAATGCATTTTCTTTGAGTTGCAGTGAAAACAAAGTGAGACAACAGTGATGTCATGCAAAACCTTCCTTTAGTTGTGCATCAGTAATGAAATGCATCTTCATCTCCTTTTTTTGCAGAACGAGATGCTGGAGGAAGGACATGAATATGCTGTGATGCTTTACACCTGGAGAAGCTGCTCCCGAGCCATCCCCCAGGTAACGCATACACAAATACACACCCACACCACCTTGTACGATACTCTGACTGCTCCTTTCATGTTTTATTGGCAGGTAACTTGCCAACAATAATTATATACCTATGCAGCTGCTAGGTTACCACCTGTTACATCATTTGCCACAGACCATGAAGCTGTCAGCACTTTGCACTTACTCATATAGAGAGTTCACAATTTGTTTATTCACCCACTTCCATATCCATATCCACATAGAAAGATCAAACAGCACTGATGGGCATTTTGAATTATTTGCATGTAGTTATTGCAATAGCATCCAGCAACAACACCCTGTCATTATTATTATTAATGGGAGTCCTGTTGTGTTTCAGCATGAGTAACCTTGAATGACGCTCCTCGATTACATGCACAAAAATGAACACCATGAGCTGATCACGCTGTGCTGTTGCTGCATTATCTAACTGTGTGATGGCTCCCCCGTGTGTTTGCTAGGTGAAATGCAACGAGCAGCCCAACAGAGTGGAGATCTATGAGAAAACGGTGGAGGTGCTAGAACCCGAAGTGACCAAGCTCATGAAGTTCATGTACTTCCAGGTAAGACCCTCAAGATAAGAACAACCACAATTTATGATTAAAGTCCATTATGTGATGAAGACTTTGATCTCTGTCCTCACAGCGGAAAGCCATAGAACGTTTCTGCAGTGAGGTGAAGCGTCTTTGCCATGCCGAGAGAAGGAAAGACTTTGTGTCAGAGGCCTATCTGCTCACTCTAGGCAAATTCATCAACATGTTTGCTGTGCTGGACGAATTGAAAAACATGAAGTGCAGCGTCAAGAACGACCACTCTGCCTACAAAAGGTAGTGTGCTCTAAATAAAAACTACAGGAACCTGACACATTTTTTTTTCCTTTTGAAGAATCTTGTTGAAATGCCTCTGCTCCTCTGCCTGCAGGGCTGCTCAGTTCCTGAGGAAGATGGCTGATCCTCAATCCATCCAGGAGTCCCAGAATCTCTCCATGTTTTTAGCCAACCACAACAGGATCACTCAGGTTTGATTGCAGACCGGACGTTCGCATTTATTTATCCAGTTATTTTTTAAATTTTTATGCGTGGCGCTTCTACACATTTCAGATCACATTTCAAATCATTTGAGAGGTTGGAAATGTACTTTAATGCGTCTCTGCACTGTCATGACACTTGAGCTCATCTTTCATTTGCTCATATTCCATTTCAAATAATTTCTCTCCCTGGACAAACCGCATCATCCGTATTTGAGCCTATTCACACCTGGTGCTACAACGCAATCTGTATCTCGACTTATAAATCAGCCCAACCACATCTGCACTTTGTCTGGTTTACACTTTGTTTGGATCATAGCTGTAAACACAATCTGCACAGCATGCCGGCGTCCTTTCCAGCTCCACATAATAATTTCTGCTCTGACTGAGAGAGGAGCGACGTGGAAAGAAATGAAAGGAGCAGCTGCTGCTCGTTTCACACGCCGACGACCGCCACAGAACATCTCCCCGGCAGTGCGGGCTGCAGTGTTGCAGTCAGTCAAACAAAACATTTGGCTCATTCTGAATGTTGCCAACACGCCCCAAATCACATTCAGTGTCAGTGCATTAACGCTGGTTGCAAAAGCTGACAGCGTCTCAGGTGATCCACGTGTTGACACCTACACAATCTCAGACTCTCGGGCAAACTTTGCTGTGGGGAAAAGAGATCAATTCGTATATTAAGAAGGCCTGAAAAATATCAAGATCAGATGATTGATCCTCGATATAATGTCTCTAAACAGAGATTTTGTAATAACAAGATTATAAATTAATATTTCACTGAAAATTATAGGATGTGGTTTTATTCGTGGGTTCCCCTTGAGTTACTGTAGGTAAAATAACACATCAGTGACACGTTGTGCCTTCTCCGTCTCCATGTAGTGCCTGCACCAACAGCTGGAAGTGATCCCTGGGTACGAGGAACTTCTGGCAGACATCGTCAACATCTGCGTCGATTATTATGAGAACAAGATGTATCTGACTCCGAGCGAGAAACACATGCTGCTGAAGGTACACACATGTTGGCACGCTCACCCGCTGTCACCCAGCTGATCCATTTCCAGCGTATAACTGCTCTTTTTTTTTTTTTTCTTCCTTTGTCAGGTGATGGGATTCGGTCTGTATTTGATGGACGGGAATGTGAGTAACATCTACAAACTTGATGCCAAAAAGAGGATCAACCTGAGCAAGATTGACAAGTTCTTCAAAGTAAGCGTTTGCCAGCAACTCCTTTCGGGCAGTTTTTGCTGTGTGTGCATGACCAGAAGGTTGAGTGATTTTTTTCCCCTTTGTTTTTGTTTTGTGTTTTTTTTCAGCTGCAAGTGGTGCCTCTGTTCGGAGACATGCAGATTGAGCTGTCCCGCTACATCGAGACGAGCGCTCACTACGAGGAGAACAAGTCCAAGTGAGACGACTAGCCCCCGAACGCACACAACCACACACACCTCTGGCAAAATCCTTGACCGCCCGCCATCTGCTTCCACCCCACTCCCCCTGACCGTCCATTTCTCCACTCTGCGGACAGGTGGACGTGCACCCAGAGCAGCATCTCGCCACAGTACAACCTGTGCGAGCAGATGGTGCAGATCAGGGAGGACCACATCCGTTTCATCTCGGAGCTCGCGCGCTACAGCAACAGCGAGGTGGTGACGGGCTCGGGCCTGGACAGCCAGAAGTCGGACGAGGAGTACAGGGAGCTCTTCGACCTGGCGCTGAGGGGCCTGCAGCTTCTTTCCAAGTGGAGCACGCACGTCATGGAAGTTGTGAGTGTAGCGAGAGGGTTGCGCGTGTGTCTGTGGGCAAGCGTGTGCCGTACGCCGGCACGCGTGGGTTTCTAGAGGTGCGAGGAGTTTGCAGTTTTGCCATTGATTGTTGTGGCTTTGATCCGTTTATAGCTCTCGCTTTTGTCTCCCTCAGTACTCGTGGAAGTTAGTCCATCCCACGGATAAATTCTGTAACAAGGACTGCCCCGGCACTGCGGAGGAGTATGAACGAGCCACACGTTACAATTACACCAGTGAGGAGAAGTTTGCGCTGGTGGAGGTCATCGCCATGATCAAAGGGCTGCAGGTAGAACAGAGGGCATCACAAACTGACAGTCAAGACACACAAAACATAAGAAAAACTGTCCACATATTAGGGCTGCACGATTATGGCCAAAATAATAATCATGACTTTTTGGATCAATATGGACAGCACAATTATTGATCACAATTATTCATTATGAAAAGAGATACACACTTTCATAATGCCAAAGCAAGTTCCTATATGTTTTAATGTAGCATAATTTTTATTTTTATTTCACTTCCACGTGAATTAACCTTTTTTCAAAAATAAATATGCCATCACATCACACAACTCAAACAAGTGAAAATGATTGATGAATTCAATGTAAATGTAATTAATTGTGCAGCCCTACCACATATAGAGTCGAGTGTGTGCTGATAGAGATAATGGTGTCCCCGATAGGTTCTGATGGGCCGTATGGAGTCCGTGTTTAACCAGGCCATCAGGAACACCATTTACGCCGCTCTGCAGGACTTTGCCCAGATGACCCTGAGGGAGCCTCTGCGTCAGGCCGTACGCAAGAAGAAGAATGTTCTCATCAGGTACACTGGCACGATCTGGTCGGAAGTATGACCACGTTTCTCAGATGGCTCAATCAACTCATGGTTTCTTTCGCCGTAGTGTTCTCCAGGCCATTCGGAAGACTGTCTGCGATTGGGAGGGGGCTAGAGAACCCCCGAATGACCCATGCCTGAGGGGGGAGAAGGACCCCAAAGGCGGGTTTGATATCAAGGTGCCCCGTAGAGCTGTAGGACCCTCCAGCACACAGGTGAGACTTCAAACAGCAGGGGTCTGCCGGAATAATGTGTTACGCGTCCTCCACAATCCTCCTCAGACCTTTTTGCTTGAGCTGTTTGTGAAATCGAGACAAATCTGCATTTGTTCCTCTGTGGCTGCAAGAATTAGCATGCATTTGTAAGATTTGAAAATGCTGCGTCGAGTGATACTCGTCATTTGACTTGCACAGCGAGAGCAGATTGAGTTTTAATGCTCGGTGTAACCAGGCAACGCGCTGTGTGTTATAGCAGGGTGTGCGGGCCTTTAGGGCAGATTACAGAAGCAGCAGATTAGTACATGAATCAAATTGTTAGATTTGACACTGCTGGCAAATGATAAATTGTTTCACTGAACTCTCCCACGGAATTTACTTTTGGTATTGAGGCCTTAGTTGTGTTTGTAGTAAGATGATTTTCTTCTCTGCAAATTTAATCTTCCCGTGACCTGTAAAGTATAATCAAATAATTACAGACAAGTTAAATAATGTGGCTGCAGAATAATTGATTATAATTCGAAGTGCTTTCGGCTTCACGCTAAAACGTCCCCTGAGGAATGAGAGGCTTTTCCTTCTTTTATCGGCGTGGTTCCTCTGCAGCTGTACATGGTGCGCACCATGCTGGAGTCATTGATAGCTGACAAGAGCGGCTCGAAGAAGACTCTGCGCAGCAGCTTGGACGGACCCATAGTGGTGGCCATCGAGGACTTCCACAAGCAGTCCTTCTTCTTCACACACCTGCTCAACCTCAGTGGTGAGGAGAGGCTGGATGCATCGATTGCAGACAAATTGAAATGACATGAAAAAACAAATATGTTGCTCTCATATCAATGGCACTGTTATGAAAAGTGACATCTTCTGATCAAATCCTTTCCTGTGCAGAGGCCCTGCAGCAGTGCTGTGACCTGTCCCAGCTCTGGTTTAGAGAGTTCTTCCTGGAGCTGACAATGGGGCGCAGAATCCAGTTTCCCATTGAAATGTCAATGCCCTGGATCCTCACCGACCACATCCTGGAGACTAAGGAGCCCTCCATGATGGAGTGAGACAGATCTTCTTTGAGAAATGTTATTGCCCTACATTGAGGAGTGCAATAGTGTTTTAACCCCAATCTCTCTCTCCCTCAGATATGTGCTGTATCCCCTAGACCTGTACAATGACAGCGGCTACTACGCTCTCACCAAGTTCAAGAAACAATTCCTCTATGATGAAATTGAAGCTGAGGTAATGTCAGCCGGTCATCCACTGTGTGTTGAATATCAGACACTCTGTTTCACTTTGTAAACCTTCATATCGGTGTCCTTGTCTGCAGGTGAACCTCTGCTTTGATCAGTTTGTCTACAAGCTGGCAGATCAGATTTTTGCATACTATAAAGCGATGGCCGGAAGGTAAGAAGAGCGGCTTCCTCTTTTTGATGGTTGCAGTTTTTTTCTTTAAACCCTCTAACTTGCCTGTCCTGCGTTTCACAGTGTCCTCCTTGATAAGCGCTTCAGAGCAGAGTGTAAAAACTATGGAGTGATCATCCCGTACCCTCCATCGAATCGCTACGAGACCCTGCTCAAACAGAGACACGTGCAGGTGAAATATTTAAAACTGAAAAACACATATTTCTGTAGTCATGCATATAACAGTTTTTCGTTACTGTCAAATGTAACAACAGTAGCTGTTAGGCGTCACTTTGGCCTGCACCCAGCCTGTTATACCATCTGTCCTCATCGGTTCCGTCCGTGTTTCGCAGCTGCTGGGTCGCTCTATTGATCTGAACCGCCTGATCACCCAGAGGATCTCTGCAGCTATGTATAAATCTCTGGATCACGCCATCAGCCGCTTCGAGAGCGAGGACCTGACCTCCATAGTGGTAAAATAGCACACACATGAAAAGAAGCGATGCTCTGATGAAGCCGAGATTTCCTCTTCAACTCTCTGCGCTGTCTGGCGGCAGGAGCTGGAGTGGCTGCTGGAGATCAACAGACTCACCCACCGGCTCCTGTCCAAGCACATGACGCTGGACAGCTTCGACGCCATGTTCCGCGAGGCCAATCACAACGTCTCTGCTCCGTACGGACGCATCACGCTCCACGTCTTTTGGGAGCTCAACTTTGATTTCCTCCCCAACTACTGCTACAACGGATCCACAAACCGGTCAGGGGCTTTACAAAATCCCTTCCTCACGCTTCCTCACTGGGTGCTGGTGGTTTCAAAGATTTGTTTTTCCCTTTTCAGTTTTGTACGTACAGCCATTCCCTTCACCCAGGAGCCTCAAAGAGACAAACCAGCCAATGTGCAGCCTTACTACCTATATGGGTCCAAGGTAACATCAGTTAGATGTATTTGATATTTGGACTGAAAAACTTGTAGGTCCTTTTGGAGAAACCCGTCTGCCTTTTGTTCCCAGTTAACACTCACTCTGTCTCCTTCTCTCTTCTCAGCCTCTGAACATCGCCTACTCCCACATATACAGCTCCTACAGAAACTTTGTTGGCCCGCCTCATTTCAAGACCATCTGCCGTCTCCTTGGTTACCAAGGCATTGCTGTCGTGATGGAGGAGCTGCTTAAGATTGTCAAGAGCCTGGTATGTGTCTTCATTTTCCACCATACGTTCTTTAAAACACGTCCTCTCCCCCGAGCTCGACGGGTTTCTTATATTTTCCCTTGTCTCTTTCCAGTTACAGGGCACCATACTGCAGTATGTAAAAACACTGATAGAAGTCATGCCCAAAATCTGCCGCCTCCCGCGCCACGAGTATGGTTCCCCAGGTGAGCTTCTCATCCCGGTCGTCAGTCTATTTTTACATGCATTATGAAGAAGTATGACTTTTTTGTGGTTTGGCTCTTTTCAAGAAAGTGTTGGCACTGTAAGTTCTGATGTAATGACCGTTTAACTCACAACACCGATGAGCTTCTTTCCCCTGCGACTACCACAAACGCTTTAAAAACACCGCTAGGATTTCAGATGGAAAATTACAAACTAGATTCAGTGCAAGTGCTTTGGTTGAACACACCTAGACTGAACAGTGGATGCAATGACACTCAATACTACAATCCTAGCTTTTTTTTCAGTGTCTTGTTGTAACTAATGAAAGACCACTGTATTGGTGCCTCCTGCTGGTCAACAGGAGCCACGACACCTTTATAAGACTTGTGCAGACAGACACCACGTGCATGCTTGTTTGTCGGCAGACTGGGGACATGAGGCCATCAAAGAGAGCACCATGGCTTAATAGGGACAATGATAGCAATCTGAATCTGTACATTCATATTCTACACTCGTGTGTTTGTTTATTTAGGAATGTTGCAAATTTGTAGTTGAGCACAAAGACTGTATGTGAGTGCCTCAACCAATCTTCCATCAATATTCAGAAATACCTGAGTCAGACAAATGGTAAAGAACAGGTGGATATTCCGACTTTATGGCAAGTCCATTACCCGTTTTAATACCAACCCATCCCTCCTCCTTGTGTAGCTTGTGTAGCGTCTCTGTAAGTGTTAAGTGTTTCCACCAGGCAGCAGCAGAAGAAAATGCTGACAACGTGCAGTCCTAACCTCGGCATCAACAAAAACCAAGCAGCCAGTATTATAAAATATTTAGAGGGGGGTATAAATGAGCCAGCTGGAGATGCAGTGGGGGAATATGCACCTCATCTGCTCCCAACAACAAAGTTTAGGACATGCGGTAGTATATTAAAAATAAATAAATAAATAAATGAATAAAAATCGTAAAATGCTAGAAAGTATTTATCTCTCAAGGTATAAAACGGGAGTAAATGTCTGTTGTGCCGTAAAAGTTATTGCATTCCTTTAAAGCAGGTAAAAAAAAAAGTTTGTAGTATTTGTGTGCCGACCTGCACCTGCACGTGCGCCTGTGTTTATTTACTGACCTGCTCTTGTGTGCTTTGGCTGGAGCTCTTTGTGCAGATTAGCGGCTCGTCAGATGGGATATCCCTATGAGAAGACTTTGATAATCCATAGATTACTGATGTTCTGTACCCTGAGTTCTGTACCGAGCTTACTGCCTGTGATCTTACTGTCAGCAGTTAATGATCCTCCTGTCCTCTGCCTCCTCGAAGGCCCAGCACTCGGTCCAAATATGGGTCAGAGTACCGCACACACCCATTGACATCTACGGGATTCACCCCTGGTAGTAACAGATTAACAATGACATAATGAGGAACTCCTGGGCGTTTGTTTACCACTCACCCGTGGTCTTAGGGAGGCGTTTTGGCAATTTGAGAGAACAAAAGTGTCTGAAGGAAATGTGAACGAGTTGCTGTGTTTCTCTCCCCGAAGGTATACTGGAGTTCTTCCACCATCAGCTCAAGGATATTATTGAGTATGCTGAGCTGAAGACAGATGTCTTCCAGAGCTTAAGGGAGGTGGGAAACGCCATTCTCTTCTGCCTGCTCATCGAGCAAGCTCTGGTAAGAAGCTTCCTCCGTTCGAGTCTATTTTACATCTGACTCTAAGATCAATACCCCCCCCTCCCCCATCCCCGCCACAATCGTTATCTTTATACTTCTGACAGCTTGTGTTTATCCTTTCTTGCCATATGAGACATATCGCGTTCCTTTTATTCTCCTGCTGTCCCAACCTCTGCACATTAAAATCCCTCTGTGGTCCCAGTGATGGGGGGCTGCCAAACATGTCGCTGCCTTTGTGTGGGTGACCTGTATCCCGAGGGCCTGGAAGTCTACGATGTTGATTCGCTGCTCAAATCAAGCATCAGAGACCTTCAGGCCCCCGGTCCGAGTGCCCCTGTGTGTGTGATCTCTGATATATATTTTTTTCCTCTGAAATGCAACTCTATTTTTCATTACACGCTGGCAACTACCACAGGTGGTAAGGATTTAGGTCTTGTTTATTGCTATCACAGTTACAGGAAGACACTATGTGTTTTTTTCTCTCTTTTTTGTTCTTGGTTTCCTGTATTTCTGTCCTCTAATCTTCGCCTTGTTAGTACAACACACACACACATGCGGTTCTGCCTCTTCTCAGCCATGGAAGCATTCATTAACCACTTAAGTTCACTAGGAATGAATCTCTAGTGAAAAAACAATCTGGCCTATTAAATGTATCTTACAAAGGCAGTAAAAACGAGCACAATTGGGTGCTTTTAATACATTTGAATGTTGTCTTCCATGGAGGAGGTGGTGGTGCATTTCTTCTGGGTTTTGGGTTCAGCTGCTACTATACTACATACTCTACTCACCTAGTTCTGCCTCGCCTAACTTTTCTCAGCTGTCACTCTCTCACGACTGTGTGTGTGCGTGCATGCACGTGCCGGATGTTTGTGTGTATGTTGGCATGAATTTCCTTTCTAGAATTTGCATGATTGGTTGCTTAAATTGTTCTCGCAATTGCATGACTTCTTCTCTTACTCACCACCACTCGTGTTTGAGGTTTGAAGCTGCTGCCTCCCTGCATTTAATCAGATTGCGATCACATATCTTTACAAGCACAAAAGCAAATGTGCAGTGAGAGTGATTTTGCATGCACAGATTCACATAGCTGAGATATCCGTTGACATATTACCCAGATGGATGAGGGTTCATTAAGGTGGTTTTAGATTTGACCTCTCACTGTTAAACCAGATTAAATTGGATGTTGTTCTTAGGAGGTGACAAATTATAATCCAGCTATTGTCATATATTGTCACTACAGTTTGACCAACATAGCCTCTTCACTACACACACGCACATTCATCTGCTTTATCTCTGCATAAGCTTGAGATGGTTGCTGACTAATCCATCAGCGTCCATAGCAGTTTGGCCATCTTAATCAACATGTATATTAGCAGTTTTGCCACAACCAACTGAATTTGAGAGTAAATGAAGGAATTCAGCAGGAATGTTCTCTAAACTTGCATCGCCTCTTGGCTGCCTGCATGCTCTGTAAGGACAAAACAAAGGGGGTCGTACGTGGGCTGAAATTCAAACGTGACCCAAACATTTGTTGTTGTGCTTGAAAATTAGTCACAGGAGGAAGTGTGTGACCTGCTTCATGCCGCGCCCTTCCAAAATATTCTGCCCAGAGTCTACATCAAAGGTACATGACAGACTTTCCATGACAAACAACTAAAATTAAATAAGTTATTTTGATAAATTTGGGGAACTGTATTGCTCAGTGGAATGTATGATATTCTGAAGTGGCTGTGTGAATATCTGTTACAGAGGGTGAGCGTCTGGAAGTGAGAATGAAAAGGCTAGAAGCCAAGTACGCCCCTCTCCACCTTGTGCCTCTAATTGAGAGGTTGGGAACCCCACAGGTGAGTTCATAGGGGTTATGGTTCTTTGAACGTTGTGAAATGGTCAATTTTAGCCAGTCTTCACAAGAATACTATTAGTCTTGAATTTGGAATATGTTGCATGACAATTTTCTGAATTAATATGAATCATAGAAAGTGAGATGTAAAGCTGCATGCTGGAAAATGCGTATAATGTCGAAGTTCTCAATTGTTCTTTTTCCCAGCAAATTGCCATTGCCCGTGAGGGAGACCTGCTGACCAAAGAGCGTCTATGCTGCGGCCTTTCCATGTTTGAAGTCATCCTGACACGCATCCGCAGTTTCCTGCAGGACGGCGTGTGGCGTGGGCCCCCGCCAACCAATGGCGTCATGCACGTTGATGAGTGCATGGAGTTCCACCGCCTTTGGAGTGCCATGCAGTTTGTCTACTGCATCCCCGTGGGCACGCACGAGTTCACCGCAGAGTAAGTCACCCTTGGCTGACAAATGCTGGCCTGCAGCCATGATCTGTGTACTTAGTAGAGTTTGGAAGGGAAAGTATGGAGGTCACCTCAGTTTCCTCTTCTCCACCTCCTGCAGACAGGGTGTTAAAGTCAGGCTGCCACTCCTTAGTGCACGATTACAAGGATTGGAAAGCCAAAAAAGGAATAGATGTTATACCGTTTTTAATCGTGGTTCAAGTCTAGTACATTACAGAATACACAACAACCGGTGACACATCTTGTGTATTTGCATTATTGACCACAGTTAATGGAGTGGGAACTGATTCACCGTTTGTTTCACTGGAATGTCTTAAATTGAAACATCTTGTGGCATCCAGGCAGTGCTTTGGGGATGGCCTAAACTGGGCTGGCTGTGCCATCATCGTGCTGTTGGGACAGCAGCGCCGATTTGACCTCTTCGACTTCTGCTACCACCTGCTCAAAGTCCAAAGACAGGATGGCAAGGATGAGATCATCAAGAATGTGGTAAGTACATCAGATCCGTCACCATCATTTTCAGTATGATGTGCGTCTTTTTCTCCATTGTCATGCGTCTCAAATCTTGTGCCACAGCCCCTGAAGAAGATGGCGGACCGCATTAGGAAGTACCAGATCCTCAACAACGAGATCTTTGCCATCCTCAACAAGTACATGAAGGCTGTGGAGACGGACAGTTCCACTGTGGAGCACGTTCGCTGTTTCCAGCCCCCTATACACCAATCCCTGGCTACCACCTGTTGAAAAAGACCTTTCACTCATAGTGCACACACACACACACTCGAACGCGCACATTCCTCATAGCTGTGATACTAATTTCTGCCTCTTGCTGGTCGATATGGATCACCAATATTCCTTCTCACTGGCTACAAGAATGTAAAGACGACTCTAACTATCTTAAAATATGACTGTCTTTGAATTCTTGAAGCAGGGGAGCAGACCAGACCAGAGGTGGAAGTGTACATTCACACCTTTTTCTTTTCTTTTTTACCTCTCTGTGTGGCTCTTGATCAGACTCATGCATGCCTTCTCCTACTCCCTCACCTGCACACCTGTGAATTGGATTACTGGGACACATACCAAAAGAGTCTACCTATCCCTTGACCTAAAGTAACATTTGACTCCACAGTTAAGACGGATTTGTAAGCAAGAGCTGTTGCATTAAAGAATCGTGATACGGCAAAACGAACTACTGGATCCCTAGATGACCACAAGTAGTAGATATATGTAAAGATTCCTTAAACACGACTTGGTGCTCGTAAGTGCTTTTACAACTACTAACAGTACTAGCATCAGACAACATTATGCTTGTATCATGACATATTTCGAACTCCTCGCTCATCCGTGTAATAATCTGGTCTACCCATAAGAGACCTTGTGTCTACCATAATTCTGTTAAAGTTGTTATTCATTTTGTGCTTGCTTTCAAAGGAATGAAGGTACATGGCTGCTTTTGCTTTGCTTTTATTTATCCTACCCGCCCTCCACATCTGGGTTTCTCACCTCCTGACACATTTTTATTCGGTACCAGTTCCAATGTAAATTTCACTGTTGAACTAAGTGAAGTGTTGAGTGTAGTAATCGTTCTTGTTTTTAATTATGAATATTTTAATTTACACATCCTTGGTATACTTGCCTCTACTACTGACTGGAAACCTCATCAATTTTCTTTTTCTTTTCTTCTCTCTTTCTTGTCTGTTGGAAAGATTTTTTATATTCTGTACATGAATACAGTGCTATTATTTGCAGTTTGGAAAACAACCCATCTTCATCTGGTGATAACTTGTTTTTTTCCAGAGTTGAAAAAAAGACAAAAAAACAAGAGAAACAAGATTAGAAAATACCTCTAGGTTGTATGAAGACAGTGCTGTACTAGATTAACCTGTTTTGAGTGTGAGTGGATGATGCTGGTCCAGCAGACCTATTAAATACTCTGCACATAAGGAAAATCATGACTAAAATGTCAGTTATAATGAAAGGAGTTTCCTGAATATAGTCAGTATTTACTATTGTTGGACTTTTGCTTTAGATTTAGCAGTGTTATCAAAATATGCAAAATTAGTCCCTATTTTTTTCATATGAAGATTAACAAACAAATTATTAAGCAGTAACCTTCCCAAGACAGCCCTGTGATCTTTTTCTGCTCCGTTTTGAATGAAGTTTCTTTTGTAATTCCAGTGTCTTTTTATCATATTTATTCAACTCTGACCTACTGTTCATTTAAAAGTTAATCTAGTAAAAATGAAGGTACCAATGTATCATCTCAAAAATTTAGCATGGAAAATGTAATTTATTGTCATCAATGGCTCCATTTGTGACATGAGGCTTTGTTTATGATATTGTTGTACAAGTGACCATGTTTTGAAGTACAAAAAAAAAATGGAGAAAAGAATATCCAATGTACAACAATGGTCCTGCAAAGGATTTGAAATTATGTTGTATTTCCATGAAATAAAAAATGTTTAACTGAAAAAAAAAAAAGGGTTGTATGTGTCGACATAAGAAAACATAAATCTATGACCTTAAGAATATCACATTTGTACACTTTAATATGTAGACTGAGTGGTAATATGACATATTGTATCAAGATAATGTCATGTTATCTCAAAATTGTCGCCTGAAGGATGGAGCGGATAAAATATGCATAGAAAAAAATTATAAATTATAATCATAAACAGTAAATAAAAAAAGCAGTCGGTACATTTACACAAATGAAGAATGAATATCAATGTATCCGAAGGGGGCGGGGAGCAAGAAGAGGTGACGCAGTGACGCAGCCCGGAAGTGAAAGCTGATTGGCTACTGCGACGTAAGCCTGCGTATGACGTAAATTTGAAATTTCAGCGGTGAAACGTTTGTTGTTGTCGCTGCTTGTCAGTGGGAGCTGCGCTGCAGCCGTTCGACACACTTTAAAACCTATCGGAACCACCAGAAATGTCTTTTTCCAGAGCTCCCCTGAAGAGGTTCAACGAAAATGTCGGTAAGTAACGAGTAACGTGTCGGGAAATCAGCCCGCCAGCGTTGCACATCCATCGCTATGCTATCTGACGTTGGAATGACATGTAAGCATGGTGACGGGGACCGACTGACGAGAGCGCCATGCTTCGGACCAATCAAAGAAATAGCTCGCCTAATTCTGTAATCGACTTAATGCTGCGCCTTTTAACCGAAGGTTGCGCCCCTCCGCCGGGGATCTACGAGATTAAACCCGAAGAAGTGAAGGGAGCTGCGTCATTCGACAAATCGGATCGATTCAGACACATCAAAGCGGGTAAGTGCATTTCCTAGAAAGCCAACTTTGTAGGAACATCATTTGTGCACAAAGTAACTTGGCTGTTGTTGGTTTTGTGTGTGTGTGTGTGTGTCCTCAGCTGCTTTGCCGCCACCGTCGCCTTCCAAACACGGGCTGATGTCCCCCGTGCGCAGGACCCTGTCAGTTGATGGACTGGTAAGTTGCCCCCACCCTCAGCATCATCACACAGAGATCCTCGCTTACCCACATTGTTCTCTGGTGACCTACAGGTTGAAGGGTCGAGTGCAAGGAAAGAGAGGAATGGCCTGACCCAAGAGAGGAAGCAGCAAAAGCTCCTGGAGAATGAGGTACATAGACCTGCTTCAAGCTCTCGTTATACCAGAACATTCATTTATCTGTTCTGTTAAAACTCTTTGTTTTGTCACAGGTTCGCTCACTGGTGCGGCAGCGCGGCGAGCAGGACCGACGCGTGCTGTCCCTGCAAGATGACCTAAAAAAGATTGAAGCCAAGCTGCTGGCTGCAGTGAGGGAGAAGACGGGCCTGGCTGCCAACGTTACGACCCTTGAGAGGCAGCGGGTTGAGCTCAAGAAAGTCAACGATTTTCTGAAAAACAAGGTTTCGACATTACTTCTGTATTTTGACGTCGGCTCCTTTACAAATCAGTCTCAATAACTCCTGTAAGAGATGTTTTACAAAATGTTTCTCCTCCATCTTGCGTTTACGTGGTTCTGTGTTCTTCCAGGTTTCTGCTGACACAACAAAAAAGAGAATAAATTCCCTCACAATGGAGCTGATGGAGGCCAGGAACAGCCTGGACTGTAAAAACAAGGTATGTCTCGTGTGTATTTTTTTCCTTTTGCAAAAAAAATCATGATGATATTTATTTGCAATATAATAAACTCATAATGTTTGCGTTCAGGAGATAAAGGTCCTGCAGGTAAACACAGATGGCAAATTTACCTTGCTTGAAACTGAACTCCAAGCTACCCAGGACACAATCAAGGCTCTAAATGACAGAAACAAGGACTTGGGTGAGCATGGACAAAAACAAATGCCATTTCCTCACAGGTTAGATGGTATATTTACCTTGACTTTTGCTGTCTTTTACAGAGGATCTCCATCAAGTGACAAAAAGCCAGAATGAAGAGTTGGAGAATGAAAATGCCAGATTGCATGGTGAGTTACCCCAGAAAATGCAAAGAAATGCACATTGCAAAGGGATAACACATTCTGCGGACTTTACCCAGCACACAAAGATGTATAAACATTCCAACCACAGCTTTTTCATCCGTCATCTGTATGTATGTTTGCTTCCGCATCCCATCACATAAAAGTGTTGTTTTTCCCCCCAGCCATAATACGGGAACTGAGGGAAGAGGTCAAAGTTGTACAAGGATACCTGGATGCAGCCAATGAGCACATCCAGGTAACACCCGCAATGCAAACGTGCACCTTTTTCTCACTGTGCACATACTTTAAATAGGAGATGATTGACCTGCTTGTGTGTTTGCAGGATCTTCGCTTAAAGCTCAAGGAAAAGACCCAGGAGAGCACTGTTGCAGGTTCTCAATTGGAGAAAATAAAGTAAGCAAATGCCATAAAAATGCCTCGATAGAAGCTGTACAGCAATCTCGACAATGGAACACGATATGTACTTGCTGTATTTCTGCAGGGAACTTGAGACTGAGCTGGAGCATCGCACCACCAAGCTTGACACAACAGAATTTGAGCTTAAACAAAAAGAGGAGGAGGCTGTGAGATACCAGCAAGACCTGCAGGCATCAAAGGAAACGTTGTTGGGGGTGGAGCAGAGGTTGGAGGACCAAGAGCTGCTGCTCGAGTCCTCAAAGAAGTCAGTGAATGACCTGGAGGCTCGAATGAAGTCAGCCCACCAAGAGGTTGAAGAGTCTCAAGCAACTGTTAGCCAGCAGGAAGCAGAACTTGCCCGACTGCGAGAGGTGCTCAGGAGAACTGAAAGGGAGCTGGACGAGAGGGTTGCACATCTCGAACAGAGGTGTCTGTTCTCTGAGGAGGAGAGAAGTATGCTCTCAAATTTCCTTTAACTGTGATGATGAATTTTTAAAAAAGTGGTTTTCTGTATATATATAGGTGTATATCTATGTTTTGTTTTTTTAGGCAAGACTCAAGAGGAGGGGCTGAGGAGAGGGGAAGAGTTAAAGTCAGAGCTCAACCAGTTGAAAGAGGCAAAAAGAGACGAGAAAAAGAGGCAGATTCAGCTCCAACAGGACCATGCTGCGCTTAAAGAGGAACTGACGAAGGAAAAGGTTCCTAATGTCATTACATGCACTCTGCCTGCCAACATTCAGTGCAGCGAGGGTGTCTTACCAGTGTTGCGCCCTTTTCCATTTTGTCTTTTCAGGCGCTTGTCGACTCCTTGTCAGTGCTGCTGACGCAGGAGAGGGAAGAGTCTGAGGAGCGGCTGAGAACGCTGAGGGAGGAGATGGAGGAGGTGCTGGGGGAGCTGGCACTCATGGAGGAGCAGGAGCTGAGGCGGCAGGAGGTTTCAGCGATGAATCAGGAGGCCGTCCAGAGGCTGCAGGAGGAAAACGGCGACCTGGAGAGACAGCTGAGTGACACCAGGGCACTAGCTGACCGGTGAGCCAAAGCAAAACATGCTGTGAATGCAGGGGAAAAACACCACTATTTTTTTGTTTGCTTTTATATGCTTTTTATCTTGGTGTGTTTTATTTTATTTATTTATTAAATGTTTTATTCTTTTATTTTTTATATATTTATTTTAACATTTGAATTGTACTTATTTATTTACTGCTTTTATTTCTTGTGCAGCACTTTGGTAACCTTTGTAAGATGTGCTATACAAATAAAAGGTTGCTGATGGATAGCTTAAAACTTTACCTGGTGAAATGTAAAACAAAAAAATTCAAAAGCTGCATTAAAAGAAATGCTTTTGGTTTGAAGACCGCACTCCTAATGTCTCTGAAAAAAGGGGCAATCGCAAATGAATAGGTGGCCAAATGAATAGGTGGCTTTCTCTCGGTTTTAAATCTTGCAAATTGTACCTTCCACAAATCTGTCATTTTTAGCAAAAGCGGCGAGCTGTCAGGTTTGGAGGAAGAGCATTTAGCCACCGTAAAAGAACTCCAAGAAGTACAGGCAAGCTCGCTGAGCAAAATGGGAGACATTGTCGCAGAGCTGGAAAGGTGAGCGCTCTGTTTGTGTTCCTCAAATGTCAATTTCATACACGTCTTGAAATCCAGCATCATAGATGTCTTTACCCCCCCCCCCCCAGCACCAAAGAAGCTCTGAGGGAAGCGGAGGAAAGACAGAAAATCCTGGAAACAGAAGTAGAGAGAGTGACCCTGAAGATGAAGGAAGAGATGGACGGAGTGATTGAACAAAAAGAGGCAGAGATCAAGAGAGTGAAGGACAGCTTGCAGGAGCATCAGACAAGAGAAGTTGCAGAGCAGAAAACCATAGAGGAGAATTCACGGTACGCTCCCCTTTCTATTTACATTCCATTTTGAAATAGCGGCCACTTTTCCACCTCTCTTACAGTTTCTGTGTCCTTGACTTGATAGATTGTTGGTGGAGGTGCAGATGCGCCTTGCACAAAGAAACGAAGAGATGAAAGGCATTGAGGCAAAGCACGCAGCCCTGATCGGTCGGCTGCAGCTGGAGCTTAAGCTTCAGACGGAAGAAAAAGAAGAGGCACTGGGGCAAATGGAGCAACAGAAAGGTCAGAGTGTCGCTTTGCTCCGAGATGAGATGGAAAAATCCCAGCAACTGTTAGAAGAGGTCAGCCAGGAGAAAAAGGAAATCATGGAACAACTCGTACAGGAGAGAGAAGAAAGGGTAAAATCAGAGACGGCCCTGCGGGAGGAAAGGGAAGCACGGGAGGCGGAGAGGGAAGACCACCAGCAGGTCAAATCACAGGTGCTCAGACTTCAGACTGAGTTAGAGGGGTCAGACGAGGAGAGGAACGGGCTCCTTTCTCGAGCGGAACTCGCGGAGCAATCCTCGCTTGCCCTTGAAAATCAACTCAACGCTGCTGATCAAGACAGAAGGCAGCTCCAGTCTCGCCTGGATGAAGTCGAGCAAGAGAGCACAAGTTTTCTGGCCCAATTAGCCGGCATGGAGGAGAGGATCCGAGACCTCCAGGGCCAATTGAAAGAGGGGTCTCGGGACAGGCGAGCTCTGCAGCAGCAGGTGGACGCGCTGTCTCAGGAGAAAGTGACGCTGCAGTGGGAGATGGAGGAGCAGCAACGGGACCTCCAGAGAGAAATCGCTGAAGCACAGGAGAAGAGGTAGGCGGTTTCCCAACATTCTTCAAATGATTGCTCTGCTTTCTGTTTGGTCAATAGCTCTTCACCTTTCCTCAGCTCTTCAAATTCCGAGACGGAGCACTGGAGGGAGATGTATGAGGAGCTGTTCGCCAAAGTCATGCCATTCCAGGTTAGTTATGGCCAACTTTCACACTTTTTTCTCTCTAAAAAAACAAAAGTGAGTCTATTTCACCTAGTGCCAAAAGAAGTGTTTGCACGTTACAATTAATGATGATGTTTTTGATTATCTTAAAGGCTTGGTATAGATCGGGGGTCACTTACCTTTTTGACACAGAGCTTTTTCATGGGTCCTGAGTCTTACAAAGGGCTACAAGTTTGATACACTCTTCTGAAATAACCAATTTGCTTTGACCTTTGTGCGAGAATCGGTCACCTAAACTTCATGTAAAATAAGCATACCTGTATTTCTAATGCTTTTTTAAGATATTGTAATCATCAAATCAATATAAATTGCAAGTGCGATTGGAAAAAGGACACCTCATGTGGTCTTTGGGGGCTACCTGGTGACCCCTGGTATAGATAATTATTAAGAAAAAGCAAAAGTGAGTTGTAATAATTTCTCAGTGGGATATAAATGTGTGTTTGTGCTGCTAATGAAATGAACGAGTGCATCGTTTCCTAATCAAATCTCAGTAGTGTTTACGGCGTACTCCAGCTACACCAAAAATTACCTTTCGAATACATAAATCAGATATAAACCCATTAGATTTGCACTTTGGTTGCTGCATACAGGAGCAGCTCAATTCATTTGCCGCCGAGCGAAACGCCCTGCTCAATGAAAATGGATCCAACCAGGAGCAGTTAAACAAGCTGGCCGACGCCTACGCCCGTCTGCTGGGTCACCAGAACCAAAAGCAGAAGATCAAACACGTGATGAAGTTGAAAGATGAGAACATGTCCCTGAAACAGGTAAAACACCGGGGCAGCGCTCGATGGGAGGGAGCAGTTTTCAGATCTGGTGCTGCTTTGTCTCACACGTAGCCCGCCCCCTTCTCCTGACTCTGTGCATGCATGCGTGTAGGAGGTGTCTAAGCTTCGCTCTCAGGTGAACCGGCAGAAGAGTGATCTGGAGCAGCTGAAGTCAAAGCTCCCTGGTGCTCCTCACCGAAGGTTTGATCCCAGCAAAGCTTTCCAGCACGATAAGGAGAACAGGCAAAGCGAGACACCTCTGAAAGAAGGTGAGCACTAAACCGACGCACCCTCATCACCCCCCCTCAACCTGAAAATGTCAAACGATATATGAGAAGATGTGACAAGAGTGGCACAGTTTTATTGTTGTTTCACCTTTTTACAGAATTGCTGTTGCAGCCTAAATCTTTGTTTCTTTTGTCAGGAAATCATTACGCGTAAGAATGTCATCCACTGGACAGGAGCTGACAACTAACTGGCAGAGAAATATCACTGTGGTTTGATCGTTTAAGAACTCTGCTAATGTAAGGCAATGGCTCTGCTTCTTCTTGCTTTGGTGATTTTCAATCCGGGTTTTATCAAATTTCTTTTACTTTTTAATCCATAATTAACTATTCTTAAAAATTCTTGTCTTTTGTGTGAAGTTGTCAGAAATATAGGATTTTGAGAGAAGATGTTAGAAGCAGATGTTAGCAACAGAGTGTGTGTACAGAGTATGTGAAAACAAAGGGGATAAATAGTCGCGTCGCTCATAATTCAGGAACAAAAGCATCGCTTTCATAAAAACTGAGTGCTGGTTGATGTGTTTCACAACAGTTCCTGTAACTTTCATAACAAATGAATTATCTATTTAATGTGGGATAGCTCTTCCGGATCTTTCTTATTTGTAAATAAAGCCATTGTTACTTTGAACGAAAATTGTTACTGAGATTTATTTGATTCCATTTCATGTGTAAGGCTTTCGATGGTTGCTGGCCATGTCGTTCCTCAGCCAGTAGAGAGCACTCTTGGATTGCAGCCATCGGTCGGAGCACAACAAAAGGCCATATGCGAGCCACAAAGAATACAAATTCACATCTTTGCAGAGAGGAACCTTGGGTTATGGGTCATGAAGCTTTATTTCCTTCAGTTGATAAGACATAGCCAGCAAATAGTTGAGCCAAAATGGACTTCAAGACCGTTGTTTTCTTTCCTGTGTGATATGAGCGGTGCTTGTTGTGGAGTGGCGAGTCACTCGCAGTAGCCCTCCAGGTGGTAAATGCTGCATGGCTTATGACAGCACTGCTCCACGATGCCTCGCTTCACTTTGGGTTCATCGCCGCCAGAAAGAGCCCTCCACCGCCGCTGCTCTTGTCTGGCCCTTTTAGACAGGAAACCTTTGAAGTGGAGAAAGTTTCCATAACCCGGTGTTAAGCCGCTGCGCAAACCCCCACGTCCTCAAACTACCATTTAGACCGTTCACACTTTAATGGAGACTTAATGGCTAGGTAATCTGATCTCCTCAATCCATTTAGTCTTGTTACTCTCTCTTTCAAGTAGAGATATGACAGAGCTCCAACAAAGTCATATCAATCAATCATACTTTAGCGTACCTTCAAAATAAATGGACTAATCGAGGAAGAAGATGTACGTGTTTTGTAGCTAAGACGGACTGCGGGGTGTTTCATCAGATGTGTGATTTTTGGTTCATCATATCATAAGATGTTGAAAGCAATGGCCACACCAGTGAATTCAAAAGAGACCAGGGAGAGGCTTTGCACACTAATGATGCGTTAGACGAATACATAGATTTAGTTCAGTCGAGTATACAGCATGTTGTCCCTAAACATTTTCCCCTCCAGCTACCATCCAAATTGGTATTCTCATTAAACTGAGTCTGGACTTTGAACATCGTGGATAGAGACTGCTGAGGCACAAAGCCAGCCCAGGGACTCTGGGCACTGTCATGCTGTTCCTTTCTGAACTCCCACTATCAAGGGAACAATTATAACTTATTTTTTTTACAGAAGTAAAAAATGGAGTTTGTTCAGTCTTACCGAGAAGGTGTTCTAAATCCCGCTTGTGGGTTCGGTTTGGACTGAAGAAAAAGCCTCGCTCGCCACAGACGAAGTACAGGGCGTCCACCAGGTGGGAGCCACACAGGTGCTGGGCGGGGGCGGCAGTGACCCCCGGAGACGAGAGCACCAGCATTAACAGCATGGACACTGCCCATGGTACCCTGGCCATAGAACGGAGACCTGTCGGGAGGAATGCACAAAGAAGTTCACATAAAGTACAATATTTGAGTCTCAAAATACCTGGAATGAAGGGTAAAACAGAATCCCTCTATCAATAATTAAGACCTCTGGGCCAGATGGGCAGCAGGCAGAGGAGGAAGTGATGCTCGGATTTGATCCAGCCGTTCCTCATGACACTAAAGTATTACAGGACAGAGTTATTGAATGATTTCAGTTATTCCGCAGGCAGCAGAAGAACATCAACAACTGCTCCACCTCAAGGGGAGAAAGGAGGACCACCAAGATGCAAAATGTGATGATTTGAAAAAAAGATGAAAAAAATATATAATCTTTGGCCTTCAAGATTTTTTTTCATTTTCTCAGTGATGTGTTAATACTGCAGTCCTTGAAAAAGTGCGCGACTGGATGAGAATTTAACCACGCACGGAATGTTACTTTTTGCCATGGACATTTCAACAGATCAATTTGTGAATAGTATTCCAGAGATCCGAGGTTCTGTTCAATGTGACGGCTTTATAGAATCAATCAAAAATAAATTGAAAATTGATTTTGTTTTGATTCCTTTTTCTTTTATCCCCAGGTGAGCCGAAGTTAATCATAGCGCCATCCATTACAAACGAGAAATAAGGTCCCAGGACGATCATACTGTCAGTCTGCCACCACCTTCCTCACCTTGTCGTCCTGCTTAGCAGCTATAGTGCTCGAGAGTAAGAATGATCCGCCCAAGATTATAGAATTATTAGTCAAATCCCATTTGTGATGGATATTCTCCCGAGTTTGAAGTTCAGACCCTGTTTCAAGGTGAAAAACATATTTAGCAGTCATTTAGAAATTATATAGACCTTTTGTGGACATCTTGCAGTCTAGTGCAGATTATTGGATGGAAAATGAATCATTTTAACAGTGTCTTTAACAATGCACCTGTGCCAGGCATTACAGCATTGGCAAGAACGCTCTGTCTGGCCCGCCACGCCTCTATCCCTTTTGGCTGTATGCCAGGCTTCTTGGCACAGTAGATTGGTTGAATAATAGATCTGCCCGTGCTACTCTTTACTTTCATCCTGATTATTATACACATAAATCTTCGAAGTCACAATCTGCAGGGAATACAGAGAAACTTGCTTACCTGTGTTTGAGGCCTCAGTGCAGCAGAGCAGCTGGTGGTTACAGTTGAAAAGGGCCTAGGCCTGTTGGGCTCTACAAGTACAGAGTACATCTCTACTTGGCCACCTTTCTCCCTTTATAACTCCCCACCTCCACCTGGCCTTTGTTGGCCTCAGCGGAAAACGCTAAGGTCCTCTCATTAACACCCTGACCTGTAAGTATGTTGATCTGCTCTTGAGTGGCACTAAGTCATTTACTGAGTGTGGATAACAGCAGAGTTGGGATAAAGTTAGGAGGGCAGTCACCCAAGAACGATACCCAACACAGCCCCTGCTGCGTGATGCCCCAACTGGCACAGTTCACAGGCTGACAGACAAAACACCATATGCCACATTCTGATCACATAGAATACATTAGAGGACTCCCAGGCCCATTAGCGACCACTGGTGGTGTATTAGGGATGGAGCTCAGTGCAGAATTAACAACACTTGAGCGGAAACTGTTTCTCATCTTCAGCTGTCTCTGATTCATCTTAGAAGCATGGAAACTTTTTGCAAAATAGAAAGATAACAATCAAATGTGCATATCTATTAAGCCGCATAGTGCATTTCATTATCCTACTGTAATCCCTTGACCACCACATGTGCAAAGTGTTGCTCCGAGGGGCATGGTTAGTCAACTCTTCACTGAAAGCATCGAATGTAGTTTTCAATAGCGAGATGTGTGCAATGACCTTCGCTAAAAAGTATGGATTTCAGTTGCATCTTTACGTAAAGCTTTTCATTGACTAAAATATTTGCTACATATACAACCGCAACATTAAATCGGCCAGTCACATTGTGCCACTTAGCCTAAGGAGTAATTTGTTGGGAATTTACATTAAATTTCAAATTAACAGAGTAATAACTAAGTAGAATGAATTACCTCTCAATATGAGCCTAATGAAAAATGAATCATCCTTTAAAGAGTGTGCCGAGGCATCTATTGGCATGTGGATTGTTCATGCACTGATTTTTAATTAGGACTCCACTTACCACTCCACTGTGGATGAAATGCATATGGTTTTTTAAGAGTCAAATCATTATAGTGAGCTTTTATGCAACGCAATGAGTATTAATGCAAATTAATCTGATAAGTGTATTTTGCCGTTGTACTCCCAAGTTAAACACATTAGTTGGCTCAGATAACAGTACTCCAGATAGTTTAAAGTTACAACAGACTACCTTGCTTTTTTAGGATTTTGATCATGTCAGTGTAGTTCTGTGTCAACATGCATTTTGTGTATTATCATATATGACATTAGTTTTAAAATGTCCAGTCAACTGTGGCATAAATTAATTGTAATGGTATTATAATAACTTGGCAAAAATAGCCTTTGCTTCTGGAACATGTGACATGTCTTTTGTCATTTGCTGCAGCTGTTCTTTATCATCTTAGCCTGCCAATCTGAGGAGGGCAAAATGTAGATGAGGGGTCACACTCTATAATTTTGTATCACACAATAATTCTGTTGTGCAGAATGTAACAGCAATGTAAAATATTATCAACATAATATTGTAATATGATCTGTGCATTATCTTTACTGGTACATTTAGTAATGTTTTATTCTTTGGTGAAAATCAGGTCAATTCTCCAGTTTCTAAGGTTAATACAGGTTCATGAGTATTGAAACTCCCAGCAGATCAGGAATAATGGTACCTCTTTACACAAGTCATATTCTCATGTTTTTGTCCTTGCTCAAAGTCACCTGTATTCATGCATGCTTATAGGCCACGGTGGACAGTGTGCCTTTTGATAATATTATGTAAATTCTCCACAAAGTACTAAAGCTATGGCTGGATTTAATATTTTAACTATGTGTAAATAAGTTACTTGCAGTAACAGATATGCTATCAGAGAATATAGTGAAATATGTGTACTCTAAGAGATAAATCAAATAAAACCTTTATTTGAAATTCTTTCTGAGATCAATCCAATCCAATTTAAATTATGCTGATTTGAAATGCAATATGAAACTCTCTGAAAAATCAAGCAGAATCTCACCAAAGTGGTTCAATGTTACACTCAGTAAATTTAACATCTGCAAAAGTGTGGTATTTGGTTTGATCTTGAAGCTGCAGCGGTGCTCAAACATTTAGTTTTTCTGTTGGATGGCTTCAGTCCCATGGATCTCCAGATGTCCCGATGACAGCAGGACCCCCCAAACGTCATGATTTTATGGAACTGATGAAAATATCAATGTCCTGAAAACAACAACAACAAGGAGGTGAAAATAAGCAGGCCATGAGAAGATGGAGGCACTCAGCAGTAAAAAGCCCATATAACAGAGAGAGTGTGACATTTATCCCCGTAAAATTGTCTTGCAGTCTGATATTTCCTTGGGAGTTGTCTAATGATTCATTCATTTGCCTTTCAGTTTCTGCCGCTCGTGAAAAACTGCAGATTATTCCATTCCCAAAAAATACAACCGAAGACTAATTAACCTGAAGTTCAACTGGCTGTTCATTTTTTTTTCTGCAAGGAGACTTAAAAGCTGCTTCTAATGAGGCAAAAGTACAAACACTTGTAACTTTCAGTATTTTTTACCCACAAACATTTAATCACGGTGATGTATAAATGAAATGTGCTTAATGAGACAAAGACGTTCTCAGTAGTAACCCATGCGATAAGGTGGCTCTTCGCTCTGAATATAAGCAGATATTAAGTCCCTTCAAATGAGACAATCTTAGCTAAATAACTGTAGGAGGAGGGCAGGGCTGTCAAATCCAAGCTAATGAGGGGATGGTGTCTTTTGAGGAATGATGAAAGAAGGAAAAAAAAAAAAAAAGCGTCAGGAAAGCTATCCAGCACTGCGATTTGAGAAGGTGTTAAATGTAGAACCAGCAAAGGTCCAACTTTGCCACGCTTTGAAACTTGTTCCTCGAGGGAGGGAGGCAAAGTGTGAGAGCTGTGAACAACAGGCACATCCTTCCAGCCCCGGTCGCATGGCTGCTTCAAACACGCACATCAAATAGCAGAGGACTCACAGACGCCCCAGACATGCAGAGGCAGACAGAAGTTGGGTGGAAAAGTCGGTTGGGTCCCTAAGGTGGGGGTTGCATAACTCGTCTTCTTTTCTACTGCGTTTGAGCAGATAAAAGGGAGCGAGGGGGTTCAGCCGAGTGAGATGCTGTTAATCTGCTCTGATAGTGAGTCTTTTTACTCCCATAATTATCGCCAACATTCTGAGGACGGAAACCGGAGAGACTTACAGCATAAAAGATAAAATAAAAAAAAAGAATCGCCGACTGACTCAGCAGACAACAGAAACCGCTTGGATCATTGTGTTTTCATGTAAACGGCTGAACCGTAAGAAGGAAGAAGCGATGAGACGGATTTCCGCAACTCTTGAGAGGCACAAAGGCGCCGTGACAACTGGTGAAGCACGGGCGAAGCAAATCGTTGAATGCTGAACGCCTGCCATTAAAAATCACTCCGGGCTGAAGAAGGAGAATCACAAACGGCATCCAAAGACAAAATAAGTTTCCTGTTTTTCTTTTTTTTGGGGGGAGGGGGGTTAAATTCAAATCTTTGGCAAGGGCAAACAGTTTGGATTCTGGCAGGTCGAGCGACCCCGTCTCGTGCAAACGTTATCCCACGCATGCGTGCGTGTACAAGCCGGAGACAGACCGGACACGTCGGCCCGTTCCGGACACTGCCCTCCATGTGTGTCACGGCCCGCCGGCTCAGATCTGTGACAGGACGGCGCCGAGCTTCAGCAGAACGCGTGTCCGTGTCCGCGTGTGATTGTGAGTGAGAGCGAGAGGGTCCGCCCCGGTGTCTGCTCTCCCCTGTCCCGCCAGTGACAGTCGCTAATGCAGTACTAACCCCTGTCATGACCTACTTTGCTGTGCCACCTCTGTCAGGACCCGAGCACAGCACACACACACACACACACACACACACCAAACCCACACACACGCATATTAATAATGAATAAAAGAAATGAAATCTCCTTGTAATTCCGGAGACATTTCTCGAAGAGCCCACGCTTAACGCTTGATTCCTAGCGCGCACACACACACACACTTTTGAGCAGATTAGAATTTGAAGCTGACAGACTAGGTTGCGGAACAGAGCTCGGTAAGAGCACGCTTTGACAGCTGAGAAAATGACTACACGCTATAAATGTGACAAGTCCCCAAGAGAGAGGTGAGGCAGGACAGAATGATGGCCGGTTTGATTTTCAGGCCAGAAAAATAAATTCCTCTTTAAACCCTCATGTGACCACCCCCCCCACCATCCCCCCACCCCCCTTTTAAAAGTCCAGACGGGAGAAATTCATTTAAATTGGCATTTTTCTACTTTGCGTGAGGCCTCTTTAGTTTGACGGATTGATGTGGGAGGGTCCTCGCTTCCTCTGTGAAGACATTTTTTCCCCCTCCGTCACATCTGAGGGGAGAAGGCTGTTATGTCTCTTTGTATTGTGACCCCCCCCCCCTCCTCCCAAGTGGGTATTATAACCCTTCAATGCACCAATGACAAGTTTTATCAGCCTGAAATGTGCTTGATCTCCTACATTTCTCACCGAAGTAGGGTGTTGATTCACTGGAGCCGGAGTTGATCCGATATGGCCTTTGTCTTGTTGGTGTTGACAGCCTTCGCTTTCACGGTTGCATCTTGTCATAAAAATAGCAGCATCTCTCCGAGTAAGAGATTGCATGTTATTTTTGGGCGGGATTGCCTGCGTGTATTCCAATAACTGGAGGGAGTTTTATCGCCATTTACATTGTAGTTGTGGAGAGGATGGATGCGGCCGAATCGTTTGAGGATTACGGCCCGAGCTGTGCGCAGCCACCTGCCTTAACCGCCGCGCGTGTGTGTGAGTGTGTGTGTTTCAGCCTGTGTGAATGTTTGCACAAATCGATAGGGCTGGTATCACCCCCAAGAGTCCATCTCCCCCTGCTCTTATAGAGATAAAGTAGAGAAAGCAGACCAACAGCCAGACATATGAGTGGGATTAACTACAGGCGCTTATTTGGGAGAAGAAAAGAGGCAAAAGCTAAAGATAGAGGGATTTCAACACTTTTCATTATTTCGCAGAGAACGTGTACAGCAGGTACTGTCAAGGAAAAGGTCAGAATCAATCAATCCAATGTTCTCTGCCAACCCGCCTTAAATTGCATATTGACTCAGTGTAACAGCCTCGAAACTAGTGGATTAGATGCATGTTGACAACTTTAAGGCTACAGTGGGCCTTCTCCTGAGGAGTGTCTCTATGACATTACGAGGGATCCACTAAGCCAGAGTTGTTGATCGCGTTCCATCCTGCGCTA
>CAESWR010000201.1:809921-839528 GCA_903171835.1 Mullus surmuletus | reverse complement strand
TTTTTTGGGTGGAATGGATCAAATTGCCCCCTCATGCTTGTACCCACTTTTTTCCTTGTCCGTGTGTGTTCTGTCCCTGTGTGTTGAGTGCATATGACATGGCAACCGGATTCCTGGGCCAAACCCTGTCATTTTGCATCTGTCACATTCTGTTAAGTGCGGCTACATGCTCCTTCCTTAATTCCCCACATTCCCTTGTCACCGCCAACGTCAGTCCAGACGCTCATAAACAGCATCCCTCAAAATGGCATCCAATTCATTATACGCCACTGCACACAAAGAGGGGCGAAAGCACAACACTGCGCGCACCCGCTCTGACAGACACACACGAGGACACAACACACACCCGGCTGCAAACAGCAGGCTCAGCCATAAAGGGGGTTACACCTATTAACATGCTATGACTATATATGTTTGCTATATATTCACACCTTACTGTCTTCACTAAATGAGATTATGAGGTGGCAAAGGCAGCCATTGTCCACAAAGACACGGTTTACTGATACAAATATTTCAGTTGATACCAAAAAAAGAGAAAAATAATAAAAATCCAATCATCATGAGTGTGAGTCTGCCAAGAGCCGGTCCTTGTTACCTCATGGAGTACCAGCTATCTCCCTGCAGCTCTTAATCTAACACACCAAATCCCTGGTTGTTCATGGGGGGTACGACAAACAAACAAACAAAAAATAAATCTTATAGCCTACCCTTTTTTTATGTAGATGCACTTTGAATGATCATTCCTTGTGATGTGTAAACTAATTGTATTTTCTGGGACTAAAATATAATGAAATGCTGTGACCAGTTCACTTTTTACAGGTGCATCTCAATACATTACAATATCATAGAAAAGTTTATTTATGTCAGTAATTCAATACAAAAAGTGAAACGAATACATTATATTGATCAATTACATACAGAATGAAACATTTCATATCTTGATTTATTTAGTTTCTTCTGATTATAATGATTATGGCTTACATTTCATAAAGATGTAAAATTCTGTGTCTCAAAACACTTGAATATTACAAAAGACAAAGGTCTTTTTAATATGGAAATGTTGGCCTCAGAAAAGAAAGAAAAGTCTATATGCACAACTGGTTGAACTACTGGAAATGGACCTTTCCATGATATTCTAATTCATTGTGATGCACCTGTATGTGGCACTGAATTGCAGCATTTGCATTTGTACTGATTTGAGGCATCATTCTTCGTTCAACGCTGCATTTTTTTCCCAGTGAATCTGTAAGTGCTTCTTACCATTGTGTTACCTCGTTTGCTGCTGATTGAATACAAGTGCACATTTAAGTAAAGATTACCCTTTATAGATCCACAGGGGAGAAATTCAAGAAAACAAACAGACCAAAAAATACAAAAATGTCGAGGGGAATAGTGAAAATCCCATTTTCGCATCTCAAATAGTCGAGCCGTTATCTTCAAAATCAACAGACTATTGAGGGTAAACTGAATGTTTGTGAAAAAGAGAATGCTGATGGAAATAGAGGGCAGCGTGACTGACAGATCAAGTTGTTTCTGCCTTCTTCTTTCTCGCTGTTTTTTTTTGGTCTGGTGTCAGGTCCAACACTCTAAGCTCCAGCTCTGAATGTTAAAATTCAGAGAGACTACTTTTGAACCAGACTCCGGGACAAACTCTTCTGCATCCGTCCAGTAGCAGCTGACAGCGATGTCAGAAGGCAGGTAAGGGCAACGCTCTGTTCCTGTCTTTTTCACCCTTTTTTTCCGCGTTTGCGCCCAATTAAAATTGCTGTGTCGTCCACTTTGCAACAATAACTCTGCACTTTTCGGTAACAACGGCCTTGTCGCCTAATGAGGGTGTCAAATAATGTGCAACATTTTCCGGACTGGAACACAAGAATGCCTCTCCACATACAGAGGGAGTGATGGGATTTTAGTAGAACGGTTAAAAGGGGAAAAGTGAATAACAGCCGTGAACAATAACAAGCACTCTCGCAATCTGCAGATGTCACGCATAAAGGATGGACAGTTATTTTACCTTTGTCTACCGGGTGCATAATTCAACACCGCAAGATAAGAACGGTTCCTGTGAACAACAAGAAATTTATTACAACAACCCAAAATGTCATTTTAGCTTACCCTAAAATGTGGAAAAGATAAAAAATGAAATAAAAACTTCCATTCCGGAGCTGCCTTTTAAAGATGCCTGTGCACTCCAGCGGTGAGCGGAGGCAGTAAGTGGCACTCAGCGGCTCTAAAGGAGGAAAGAAAGTGATGAGGACTGACACTCTCCTCAATCAAAGTTGATCAGGGTGATGCCATCTCAACTAAAATCCCGCTATCTTCCATCAAAGTGTCAACAACTTACAGGCCTTAATATGTGCTGTTTGCCTTGTTATACTGTGTGGTTTTGTTTGTGCAGTTTACAAGCTACTCGTTTATTAGATTTTGCTTACTGTTATTTGTTACGCTGCGGTCTATTCTTCTCCTCTACTTTTTTTGCCCCACCCTGACATCGCCCCCCTCCCATCTCCGCCTCTCCAAGGCCCCCAATCCCCCCGCGGCTTCGGCCCTCTCATGTTGAATATTCAGCCGTCTTTGACCTTTCATGAATTCAAACGGTAATTCTCTGCCTGGCGGTGCTTCATTTCTTGCTTCCCTGTTCGCAATGTCACTCTCTGGTGGTCTTTACAGATAATATACAAAGGGGGAAACCGGGTAAAAAAAAAACTCATTTGTGCTAATCACTCTTATGCAAAGCAAGCAGGGTGTTTTAACCAATTAACCCTCGGTCACACATACGTGCACACACTCTTCACAGGGCGCGCACACACACTCCGGCGATGCGAGCGAGATGGTCCTGCCTGCCAGGAGAAGTAATGTCAGACAGGATGGGGCTATTAGCGTAACAACTTCCTGAACTTGAGTGTGGGGAAAGCAGAGAGCATCAAGACAGTATTTTGGTGAGAGGAACTTTGGCTTGCCGACGGGCAGGAATATACGACAGGACATTTATGCCCCACTTACACACCGGTGCCCCAAAATGGAGGACTTGCCCTAGGAGGTCTGGCCCAGAATTATGGTGGTGGTGGTCGGGGGAGGGGGTGGGGGGGGGGTTCTGTCTTCCAAAAGTGAGGGCGGCCAAAGATTACTGTAGAGCTCTGCCATTACTTTACTGATGTCAGAGAGGGTTCAGTAGTTGTTCTCGCAGCAGGCGGCGCCGTCCAGCCGAGGCCGAGCCATGTATCACAAAAGTTTGCGAGCGCCGCTTATTTTTAAAGTGCGGTGGCCGCTGCAAACACAGAAACGCTTCAAATTCATGAAACAAAACGGACGTGTGCCAGGACACTAGGGGCAACAAACTGAGGGATGGAACAATTCTGTGGAATCGACCCCTCTTTAAAGACACGTATGTATTTTCTCTATATTAATGAGGTGGAATACAAATGTACATTTTCCCTTATGTCGTTTTGAAACACTTTGCCGTAATATTTAACAGCATTATAGGAAAACAACCAACCTACATCTTTTTTTGTTTTCATTATAAAAAAACGTAATTAACAAAAAAAAAGTTCCTCTTGCACAGCGGTCTACAATCATTAGTTGTTGAGTAATTTTTGTACCTCAAACTACAAACTCAAACTACTAAGTACTACAAAACAGTTCAATATCAACCGCCAGGGGGTTACAAGCATTTCTGATCTACGTCTTAATTAATATAGAGAAAATACATCTCGCTCGTGTGTTTAAAGAAAGAATCCCTTAGTTTGGTGCCCCCTAGTGGCCTGGAGCACTTCCATTTTGTTTCGTGAATTTGCAGCGTTAATGACAGCCCTGCATAAACATTTGTAAACAGTTCAACTTGTCAATCCCACTCAGATGTTGCTCATTTGTAAGCGGGATGCTGAAGTGTGTGACATCACCGAGCGTCCGCCACGTACTTCAAAAAGCAGCGGACCGGGCCGTGGACGGCGACATGTCGTCTTTCATTTGAAATCACTGAAATTCCTCTTAACGGGCGGAAAATTGTGTGTTTGTGTCGGCGCACATCACTCATAGCGAGAGTCCCACTGAGAAAATAGGCTTTGGGGGCCTTTGAAGTATAATAGTTTTCATGCAGTTCGGAGGGGATGATCAGGTGTTGCAACAAGATCCAGGCGAGTGGCAACGCCGGACTGCGGAGTGTGATTTTGCGTCGCCGTCAAGCCAGGGCACGATCAGATGTTGAAAATCTGTGTGGATCTTCAAACAGCCCTGCGTGTAAAACTACTGCCAGAATATTCTAAACAGTTTGGAGAGTGTAATGGGAGGGAATCCTAAATATGCAATGTAAGACTTTTGGCTGGCAAGGAAAAGCAATTGTACGATGTGATATCTGCCAAATGGGTGGGTGGGTGGGGGGGGGGCTACTAAATACTGACTATATATGAAAATGTCCACATTTTTTGGACTATGCCCAAACCTGTTCAGGAGCCAGAATATATTCATTTATTTAGCAGATGAAGTGTGTACAAGCATTTGCATAAAACACTAAAAACTTTCAGGTTCCCATTTGCTAGTCTCTGAGGTCATCACGAGTTGTCATATCATCCACATGAACATCATAATCTATCGTTATTATCTAAAACACTGCATTCAGGATTTATTTGAATGGTGTAAAAATAAGAAAATAGAGAGAGTGTCAATAAAATGCTATGCAAAATCTGCATAAATAGTCAACGCTGTTTACAGCAGACTAGCAATATATGGGTTGTGGTAAGCCATATATAAGCTGATGAGGCAACTGGCCTTGATTAATTAATTGCGAGGGACGCGGTTTAATCACCAGTGCAGACGATGTAAGACGTAAACACACAAACAACTTCCACAGGCCTGTTTATAGTGATACATGACACCATGCCAAGACTGAAGATACGCTCTATTTTTGTGGTCTGCTGGCGTTCTGATGACACACCCATGTAAACATCAACAAATGCTTTGAGGATTTGGAGGGAATCATATCATTATTGTCGATAAAGACGCGTGACATTTTTGCAGAAGTCCCCTGTGGCCTTGAGAGGCACATAAAGTACACATAAGTTTCCACTGATCTTTAATCAATTTATCCTGCAATAGGCTGCAGAAACAGGTGGAGGAATGGTGCTGCATTAAATTTCTGTTTCATTTCACTTCAAAAAAGCCTTTTAATGTCTGACATACTTGCCTTTGAAAGTGGAGCCTTTGAATTATTCCTTTAGTGGGATTTCCTGCTGTATAATTCTTGGAAATATGTCGTAGAATACTGAGCAGCGACCGCACCGGCAAAGGTTAGCCTTTGTTTCATTAACTCTTCATTAACTCTATTGTTCTGTTTGCATTCCTGGAGCCACGGGGGGGTTCTAAACATATATTCACAGCAATAATTCCCAGCTCGACCTATGGGCACTTCTTAAAACAATAATCATGAAAGTAAAAGTGAGAGAAGTAATAAAAATGCAATACAAAGTTTAGCTTTTGTTATTTTTATACGTGGACGAGTGGGTTTAGTACCAAAGGAAAGTTTAAAGCACTCACCAGGGCTTAGGTTTCCTCTCAAGACTAGAATATAAAAATATGTCTTGACATTTCATCATATTACTTTCATTTCAAAATTGAGGACAATGTGCATCAGACTTCATCAGAGAACGTGCCATACATTAAATACCATCGCACCGATGAGGACAGCTCAATATACAACCTGTTCAATCGAGATTTATTTTTCATCGGAACAAGTGTTTAACTCCTCATTCCCCCAACAGATTGCTGTAAAGGTCTCTGGCAGTTGATTTGCTCATTACCAACAACAGGATTTAATCCATGTATCCTGCATAAATCACACGATAACCTTGAGCGTTGATCTAGCCAAAATTTCCATCTCTATTAAATCTCAGAATTATAATTATCATTGCTGGCTTGTCGGCGTATCCTGTATTAGTTACTGTGGCCATATGCTCATCTCCCTCAGTTTCACAACAGCTGAATCAGTGGTCGTCTCTTTTAACCAGAAAACACAATATGACAGTATTTGGCAAGCCCTATTCTCTCATCTTAATGCCGCTTTGGTGCCAAAGCCTCTCTTAGTTTTCCTGAAGTGGAGCGGAGGGGCAGTAGGTGGCAGTGTTGCTCTTCTGCAACGCTGGGGTTTTGGCTTCCGCGATGGTCCAACATTGATTAATTAGTTTATAAAATGTTGTGTAGACTTTGGTGTATTGGCTCTCGTCCGCTTTGGCTCTCCACCTCTGGTCGCAGACAGATTAACAGATAAATGGATCACCATAGAGTATTCCAATGTGTGGTGCAGCACAAATCAATATCTATTGTCCAGTAATGGCTTCTGAGAAGAAAGAATCTTTCTCTTCTCCTTATATTTAACTATTTTACTCCAAACCGCAGAGCTTGGAAGCCACCAAAGAATGAATCATGTTTGGGAAAAATACACTAAAAACGAGATATATAAAATAATAAAGTAGCCCATCATTATTTGCAAAATCAGTTCTACAATGAAATCAAGGCTTCTTCACCAATCAAGGAATATACACTAAAGTGTGGAGAAGTCTATTATGTTTAGAGAAAACTCTTACACCAGACAGTGGAAAACCTTTCAAGCTTTTCTAAATTGCCACTGGTTGTTAAGCATATTGTTAATTTCAATGAAAATTAATTTCCTTTCATTTCAATTTTGTAAGGTCAACTAACTTTGAAAAGCTTAGTGAGTCCACCATTATCATTAAAAGTGTCCTGATTGGGATTGGACTCGAGTGAACAGTTTATATGCTTGAAATAGAACAGGAAATTGTGGGTGCAAACCTTTTGGGAAAACGATAAGAAGAATCCTCTCTTTTTAATGAATCAATTGTGTTTCCAGTAAAAGAAATTAATTACATACCTAAATATCACTTATTGAAAAAAGACAAAGAAGTTAAAGGCTTGACAATCTGTTGAGGGAGAAAGGCACTTAATTTGTGATATATTTATGCACTGAATGAAACATCAGTAATTAGCGGGAACAATGAATATTTGTTTGACAGATACAGTGGAGGCTGTGGGCTGCTGATCACAACTCTCCGGCAAAATGAAAGTTTACTGCATCCCATCAAATGAAAACGTGGAAACGAACGCCTCCATCAATAATGGAGAAACCGCACAGTGATTTCAGTTCACGTGCGGTTGTCGGGGAGAACTCGGGCCGCGCTGCGAGGTGGACGGTTTATGCAAATCTGTTTATTTAAATCGCTCTGCCAGTCAAGTTGTTTGAATCATGTTTCCTTAAAGAGGCTGCACAAATGATATCTTCAGCGTTTCTCTGCATGTGAGCAGCCTTGACCAAAGTCTGCCCCTGTTTTATAAACATGTTTCTTTCCCTCCCTGTCAAAACAGGATGATGTGAGCATGTTATGATTCTGGAAGTAACACACCGTGCTGAGTTTATTCTTCCTCTCAAAGAAAAAGAAGAAGAAGAAGAAAAAAAAGAACAATTCTATGACTTTGTTTTCCTCCATCCCTGGCAGCACATTATGTATTTTTTCCTATACCCCCCCGCCCCCCGCTTTCCCCCCCTTGTGATTCTACAAATCTGTTCAACTTTTAGTTTGTCAGCTGAATAATTGTTGAATCGGTGCCCGCGGCGCTGAGGCCCCTCGCGAACCCCGGCTCTGACTTTTACACGGCCTCTTAAGAGAGTCACGGCATGACGGTCATCGGTAATTCAACACACCACACCCAGAGCGAGCAACAATAGTGTCCCGGAGAAAAAAAAAAAAGAAAGCTTATGTTTAACATACTTAATACCAACCGTGTGCGGATCTAATCACGCCCATTCTCTTTGAGACCCCAGGAAAATGGTAATTAATTTTTCATAGTGTGAATTAGAATCCTAATTTGGAAATGTGAGATCAAAGAAAACAATTTCAATAGCTGGCTGGTGGAAGTAATCCTTAGTGGCCAAGGACAAGAGGCTACGGCGTGTAAGATCCCCCGGCGGCAGCGTCACACTACAATGCAAAGAGGGATTTACTGGTTTTGCTGAATCACATCAATAAACCATGTACCTATTAAACCATAACCACATTCAAATGAGGAATGGATAATTCTTATTTGGCCTTCTTTTTCATTTTTAGAACATCCTACTTTACTAAATAGCTTATAAAATCCCACCTCCTCCATGGCCTGTCCTCAAAGTGTACAGCATGTTTGACAAGCAGCTAAATGCGTATAGCGCTCATGGCGAAGTCGGAGCAATTTCGCTGGTTCGGGATCATTTTTGCATGCTGGAAGGTAAGGTCGCCGAGGTTGTGAATCGCACAGGAATCTGAATCAGGTCTTGTTGCAACTCTAATTAATTACAGCCCAGAGGGCAAGAGATCATGGGGAGACCCACATGCTAGTATACACACACAAACGCACACACACATACACACAGCCACATGCACACAAAGGGAAACCGTATCCTTGTAATGTCTAGCGCTGTTGTTCACATATCAATATGTGAGAATGAGTGCTCTCCAAAAGTTGGCGGTGGTAAGAAATTTCCAATATTTCCAAATGATTTCTCTTGACAATCTTGCCAGGACTTGTTGCATCCAGCTGTTATATTTGCAACAGCAAGACAGCGGAGTTTGTACTTGAGAGGCCACAAGAGTCACAGTTTCATTACAGACTGGAATCAATCCAGAAATCAATGTTTCCCTCGGCCTGCGTCTCCTCCTCTATGATTTTCATTGGGCAAAATAGTGAGGGCAGTGAAGAAGGTTTCTTATCATTCTTGTTCAAATGTTTTTCGTTTTTTTTTTTTTAAATATTCTTGTCTGAGGTGAAGGACCGGCACAGCCACAGAGGCAAAAATGTCACCTAAACTATTCAAAGAGTATGACAGCAAAAAACAAACAAGCAAGCAAAACATCCACATTCACAAACAACTTTGGCAGTGTCACATTGACGAGAAAGATCATGAGATCATTCTTTTTGTGCATATTTAACAAAACAGGCATGAAGGTTGTGGATTTAAGAGGCCATGCCCAAAATGTGGAAGTTTCATATCCATTCAATAGAAATTAGAGCGATTGCGCCTCAAGTCTTTGCAATGAAGCGGAAGTCAAGAGACAAAGCTTTCTTGTTTTATACGTCTCCATACCATTTGCAGATATGGTGTTAAATTTCATGGCCATGCTGTTGCTGATACACAGCTGTGATGCCAAAAGACTTATTCATGACATATCAAATGTGGAGCCGAATGGAGGACACAATCTTTATGGCATTAAATGCAGTTAAAAGTGAGTTTCTGCCTGCGAAATTGGTCAAATGTGAGCGTAGGAGCCTAAATGCATCTTACTTTATTACAGAATGAGGGAGATTCTGTAGCAGTTAATGATAAAATCGCAGGATTGTTTTATTTTGGTAGTTTTCCTGGCAGGTAATCAGGCTGAGTGCAATCAGGTGTGCGATCAGCACAGCCGGAGGAAAGGAGAGCAGAGCCACGCAGTTTGTTTGACCTCTGTAGAAACTGATATTGCTTTTATTGTTTTATACCACCTTTTTGAGAGAGTAAACGCTGAACATTTCAAAGAAGGGTCCTGTGGATTTGTTTTTTGTTTTTCTTCCTGTTTTGTGGAGGTGGAACTGGAGCGTCAAAAGCGTGGAATCTATGTTGAGTATTTGAGAACGTCTTGACATTTCTTGGATCTCATGTGTTCTGTGTTTAGGTGCACATTGATATTTAAGAACTGTGCCTAGAGATATATACATAACCCTTTATAAGAGTTCCTGAGAACATTTTTTTGACCATTTAAAGGGTCAAAATTGATATTTGATATGTATCTTTCAGACTGAAGCTGATTAAGAAGACAGTGACAGACAAGTCAGTATTTTTACAGCAGTTTTTTGGAAGGAGACACCTTATATATGGTGGTTTGCTGTAAAAGTCTGTAACTGCAGAAAAATAAGTGCCTCAAATTAAATGTTGCTGCTAATCATTGACCCATCTGAGGCTCCAATAATGATGATGATAGAAAAATTAAATCACACTTTGAATAGCATTTTATGGAAAGTATTGGCATTTTTGTCTTTTTTTTCCAATTAAAATGCTGTGAACTTTGATATATATATATTTTATATATATTGCAGGCTGAAATTGATTTAAAAGACTCATTTAAAGTGGAAAAAATACTTATACGAACTACTAAGTTTTTTGAGAACACTTAAGTGATAAAATTGTGTGTATATTTTATTTCCCATCCTAAAAAAAACATTTTCTATCATGGGACAGACGCAAAAACTGTGACCCATGCATTTGTGTCGTCGCTGTCATTGCGCGGAAAAAGACAAAATGCATCCTCTGCATTTTGCCAATTCTCAGCGGAGCAGTGGGCAGCCAAAGTGCCACGCCTGGGCGCCACCGACGGACCCCTCCCTCCACCGGGGGAAACTGACAGGAGGAGCGACGCGAGCCACAGCCGGTTTCATGGGTCTTCTCTCAACAATGAGGTATTGCATTCAATTGCACCACCTCACCAATCTGTGCTAATTTCACAGCACTGTCTTCACCATCTTGGCTCTCGACTGCTTGCAATGTGTGTCTCTCCACGATACATTAGTTGTAGACAAAAACAGTTGGTTGGGTTTAAGGCATGATCACGATTTGGGTTGGAATTTTCACTCAATGTTCCGACTGCTGATCAAAATATGTAAAATTTCCTTAGCCTTGAAAAACAGGCGCCTTTGTTCGTACCGAGGTGGTTATTTTAAACTCTTTGTCGTTGCCGAGCATGTCGGCCCGATGCCGCATGGTGATTCTGCACTTCCAACATAATCGAACAGATTGACTGACAGCGAGGCACCCCCGCTCGAGCTGAGGCTAAAGCACTCACGGTATAAAATGATACTGCATAACATATTGATCAAATTTAAAACACACATTTTCAGAAAGGTTATTGTCTGCTTTAACGCTGCGCTGGCTGCCTGTGTTTGCACATTAGAGGGGGCCGTGTGAGAGCTCTGATTCGCAGCGGAGGGGGCAGCCCGAGGCTTCCAGGGCAGCTCTGTTTGCAAACTGCGAGGAGAGCAAGGGCGAGTCAAAGCAGGGAGATCACGAGGGCGAGTGTGTGAGAGGGGGAGTGTGTGCATACATAATGACACCTCTGTAAATTAGACGGCGATGAGTAAAACTCTGCTGACTCAAACGCCGGACGCCACTTCAAGACCATCATCTGGTGTAAAATATCATGATCTTTGACAGCCCTCAGATCAAAATAGACCGTTTTCTCTTTTTTTAGCATAAGATGATGAATCATTGACTCACAAAAAAGATGCCCAATATGAATATGTTAACCTTGAGTTGAGCATTTTTCCTAATGTGCTGAGTAGGTGAAAAACACTGACTTAACTTCAATAATGCCAAGTTCTCCAACTCATACTGATGCAGAGTACATATTTTCCTAATCGATTTGGGAGCAAATCCCCCACTGAAGGCAAACAGGACTTTAGTATTCATGGGGGCATGTGTGCCTCTCTCTATGTTAATAATGCTGTCTTCAGACAGGCTCAGGCTATAATGAGGATTCACAAATTCAAATCACAGTCTACATATGTCAATGCCATCAATATACCACAGCTCCAGCTCTACAGTTTCCTCTCCATTTCTGACACGGGCCGACATCTTGACCCCAAACACCCTAACAAGGAGGCAGTGAGGAAGTTATCGTTACTCCCATCAGGTAATGACAAGATGATGACTGGCCTCTGGCCCCGGCTTCACAACACGGTGGTTTACAGGAGAGCTGTTGGCGAGCTGCGGCATTAAAGGCGGGGAAAAAAGCAGATGAAAACGGAGGGGCCTAAGCACTACAGCTATTTACTACTTGTCAACATCTCACACCAGGTGTGATGCAACCAGAGGTTGCTGGAATTCAATTTCCTCCCCTTTCCCAATATGGATGTGGGGTCTTAATTTTGTATGTCAAATTGAGTTTCCCTGTATGGCTTTTTAACTGCATTTTCCTACATATTTGCCTTAACTACATTAAATAAATGTTTAATAAGATGGGTGCATGGAAGTCAATCTACTTTAGCCAGCCCGCTCGCCCTCTTATTGAACAGAAAGTGTTTATGTAAATGAACAAGGGCTAGCAACTCTCCCTCTGGTCTAGTTTAAATAGATGCTATTTATTCACACGCGCAAAGAGAGGGAATTTGTATTTTTTATTTTTTTTTTTACATTTCTTTTACATAATATCAGGTGCTAACATGAATCGAGATATTTTCTAAAATAAAATGCAAGCAACGGTTTGTGCGCGTTTCATCAGATCTTCATTACGGAAAAGACGGAGCCTTGCGTGTTTATTAACCACAATATCATGGGGTCTGCCCTTTACGTTTCCCGAGTAACCCCTCTCTTTTACATTTTCACCTCTAATAGTTACTTTGAAGAATGAACCCGGGGTCATTATATCCAAAGTAGTTGATTAATTAAGTAGTTTAAAGAGAAAGCACAAAGCAGTGGTCTGCAGCCTTTTGGTCAACACTTGTTTGTGGCTGTTTATTAAAAAGGATCCTTTGGGTGAGGAGACCTCTTAAATGGGGTTAGAGCTTGTTGAAAGCGGGGTTTGGCGGTGAATAATTGGATTGTGGCTTTGAGCATGCGTACGCTTAAATGTTGGGATCGAACTGTGCCTGGGGTGTGTTTACCTGAGGAGGCTCCGTCTCCCGCCTTATCCTTCTTTTCTCCCTCCCACCGTCCGTTGCTCCTCTCCTCCTCTCCTCCTCTCTAATCAGTCTGATAAAGGATATCCTCTGCAGTGCCCCAGCCATAGCTCTGCAGCAACAGATTAAGCAGTTCGCACACACACGCACGCACACACACCGTCGGCTGGGGGAGATGGTGGGCTGCTGAAAATGGCCAGACGGGAGGCGGGCGGAATTACAGAGGGGGGGGTGCGCGAGCAGGAGACTGCAGATGTGAAGCAGAGCCGCCACGTAGAAACCGGCGTCGGCAGCGTCTGTTGCGCTCACACATGTGACGCACGCCGGCCTGCTCACAAGAGTTAACAAACTCTCAGACGTTGAGTAGTCTGCTAACAAGCCAAAGTGAGCGGCTCTGACAAATTGCCGCGCGCTGATGAATCGGTGCATGCGCACGCCGGCTAACAACACTCGGAGTAATGAGCAGGTTGCCCCCGAAGTAACCTCTGCATGCTGAGCTACAGAGATGGATGCCACCTCGGACAGCTGCAGGAAGAGCGCATGCTTGCCCACCTGGGTGTGTAAGTGCGCGCATCTGTGTTTGCGAGGGGACGAATTGATGTTATATCTGAATGCAAGAGCGGAGTCTCTCTCAGGGTCATCACAAATGTCCCAGCCTTTTATGTGATCACTCCAGCACCAGATTATTTGTATGCCTATAAACGCTGGGTAGACCAGAAGAGCTGGTTGAATTGCTTTTACTATTCCGGGGATGCTGTATGGAGACTGTTTGCTCATCTGCAAATGGCGAGCGAGACGCCAAGTCAGGAACATTAGTCGGTGGCGTGGCTGATTTCAGACACGTTTTATTTACTCCGAACATGAAATTACACCACTCAAGCTGTTTGTGGCACTAGAAAGCTTCTGATTTTGTAGCCTCCTAGTGGCACTTAAAGGTCTCCAAAACCATTGCTCCCAAAATACACATGCCAACGTCGCTGTCTCTCTGACGAACCCATCTCGCTTTACATGCTTCGGCTTCCGCTCCATCGCCGAGCAAAGCGGCGGAGGATCGCCACGCCGCATGTTCATTCACTCATTCATTCGTGCTTCAGCTTTATGTCAGTCTTAATCAAAACAGTGGGTACAAACATGCTCTCGGTGACATGTTTATATTGGACCGAGCTTGTTGTTTTGAGAACACAGTCTCTTTTTAAGCGATACAAGAATCGGCTTGTGTCGCACTCTGGCCTCATTTGGCCTCCCCATAGCTGAGTGGAAACTGTTACAAGCCCCGATTCTCACAACCTTGATAGCAGTCGGTTTAAATCACACGCTTTTATGACCCGACTTCCCACCCTAACACACTAGACTGAGGAAGATGACATGCTTTATAGCCAGAGAGCGGCCGCACCTTAGCAGGGCGTAGTGTACTGTGTAAGGCGGCTTTGGATTTACAGTTGATGGAGTTGTTAAAACAGAAGTCACTGGTGCCTTTTACGCGCACGGCCGCTCGCGTCGCGTGCGGCTGCTATTGCAACGGGACACGGTGGCCTAAACACGCAGCGTCACCGCTTCCGCGACGGCCGTACCTCTCCTTGACCAGAGGCGGCGGTTTTATTTAAGCCATAAAAAAAAAAACCCCGAGCCAGAGCCATTAAAAGTCAGAGGTCGTCATGTTGAGAAAGTTACCTTGAAACAAAGATCAGACGAGCTTTTTGAGCCGGGACGAATGTTTAGACGCACAGAGTGAAACCAAACAATGGTGTCTGCGAAATTGGAAAAAGGATGATAAGAGAATAACGTTGACACAGATCAGAAACTATCATCCTGGAAACGGGGCACAGTGTTTTCTTTTGCTCCTGCATTTATACATGGGTGTGGGTTCTCTTTAATAAGGTCCTGAACTTCATCAAGACACACTCCATGACGCCATTATCTGAACCCAGAGAGCCACGCAGGGCCCCACTGGTTGATGGGATTAAGGAACAAAGGGAATCATGGGATTAGTTGGGTACGGTAGATGTGCTGTGCGAGTCTGGAAGGCAACCATTTTGTTTACCTTTTGTCTTTATTCTTTTATTCCATTTCCTGGATGTTGTGTTGCGACTCCCTGTCGGGGGTGGGCGGAGAGTGATATCTTGTTTGGCTCCTGACAGCACCACTTGGAGAGGAAAATGAAAAGAGATGGCGATAACACGGAGACTCACGCATTCACACACACCTCCTGCCGGCCTGTCCACCCCACGCTGTTCATAGGGCAATTCAGGCCTGGCAATTTAGGGCCGAGTTAAAGTGAAGGGAAAAGCCTAAAATAGGCAAAAGAGAAGGGGGAGAGGGAAGTAGGGGGGGAAAAAAAGGGAGGCCCAGGGAGTGATTGGTGGAATGGTGGGGGATAGATGTAATTTTCAGACAACGGCAGGGAAGTGATGTAATTTTCTCAATGCAATTTGTATGTGTGTTTGTGAGTGTGTGTGTGTGTACTGCGGGACAATGGAATGCTAAAGTAGCACTTGGATGGAGGACTCATCAACTGAGGGAAACAAAACATCTCATTTTGGCACTGTTATTTATTTTTGGAGGCGAAAACTGATGCAAGTTTTCAGGATATAATGGCCACCTTCAAAATAAAAGTGTTTTTTGTATTATGCGTTGGCATCGCTAGTTAGGTCACAGACACTCTCGGCAGTCACACTATATCAAACGAGCCTTCCGTCGGGGAAAAAAAGGGAGGACTGTTGTGTAACTGACATTTTTCCCTTTCTTTTTGTTTTTTGTTTTCCGCTTTACAATCCAGTGATAAAACAACATGCCTTGAAAAGTGCAATTTCCAGCAAATAAGCTTTAAAATTTGAGGACCCCAAATGACAATCCTATCAATGCAATTTGTGACTTTTCATTCTGCCTTCTCTGTTGGACTTGCTTAACTAATGTTGTGCTCGGATTGCATTGCTTGATGCATTGTGCTCCTGGCTGTCTCAGTAGACAATTAGTCTGACAGATGAATTAAATAATACGAGGCCATTTTCCACAGGAGATGGATCCCTCCTGCCTAAGCATATATCCATTTATGAGGGGTGGGGGTTGGGGGGGACTAAAGGGGGGTATTTTCATATCATAGGAAGGAGAAACATTAAAAGTTTAGTGTTTGGTAATTGAATGGTTTAATGGCAGTTTCCTCAAAGTGAACCAAGGGCATCTTTGCTTTTGAATTCCAACTTCGATTACCAACTCTGAATGCAATCACACCAGCTGAAAGCTTCGGCTAAAAGGATAAGGCTAGCGCTATTTTTCTTGTTGTCGACAAATCCCCGGAGAAGACGGAAGCCACGGATAAATTTATTTTGTTAATGATTGTGGCCTGCATAAACAAAGCCTGAGCTAGTTGATTCCTCTGCTCCAAGGACTGACACTCTTGTTGTTCTGTGCGGTTTGTTTCGGGTTAACAATGTTACAAACGTCAGTGGCTGTAAATATTCACTGGAGCGCAGATCGCGTTAAGCTGCAGCTCAAAATCGTCCCGAACAAATGTGTTAAGTATCCCTCTGTAAACATGAATTTATTGACATTTTGACTTGGGTTAGAGCAACAATCTGGAAACAAAACACTAACATGACGCTGCAAACACCGCAGATGGTATCAGTCTCTTGTCAATTTAATGTTATAATCAATAGCATGATGATCCTTAGACAGGTCAAATGTCTCATACCAGCGTCGGATTCACGATCACTACCGGAGATCTGCTGCTTCCAAAATCTCTGCAGACCATAAATATTTCAGACACAACACCCACTCGGCTTGTTTCTGGCCACCTGGCCAGTCAAAGTCTGATATTAATTCTTCTTTTATCTCCTTTTCAAACTCCCAGGGGATGTATTTATTTGATAATTGCCCCTCTGCGTCTAACAGTTAGTTGCTCACTTCGTCTGCCATTTGGTGCTTGACAGGTAGTGTGGAATAAAATAAATTGATCAGAGCCTGTTTTCTTTTTTTCTTTTTTTTAACAGATGTCTGCTCCAGCTGGAAACAGACTGGATGAAAAACTGATTCTGACTGGTCATATCAGAAAACCAAAACAATGAGTTTAGAGAGCTGAAATTGTGACATTATGAGAATTGTCAGTTTTTAATCTTAACCTGCCTGTGTTGCTGTACCATTGGAGGCACATTCAAAATCTTGAACTGTCTTACACTCCCTAGTTCTCCTAAATGTAGCCTTTGCCATTGTTTGATTTTCACATAATAAAATGTTCATCTGGGAAGGAGCCTGGTCGCCCCCTTGATCACCCAATCCACTTTCAGACTTTTAATCAAAATCATAGAATGAACGTCACATTTAATTCCTTCCACTATAACTGTGAGTGATGGAGCGGAATGAATCTAAATAAAGCTAATGATGCCACGTGGTCACCATAAACATAGCAGGGCAGGGTCCCCGTTGTTAAACTGCCTTCTTACATCATCCTTCTCTCATTATGTCGACAGTAGGTCGGCTGCAGGGTTGGAAGGTGTTGGAGGGAAAAGACTGACTTGGCTGGTTAAATCTCGGCAGTCTGTGCATTAAAGGGCTAGATAAGCTTTATTGGGCTGTGTCATCATGTGACTGAGTAGTTCATTTAGTAAATCCTGTAGCCAGAGGTTACAGTGAAAGGCAGATACATATTACAATGCCCCTCATAATCCGCACAGATAATTGGGTAGTTTGAAGGAAGGCCTTATAAGCAATCAGGGATGTGATCCAATTTTTAAAGGCGTAAACACATAGGTCACGACCTCATGAAATCACAAAATCTATGCAGCCGAGCAGATTTTATTTGAGCGTTCACCTGCAGATAAGACAGCGTTTATTGGCTCCCAGTGTGACCTCCTCGTCCTTGTGAATCGCAGCGGGACTGTTAGCGTCTCGATGGAAGGTTACCTCCTAGTATAAAACACTCAGCCTCTGCAACAACAACTTTATAGAACACCTGTGGGAATGGGATTTTATGAGCTCGTCGGCTGCATGAATTTACATTTTCCACTTGGCTAAGTGACATATGCCGCAAGAAACAAACACTCGAGTCCTCGAGACACCCACGCCCAAAACCTGATGACTTGCATGCTGATGACAACGGGCCTCTTTTACTGGTGCGTGATAATGATCCCAAAATACTAAGTCTTTACTGACCGCTTGAGACACAGCGAGTCAGAATTTTAAGATAAATATAAATTACAATTGTTATTTAGAACCATGGGGCCAATTACAAAGACGCATGCGGCATGTGATGATCCGACACTAACTACAAATGTGTCATTAGATTTTGCCTTAATCAAAGTCAAAATGATGAGTCAACAACAGTTGTCCAGTGTTAATACTCAATTAGCACTCAATTTTAAGAGCCTACAATAACTATTCCCATTTGCATGCATTTTGCATAACCATTAGCTGGCAGAGGCTGACTTAGAGGAGAAGTAGTTATATATCTCTTTGCAGCAGAGCACCTCCATTCTTTTGGGGGCAGTTGAAATTCTGCAGAAGCCTGGTTTTCATTTTCATAGCTGCATTTACATGCTGTCCTACTGTCTGCCTCTTTGAGTTATACCAGGGGGCTTTATCACCTGAAATAAAGCAGAGATAAATGTTGCTGAGAAAGTGTAAAACACGGGCCTGGGTATGTGTGTCGTATGTGTGTGTGTGTGCAGGCAGGCATGTGCGTGAGTGTGTGTGTGTTATTTAATGCTCTAAATCATGAGCTCGTATGTGTGTGCGGACGATGAGCTTTCTGCAGACTCGGCTCCTCACACTGTTCTTGGGGTTCTGCTGAGGATGCACATTTGGTTCAGGGCTGCAGGAGGTCACCGTCTGACAGCATGCGCACACACACACACACAAACACACACATGTGTACACACGAAGATCCACAAGTACACGTTTGGGTCTGTCTTTGACACAGATATGGATTCAGCTACCACTAAAGAAAGTCCATTTACCTTGGTGACATTTAACGGAGGTTACCAGAAAAAACCATTAGTTATGGTCAATTCAACGACTCCTGGATGGGTAGGGGGGGAGAAGGTGAATTGGCTATCTATGCTACACACTGGGTTGAAGGACATATAGCAATGGAGGCAGGTGCGTTGAACAAAAACACCTGCTTTTTTAGAGCTTTTTGGGGGAAAATATCTCTTAAAAACAAACTAATATCCTCTAAAAGTGGTCGGAATTTGACTGTCTTACTGCATTACCTCCATTAATCCTTAGATTTTGTTTACTTGCACCCACGGTGCCTCTGTTATCTTGTTTGTACTTAAAACATTTTCTCCCGATCTTGAGCTCCTTTATTTTGGGATGTTTTCGTGAACTTTCTGAGCACTCCTTAGAGGCCGACTCCCTCCACTCCCTCTGAAAACATAACTCCAGAGAATAACAGAGGGAAATCAAAGTGCTGCACTCACAAATATACTGCAAAACTCAAGGGCTCCGTGTGTGCGCGCTGTGTGTGTCTATATGTATACAGCTGAGAGTGAGAGGTAGCACTGCTGGGATTTCAAAGAGGCTGATCAACAGATGCCTCGCTGAATAATTAGCTCCCACACATTCTTCTATTTCTCCTATTAACTTCTTATATTCCTCAAAGATAGGCAATGCACTTAATATTCCTCTTTCCCTCTTTCATTCTATACGCACAAGCTTCACTTCTCACAATATATCTTCTTAGGGCGTCCACTGACTTGGGATTCGGTCAAGTTTGCTACAGTGCATAGTAATGGGGAAGCACATGAACAAAAGAAAACCCAAACCTTTATGGCTCCAAGATGCAAATGGATTCATTAGGAGGCAACCTCATTGGTTTACTCGGACTCAGTAGGCAGGAGGGACAGAAATATTCCGATCATGCACCATTGGCGTAAGCTGCTGCTCTCTCGCTCTCTCCCTTTCTCTCTTTCTCTCTCGCTCCCCGTTTTCCCAGGGATCAAAATCTCAACTGACCGAAACGGTGTGTCCGAGCAGATTCATAAGTGGTTAACAGCGGAGGATCACCAGTCATTTAATGACACAACATGGAACACTGCTGGGACATAATGTAATATCACAGCACAATCCAATTTAGTCATACCTGGGGGGTAATTGATGGGGTGGGCAGACAAACAGCAACACAAGTGAAATCCAATAAAGAAAATACAAGTGACATTGTTTGAAGTCAGTGATATGAAATAGGATAAACAATCATTTGAAAAAGAAAAAAGCTTTGCCTAAAACATAATTTTTACTGTCTTCCCACACACATACGCACAAATGGCCTCACCCACTTGTCACCAAGCCTGCGAGATTAATTACGGGAATTCTTGTCCTACACAAACTCACCTTCTTTGATGCAAACTTGCTCTCTGAGTCGGAACTGTTGCGACGGAGAGAGAAAGTCAGAGAAAGCCACACAAAAACAAGATTAGACTAGACGCTCTCTGTTGTGTCGCCACAACTCCAAGTGTGGACGAAGAAATACATACCGGCAGGTATGACTTTGGCTGCGCACGCTTCTGGCTGTGCGGTGCAGCTTCTCTTTTGTCTTCTGTACTCAGCAGTTCCTGAGTCTCATGGACGAACTTTGCATCAGTCCAATACAAAGGACGTTTCTTTTGTGTCAGCACAATCCTCTTTTTTTGTGGGGCCTGAAAATGGAGGGAAAAAAACACACACACACACAGTGAAATTGAATTCTATTTATCTAACAAGCGACCATATACAGCGCTTTTGTGTTCATGTCGGTTTGCACATAACGTGATGTGAATATGAGTTTGAGGAAATTAAGGGGAGAGACAACAAGCGGTGCAATTTTAAAAAATCCTGCTCTTTGGGCACGGAGGAAACATCAGTGACGGCTCAGCGAGGTGATGGAAAGGATGAAAGAGGAATTTAAGGGATTTCTCAGTGTGCACCTTTCTGTGGAGAGCGCAGCAAATGAGTTGATAATTACATAGTTAGATGCCTAATTAAGATAATAAATCCTGAATGTTGTCAAAAGTTAACTTCACTCCAAGAAATGCCTTTCTTGAACTAATTGCCCTGCTCTGTACTTAACACAGCGTTCAGTGTAATTGTATTATAATTCTAAATTTCACCAGATCATAACAGTTGTCTTGGGGCGTTATGCAGGTCTACACCACACTTGTCTGATTTCTACTGGGTTTACAGACCCAACAGGAAACCTCGGTGCAAATCCTCTCATTTGCATGATATAACTTTCCTTTCAGGGAAGCACTCACAGTCGCTGGCTGAGATGTACAGAACCAAACATCCAGAAAGTACATGACAGCCACACATATCACATTTTATCTTCTAGATTCATGTCATTTATTTGCACATTGATTTTGGTTTAGAAGCAGGATCGACTGATAGAAGAAGCAGAAGGAGAGCCTGTGTTAAAACTGAGGGAAGTGCCGGAAAATAGGCATAACGCTAAAAATGAAGACTTGACGAAAGTGTGGTTGAGAACAGCTGCTGAGGTTACCGATCTCGAGGTACAGTCTGTCCTTTTTTGAAGATACCTCACAGATCAGAGGTCAAAGTGCGCTCCACAAAATTTGCACCCTCACCTTCAATGTATATATTCTGAAATGATATGGCTGCAAGCTATCTCATCCCTGCTTTACCAGTTCTGGTTACTGGTCTGGGGTCAGCAGAGACTTGCTTTAGCTTCACTATGGGTTTTGAGTTGTAGTGTTCACAGCAGCTGCTTTTGGCCTGGGAGCAGTCTGGCATCTCCAAAGTAAATACCGGTATTTGCACAAAGACCCATGAAAAAGTTGCCAGTGCTCTTTTTTCCCCCTATAAGCCAGTAGTTTAGATACAATAGATGGATAGATGGATAGATGGATAGATAGATTTAGATGAATTATTCACCTGATGGGTTCTCATTAAAAGTTCCTTTCTTTTCCGAGTTACGAGAAGACATTTGGAGCACTTCGTCTCTGTCTACCTTTTATTTCAACACCTGTGTCTAAAGCGATAAGCATCCTGCAGCGCCCACTTTGATAGCGGGGAGAGAAAAAAAATCACAAACACAAGGACGGACCGAGAATTCAACCCCGTGGACGTGAAATTTTGAACTGCTCGAAATTAATCCAAATCAGATGAAGCGAGGGGTTACTGTGAGGACATGGCTGCATTCGGCACATCTGCCGTTGTTAGGGGTTGATGTCAAATGTTTTGTACAGATACCTGGGCAAGCACCTTGTCCAGGGGAGTTCTCATATTTTATTCACGACCAGACAACATTGACAGATTTTTGTTTTGTTTTTGCAGGATGGTGTAAAGGATGAATGTGTGGCAAACTCTGCTTCAGAAAATATCCCGAGAATTCAAGTGCCGGCCCACATTTATCAGGTTTGTCAAACTTGCCACCTGGGTTGTTTACTTGGTGCTACAATGTCACCCTGCTAAATTAATTGGCTGCATTTTTTATGCAGAGACAGAGAGAAGGAGCGGGGGATGAGTATAGCGAGCAGTAGGGGACAGTAATTGATATTGATTTAGCCAGAGTACTGTCCACCGAGAGAGGCCAAAAAGTTGGCTTAAAAACTCTCATTTGCGGTTGCTGTGCCAATAGTTGGCTTGATATAATTATGTCGTTTCTCTCACAATCTCTGTGCACCTTTCCCCTCGTCAGTGTGTATCACATGATCTCCCAACATGAAGTGCATATGCACTAGAGCTGGGCAATATGGACCAAAACTCATATCCCCATATAATTAGGCTGAATATCAATATACAATATATGTATATCCTGTTTACTGAGACCAGCTATTTCAATCAACAGTTGCAAAAACAAATAGTTTCTTCTCTTGGTTCAAACTCAGCTGTTCAAACAGCAATTTCAACATAAGTGCTTTATAACAGGAGTAACCTTTTTTTGAAATAATCAAAATGGCCCCTTAAATAAAATAGGCCAATCTATTTTTGAAATAAAGACAGATTTTCTTCTCCTTTATAACAAATATACTAAATAGGGCTATAATTGATATAAACAAAATGGTCTCATTCCATATCTCGTTTGAAAAAATATCAATATATAATATGCACTATCCTCGTTGTTGGCGACTTCCAGCTTCTTTTTGTCGCTGCCTTCCACTGAGACCACCACCCCTCAGAATCCCGCCTGTGTGCCCGATTCCCTCGGTATCATTGAGAGAATCCATGCTTGCCAGGGTGCAGTTTCCCCCACTTGCAGGTTAAGTCGCGTCTCTTCCCTCAGGCGCAGCGCCAAAAGGGGTGAAGTGTTTTTTTAGCGAGGCACCGCGGAAGCATCGGGTGGAACTGCAGAGATGGCACTTTGCTCACACCAGTCCCTTGGCTTCTTCGCCCCCTCCTCCCTCCTCTCCCTACCCTCCCAGCCGCTCAGCCCCTGGGGATCCGTGGAGATAAGGATTGAACATCTCTGGATGCCACTTTGCATAAATGTTTAATAGCAGGGAAAACATTAGCATCAGTAATTAAAGCAGTAATTTAAGCTTAGGCGCCATCAACAGGCAAGCTACTTCCACGCTGGAATAACACCACTGAAACACTGTAATTAGCTTTGCTTTGATTGGACGGGAGACCGGGTTCAGAGAGTGTGTGCTTCTGTGCGAGCGTGCGTGTGTGTGCACATTGGCACATCTGCATGCACATTACAAAGGAGACATTTTTTTCTTTTTCTTTTTTTTTGGCGTTTGCCTACCTTCTTTGCAGGGAGAGAGTTTTGCAAATAGCTCGTGGTTTGATCTTGATTCGGCATTGATCCGCCACTCCCCGCACGGCTGAACTCCAAATTGATTGGCTGCGAGTGCTGTGTACACACGGCCCCGGTACATGCATGTGTGTTGAATGGCATTTGACATTGGTTTGGACAGTGTTAAGCATTGGCCCGAGGAGGTCAAATATTGTCTCGGACGTCTCAAAGGAAGCTGTTGTTGTCCTATGTCATCATCCCTGTCCTGTGCGCCTCCCCCCACCCCCCTCTCTAATTCCCCTTAAACTCTAGACTGTAACCTTTCTATCTGTCTGGGACCTCTGGGACCCTGCCCTGCATTCTTTTTCATTAAAGTGCTATGATAGCAATATGGCTGTGAGGGGGGATGATATGTTTTGCTTTTTTTTTTTTTTTCCCCTCCACTGGCATCAAAAATCGTTGGGAGTGCAAGGAGGTCAGCCTGGCTCGTATCTGGCTTTTAATGGCTCCTTAAAGCAAGGCCCCGGGGATGGGTACCCACACACACATGCGAATGTAGGTACACACACACACACACACAAGCTGCAGGGTGTCTGAAACCAAGCCAAGACCTTGCTCTCATCAAAGCTCTCTCTTTATTTCACTATTTTTTGGGGTTTTTTGCCCATTCTCTCCCTTTCTCTATCCAAATGGCTGCAGCCTTTGATGTATTGCAAAAGACTATTGCAGGAGCATCAGCGCTTTTCTATGATTCTAACTCATCCTTGGCTCTAGTTGAATCCGCACTCAGAATTATTTTTCTCCATTCGATCTCCGTTTTTCTTCCTTGTCATAGCGTAGGCTGCGTTTCCCTCCACCGATGTGTTTCTGTCCGCCTTTCTTTCCCAGACAGCAGCATGCCCCGAATTTACGACCTTTGACCTTTCCGGGGGAGAGGAACACTTTTCACTTGTGCGGACGCCCCGCTGCGTCTCCTCAGTATGCTGATAGAGTTTCTGTGCAGTTTAATTAAGCGTATTGAGTTTGCATCAGCAGCGGGGTGTTATATGGCCAGCTGGATGTGCACACGCTTGCGCGGACCTACACACACACATTTGCAGACACACATTTCCCGCGCGACCGTGCGCACTCCTATCCATCCCAGCTGACAGGTTGTTAATTGCCAAGGGGTTAACTGGAAGTGGTGGTGTAATTGCCTCAGAGTTTTAATTTACCCCGGTCCCTTATTTATTTACCTAGCCGTTGATTTTAAAGCAGCATTAATCGTCTGGCTGCGGCGCGACAACCGAGGGGTCGACAGGCGTGATGTTTAGCCCAGACTTGGTCTAGCAGGCGGGCGCAACCTGTGGCTCGCTCAGTTAGACTTGGAAAAAGAAACTACCTATGCTGTGATGATATCTTCTGCATGCTATTGGAGGAATATTCAAACCTTTTTGAAAAATAAGATGATAATTGAGTCACTGTGATGTTCTTTATGGCTTCAGGGTCTTTACTTACTGAACTGCTACAGTGTTTTATAATCTATGGCAGTGATGAATGACTAGACTCTACATAGCTGTCCTATTATCAATGCTTTGTGCATGTGGACTATTCTGAAAAAAAAAGGGAATATTGAGGCCTTGATGCTTGAATGCGTGGCATTTTATGAGGGTTTTTTTTCTCTCCCTGTCGCTTTTTTCATTCCTGACCTCGGGGAAACGGCAAAGCAAGAAGGCCTTGGTAATCAAATTTATTTGACAGAGAAGCAACTTAAAAGCTCTGCAGAAGACCAGGCTTTGGTTGAAGGCTTTAAGAGAGGAAGACGGGGGCGGGGGAAGGGGGGGGGGGGGGTTCAAATACCTATGAAACATAAACGACGACAAAAAATGTCATCTCCTTGAACTATCTGACCACAGTAGCTTTGAAAAATGACTATATTAATTGGAAAATTATACAATCTGCTCCAGTTAGCCTGTCTTTTTGACAGGGTTTGACCTGTCTAGCTACATGCGTTTGTGTGTATCAGCATGTGTTTGTACTAGGTATACATCAGTGTGACGCCGTGCGAGGAAGGCTGGGAAATGGGATAAATTCTCAGCAGCAATCCAAATCTTCAGCTTGATGCCTCCTGTCTTTATCTAACCCCTCCTCCCCCCCGCACAGCCATACCCCTTCACACACACACACACACACACACACACACACTCTCACTCACTCACTCACTCCTTTGAGCCCATCCATCCATCACCTTGACATGATTGTTCCTCTCTTGTTACTTTATGTTCTAATCCATCAGCTATGAGTAAAATGGCAATTACACCCGGCCATCGACGCAGCCAGCAGACAGAGTCAGAATTATGGCATGGTGCATTACTGCAAATTGCTATTAAAGTTCCTTTTTCTCCTCTAGAGCATGGGGAGCAAGTGGAGAGTAATGGACACTCGTAATAAAGCACATCATTAGGATAGATTTAGTCATCTCACGGTTTTAATTGCTGCCGGCAAATTTTCCATACATGCGAAGAGTATCCCACCGTGTGAGTTGTGGTTTTCCTCTTGCAGCCCACTCTGCTCCTGAAGTAAGGACACTCACTCGGTGTTAAGTGACCGTGCTTTTTCTACTTACTTTTATCACTACTTTGTCTTTTTTTTGTCACATTTTCAACAGCACGATTGCCTTGGGAAGTTATTTACGGTCATCCACCAACAGCAGCTGGGACACATCGCCGCAGATTTACAAGCCAACTGTTCATGAGCTCATCGGGACTAATGCACGCTATAAGGTGAACGTGCGAAGTGAAATATGGCTTTGCTCCTTGATACATCGGAGTGACACGTGAAACTCTGCAAGAAAAATCGCTATTTCAATTACTTAATGAGGAAAGGAATAACTTCCTCGCTTTTTGCAAAGGTGGCAAATGACAGCATATGGTAAAAAAAAAAAAAAGGAGAGAGAGAGTGATAGAGGATAGATGAAGGGAAAGGTGAAGTGATGAGCAGTGTCCTATAATCCAGTGCTTGAGGAGATGGATGGCGTGTGTGTGGGTGGAGTTGTCCTTGGTGTGGTGCTGATTGTGTATGAGGCGGTGCTCAGCAGGACAGATGGTGCTAGTGGGCAGATGAGTGAATAATGATGTTTCACCACAGTGCAGTAATTACCTGCTCCTAGGCCCTTGCTCTCTGCAGCCTGCGCCGCTGCATGCATGCGTGCACATGGGGGCTTGCGCAAACACATTCACACATGAATCTTCACATAATGTACACAGGCGCGCACCGTGCTTTTATGCAAACACACAAACGCAGCTTATAACAATGCTCTTCTGCTCCGTAAAGTGCGACGGTGGGACGGTGCCTGATGCAACAGCAATGTTCTCACTGATATCAAGCATGTGAGAGATCTAAGCACACATGTAATACTTTTAAAACGTGGCTTCTGATGCCAACAACTATTTCTCGACCATGGAAACTTTTCAGTGTACTTCATGAGACTGCAGCCATGGTTGAAATCTAATAAGGAAAACATCAATAAAAACGGACCAAAAAATATCTTTGACAATCCGAACACGTATCAGTAGTACAAGACAATGACCCATTGGACAAGCGACATGGACAGCCAAAAAAAGTTGTAAACATCATGTTCATGTAAACATCATAATCTTATCGTCCTTATGATGTTCAGGTCAATACAGTCAATTTAATGCACAAATTTTGATGCACAGATTTTCAAAATCTCGACCTCTATGGACTACCCGAAGTAGTTTGAAACAGACTTTGAGACTTTTGCAATGTGAAAATCAATATGATGTCCAGATGTAGTGGATTTAATGTTGCTTGGAACACTTTGTGCTCAGTGGGTAGTTTGATGCGGTCACTGGACTCTTCACCGATAACGAGAGCTTTTCGTGTGAAAAATTCACACTATGCGGTTTGAGATGTATCTTTGCACAAATGCATATATGATGCTTCTACACACTGCCATTCAGTGTTTTTACATTTAAATGTGAAAAGTTTTGTCTCCAGAATAAAAAAGTTGATGCTAGTAATTTTTTCATGCTAAAATTTGCAATCCAATTTGTTATTTTTTTAATGGTTTAAATCTCTCATAATATATGCAGTGAATAATACCCCACTCTTCATTGTATGCAAATCTGAAAGTGAAACCATATATATGCCTGGAAGTAATATAAGTCCCCCCCCACCCACCCACCCATTAAGATTCATGTAATATTTCCTGAGATATTAGGGAAAATGTTAAACTTAATGAGCTCTTTCTTGTCCAATGCTCCACACCACCTATGAGATTTTTAGTTTTGGCACAATCCAGCTGACAGATGCACAAACAAACCGAGAGTTGCAGGTGAAATCACAGCCTTGACGCGTTGAGGTAATTATTACCCAACCTCTGACTTAAGCATCTTATTGTCATTCTGTTCGGTTTGTTTTACAGCCTGTTTAGGTTCACTTTTGCGGCTCTCGGGAGGTGTTTGCAACAACAGCAACAATCTCTAAAAAGCCACTGCACACCTCTAAGAAGAAGGTGATTGGATGTAATTCAGCAGGTTGACAGAAACAAAAAAAGCGAGTTCATTGCCAAGACCGTTCAGCGTGTGCAAAAAGTGTTACGTTTTCCATATAATATAACAAATGGTGATAGCACTGTGTGTGTGTTTTTCCCGCCGCGCAGGCACGGCACAAAGTTAATTAGCTTTCAAAAATCAAATAAAAAGTGACCACTTGTTTTTGACAAGGCTCTCAGGTACACTACATGTTGAGCCCTTTTGAAGGCGGCGTAATTTGTCAGCTTGACTCGCGGCTCGTGTGGAAAACAGTCTCGAGTGCGTGGAAGCAAGATTACAGCCATGTAGGAAGAAACATAAACTGTATGTGATGAATTTATGACCCTGCCACACACTCACAGTGGGCCTGGCAGGCCGGCCTACGGGAAGACTACTAAACAGATTTGGCTGCGTTCGCCGGCCTCATTGTTAAAGCTCGCGGTGTTTCAGGTGGCCAGTCGTGCCCTGCTTCTCATTGTTGCCGCTCTGCTCTCTTGGCGTTGTCCTGGATACAAAACAGCGGGGATGCTTTTTAATCACAGCTGAGCTTGATTTCGATCTTATCCACCTCGCGGTACTGGCTCATCAATGTATTGTTTTTGTTGCAGTAAATGGACGGGGGGAGCAATTGTAAAATACTTACAATGGGCACACGTGTTAAATCACTCACCCTGTAGTGTTTTACGGCACCGATATCTGCTTGTGGCTACTTTATTTTCTTTGTGGTTCCAGCCTGAAATTTCAGCTTCCCTGTCAGCTCATTTGACTCAAGTTTGGGCTATTGGTGTAGCTTGACACACTGGGGATTTGTGGGTGGGATATTCCTTTGACATGAAAACCACAATTTGTAAAAGAAAAAAAAAACTGTTTCCTTGCTGTAGTATAATTTGAAAAAGCAAAACAAAACAAAACACTGGAGCACAATGAAAAAGGACACGTAAAAGTTTAATTTGAGTTTTAAAAATCTTTGATGTGTGTTTTTCTTTTATGATCGATCCTTGGGGTTTAGTGAACAAAGAAATACACCCAGATATACACATAAACAGACACCAGCTGACTGATTTTTATAGTTCATAAAATATTTAAGGCAAACAGAAACTATTCCCAAGTGCGTTTGTGTGTAATTTTTAATAAATCCCTTGGCTGGGCTGGATTTAACAGTCAACCCTTAAGCCAAGACTGCAGCGACTGACTGCCTTATTCTCGTGATTGTGTTAGAGTGCTTTCTGCTGTTATATTCTCTTCTCTGCAGAGATTGCAGGTTGTAAAAAAATGTTTAAATCATTGCAGTATGACCTCTGCCAACGCTGTGAAACACCACCATGAGAAGTTGTGGAAGTGGCGTGGACCTGGAGACTGAAAAGCCAGTTCCCAATACTGTGACATTTAGGTGGAGCTGCATTGTAGTTTTGTGTTTTCATCCAAAACAAACAAACAAAAAAGCAGGAAAAATCTGCCCTAATTGTATTCCGCATTCATAATATTGGATCAAATTACCACAGGTAATATAAGTAACATGAACAAACAAAGAATTATTAAATAACCCTGCAATTTCACTCTCTCCACTACATGTCTTGGCTTATTTTACATCATTTTTGCCTTATTATTTACCTCCTTTCACTTTTTTGGTCCAAGGAGTTACTATCATCTTTCCTAAGCAGACCTTAGCCATAGCATTGACACATAATAAATCATCATAATTTCTTTTTTTTTTTTTTT
>CAESWR010000201.1:783573-793683 GCA_903171835.1 Mullus surmuletus | reverse complement strand
CTAAGAGATGTCACTGAACATTCCTTTTTTTTCATTATAGGAACGAGCTGAAGCGAAAACAAGGCTGTTATTTACATAGGTTAGCTTTAATGTAAAATACAGACTTTCTAACGGTTATATGCTTTCTTTTTTTTTTTGCCACACAGCAGTGGCCTCAGCCGCACGTTGTAATTCCGGCACAGTGTGGGAGCACTTATATCCATGGAAATAGCTGTAGTTCACCGAGAACATTTCAAATTGGCCGGCAGCAAAATCAGACTTTTCTTGTTTTCCGGTCGTGGTAAACCACCCGAGAGGAAGAGCCTGATTGCGTAATTAAAACCCGTCTTACCTGCCGTGGTGGCAGGTGAGAAGACACGAAGGAAGGCCTTGAAGATTTTGTCAATTTTTTGGGGGGCTGTGAAACACTCGGTCGAAGTCACGGATGATACAAGAAAGAAAAACAAAAAGGAAAGACACAGGCACCCGAGTGAGAAAGCATAACATAATGAAATAGAGAGTGATAAAATATTGAAAAGCAAATGAAAAAAGAAATTCTGTAAATTTGTATGGCTGTTTATCTTATTCACTGCATAATCTGTTCTTGCTGCCGCCAATATTCGTAATGCCAGTGTTCTCCGACGTCTGCCGCCTCTGAGTATAACAGCGCGAGCACCTTTTTATTCACTAAATTCACCATATTCCTGTGTCTCCGCAGGCAGCGCCGCGCGGGTCCGCCTCGGTCCCGAGCAGCACTCAGTCTCTATTACTGGAAGAGCAGGAGTGTTTGACTGGAGCCGGGGAAGCTCAAGGTAACATCATAGATTTGACCAGTCAGTCGTGTAGAGCACTAAGTCCTTCATTTACTCCCCACATTCTCCCGCCTGCCAACCCTCACACCGATGCCCTCATGCGCACGCAGACACGCACCCAAACACACATCTACATGCACGTAACACAAGGCGTGCGAGCGCCCAGACATTGTCTCGTGTCGTCGGCATGCTTGCTCCTTCCCCCACACACACACACATATACGCGCACAGTCCTTGTATCCCAACGCGCTCACTCCATCTCTTCGCACACACTATTTTAGCAGCCTTGAAAAGCTAAATGGTGTGAAGTTGAGTGTTGGTCCATCTGTCTCCTGGGTGTTTGGAAGGCATGAGACAGCGAGCAGAGCGGCGGGAGGAACAAGGGGGAGAAAGATTGGAAGAAGAAAAAGGAAAAAGGAGGGATTGGGGTCAGGCCCATTAATATGAATCACCAGCAGAACCCCACAGCGGACCCATCTGTGGCCGTACACTGCCCAGAAACAATTCACAGTGTAGACAACAGGACATTAATGGCTGAACGGGGTAAAAAAAAGACAAAAAGAAAGAAAAATGTATGTCATGCATGAATTGTTGACAGTTTTAATACACAGTTCCAGGTTTCACAGGTGCTGTCATCTGCTCTCCATTATCAGGTTGCTCGGAATAGCCAATGCATGTGAAATTCATGTTCCCGTGGAGTAATGCTGCCGAAGAAAAAGCCGCTTTAAACCTGCTTGTAAAGGTGAAACAATTCCGTACCCGTGAATGCTGGCTTTTCTTTTTTTTTTTGCCTTGAGCGGGGTTCAGTCGCCAATGCAGAAAGAGACACTTGAAGAGGCACTTTATGGTGTAAATTTATTCGTCACAACACGGCGGTGGGGCAGACTATTGGTGCCGAAATCAATATTCTCCTTTTCACGGACACTCTAAACAGTAAATGCCATTCTTTGAGTCGGAGCAGAGGCCGGTGTCCCGCACACATCCAGGCGCAGGTGAATGTCAGAGTGGATAAAACAAACGGGGGCGCACTATGGATTTTATACAAAGTCAATTTTTAAGGCAAGGCGGCTGTTTTCAAGCGATTTGCAAATTTCGCTGCGTTTATTTTGCTCTTCTGCCAAACCAGGGGCAAGAAAATATCCAAAAATCGACACTTGGTCCTTTATTTGCATGTTTCGTTCAAATTTCTGATGTGGATATTTATGCAAGTCAGATAATACACCATTTGCATATGCATATAGATTTGCAAAATCTCTTCAGTAAAAATCTTCCAATCCAATGTGTCAACAACATGACATATTGAACCTGGTTTTACCCAATATTCAGATTTCTGCCTTGGATATCCATATGCACATATTTAATTAGACACCGCTGAATTTGCATGCTTAAATGTGACTCCTTTTTTTTTAGAACTTAAGACAACTTTTTTTAGAATTCCAAAGGATTGACTGGGGTCGTGTCATTAAGTTTACTATCCACCTGTGGTATAATTTGTCGGAAAATATCAGAAATTCCACAATGTCTTAAGGGCTGCTTTCTCAAAATGAATCTGCTTCTCATCCTCTGAGCCAGGAATCTGCACTTCAGCTGCACTTACAGATTCCGATCTACACTCTGAAGGTTTTTACTGAGGCGGTTGTTCATATATCATTCATAGCTTGATTTATATATTTATATGAAACACTTTATTCCTGAAAACATGCCTGAAAATTGAATTTTCATGGCTGTTGACGGTATTTTCTTTTACATTTATGTCCGGGGAAAGAAGTATTCGGGTTTCTGTTGTGGAAATGTATGCAAATGTGTGCATATTTAATCAAGCCCTGCTTCATTTGCACTTTTAAACATGACATTTTAGAAAATGTGTAGAAGGAAAAATAATTGTGGTAATGTAAGTAATCAGCTGGGGAAGTTTAAGGATATCTATTTAAAAATTCACTTTAGTGTCTGGCCTGAAGGGGAGGAATCTGCATATATACTCTGAAAACGGCTCACCTGCTGTTTCAAGTTATTAAGAGCATTTAGCTCAAAAAGAAGAAACAGAAAGATTAAAATGTTGCAATGAGAAAAAGAAGCAAGGCACAGCAGACCAAGTTGGAGTCACTGTGCATCTGAGCTCTTCCTGCTGTTTTGGACTAAAGGGAGGGAGGAAAAAAAAGTCATAAACTGGACCTTCTTTCGCTGATCAGATTTTTGAAAGAGCATGATTGAAACCCCCACATATCAGGCGACAAATCTAATGACCAGAATGTCATTAGTTCCCACATGAATGATGTTCTTTTTGATGCCCAGATGGTTCTGTATCATTTTCTGGGCTGAGTGACTAACTATGGTGCTTGGCAGATTTATATGCGATGGCGCTGGTCCTGCCAGCAATGCGCTCGTGTCTGGTCCTGCACCAAGGTAAACTCAGATGCCTTTGGGGGTGGGCTGTGGTATGTGTGTGTGTGCCTTGAAAATCCTGATTAGGAAATCTCGCAGACCGCAGGAGCGTCACTGAAACCTCTTATTTTTGCACCATGTTTTTTTCATGCCCCAGTCCATGATTCTCGGTTCCTCCATTTTATCAAACACCTCAAAAAATCCTTGTGTCAGAATGTTGTTTCATTTCACAATAATACACAAACACACACACTCCTCCGTATCACTCTTTCAAAGCTGCATCAACAGACTTTGAGCAAAAAAACTGATGTCTTCAGACTTCTGTGAAGCTTTTTCACTTTGAACAAAGTGCAAAGCAGGAATGTTTGTAGCTGCGGTGCCTTTGTTTATTGCAGGGTTACTAACAGGTTTTGCTGCTTTCATCTAACCGTGTTCTTTCCGCGCGTATTCAATATAGAAAAGCTGTAATTACGGAAAAATTACAGTGCAATGCTAAACGAAATTGGATTGTATGGGACTGTAAATTGGGAGGATGTTTGCTGCATTCCAACTTCTGTCAGCGTGGACACGTCACCACGGTCCTCTGCTCCCTCCCCTCGCTGTCCTCCATGTTTGGAAAATTGATACAAGGAACTCGAGCTAACCCGAGGTCTGCGTGTTGCACTGCAGCACCAACAAACCCTCTCGCCGCTCTCTGTGCGAGGTTGTGTGGGTGTGTGCCGCCAATTCCAGGTGGTACATTTTGAATTTTGAACAAAAGTGTGGTGAAGGACTCCCTTTCAGAATAAAGTGTTGAAAGCAGGACGTAGCTTTTGGCGATAGACGTGTTGAGGAAATGCAAACAAAGAGCAGCGTGGGATTGGTGATTTTGTCAAAGAGGTGTGTCCGACTTCTAGGTTTTTCAGAGTGAATGCAATTAGCAGAAAATGGAAAGCAAGCGGTGGGGACACAATTTGGACGGCGTGGCAGGAGAACAATTCTAAAAGGTAAACATGTAGCAGCCACAATCAAAGACAAAGCCATTCAAAATGAGCATCTTTGCTTTCTTTTAACGGCGGTAATTATACCGCAAACCCAGTCCTGTCTGTTGCTTTGACAGTTTGGTGATCGACTTGTTTTCTGTCTGGTTGATGGAGGGCTGATATTGATTTCTCCTCTCCTCACTCAGAGGACAGACTGCAACAAGGCGGACAAACATAGCACAGCAGCCGGAGCTGAGGGGCGGGAGATGGGTAGACAAACACCTACTGGTACCTGCGTGGCTCATTTATCTCCTCTTAGTTGCCGGCGCTACACTGGTAGTTTTGCATCAATTAACACAGAGCTGGGCATCGGGCGGTGTTGTATAAGTGATCATCAGCCGGGCCCGAGCTTAGTGAAAAACCTCCCAACCATCAACTCACTGCTTGTTAAACGCCAATGACTCGATAAGAGCATCGGAGGATGAGGCACACGCGTGGAAGGCCAGAAGCCGGCAGCTTTGATGGATGTCGGCCGAATAACGAAATTGAACTAATGAGTAATGTGGCTAATCGCGTTTACTGTTGATTGGCAAATTAATGCAATTACTTTTGAAATATGTAACATGTAATGGCACATCAAATTCACTGTGTAAAGTCTTTTAGGTAGAAAATGAATTGAAAGACGCAAATGCAATAATGATAGGTGGAATTCCCATTAGGCATTGCCATGAGAGCTCAAGAATGAGCTTTAATTTCCACATTTTGCTATATCTGGTCTGAGTAAAATGTGAATGCTAGCAAATTCAATTGAATCTGTATTAACAACATACTGTATATTATGCATTTATCCTGCTGAGACTGCTGTGATTGGTTGTTCCAAATTAACTAGTAACTTTAATTCAAATAAAAAAATCAAAGTGAAGAAAGTGTTCTGAAGCCTGTGCCCCACTCTGCCCCAGCTGTATTAAAACAGAGTTAAATCAAGCAGGGCCCCCAATGGTTGTTTGTCTGGAGAATCAGTAACCTGAAACCTGATATGGCCCTATAAAGAGGCTTATTTTTTATTGGTAATATCACAGAAGTGTTCTGTTTCTACATCTTCTCAGATTTATTTTTGGTGTACACTCCTGGTTAGGCAGTGAAGCTCTGCACTGAACCCAGCCTTGTTGATATATTAACATTACTCGAGCTCCTGAAATTTCCCTTGGTAAGTATCGCAGACTTATGTGTTTCTCAAAAAATATGTTCTCGGGCCCTTCGTGACTTGTTTGCTGCAGGAGCCATGGTACAATTCCAAAACAACAGAATGCAAGGACGCCCGATGAGTTACAAACCTTGAAGTTTACTCACAGATGGGGATGACTAGAGAGCCCCGAGGTTTGTTGTGAGAGTGATGCATCATGTCTCCACGACGTGCTTCAGGTGCACGGGAAAATTTTGTTGACTTAACCGGCAGGGGACACGAGCCGCATCCGTGCTGATCATGCAACTTTCTCAAACTGCAGATCTGCGATCCCAGAGCACGTTCTCCACAAGTTGGTTTTCTCTGGGAGAAGCCACCACCTCGGCATCCTTGGGTTTTCTGGGCCAGCAGCACACATCTCAGCTAAGATTAGATCTCCCTCAGTCCAATGTGAGTGAAAACATTACTGGGCGTATTTAGGGAAGCTGTCAAAGCTGTCCCTTTCAGACTATGTTCAATTCCACCTCCAGCCCCCTAAGGGGGGGGGGTGTCTGGGAATTAGAGCTGTCTCATTCTCTCTCACCCACCCACCTGCACATAAATTCACACACACAAACACCCCTGCTGGCCATGACCCATCTGGTTTCTTTCTACTTCTGTGGTTTCCCATGTCTGATAAGGGAGCCAGAGCTGGTTAGCAGACAGAAATACATTTAATTACCCTCCAGCAACCCACCTACCTACATATCCAGACAGACGAGCAGATGGACAGAGAGAGGGAGAGACGCACACACGCACTGTGTCTCAGACTTTCACCTTGCTTTCTGGCCTTTCCATCATCTCATCACCTGTCTCGCTCTGACAGTCTTATGTAAGTGTCCTAAGGCGGGGGAGATCTCGCCGTGTTTGCACGTACAGTATGTGTGCCAGACGCCGAGACATATGCACTCGAGAAAGGGCTTGTCCGGAACCAGTTTTCCGCGGGGGTGGGTGGGTGGTTCGGCCTGTCGATAAAATGGCCTGTCCATCCACCTTAGCTTGTTAAGGTCTTGTGGGAGTAGATTGGCTGTGACATGTCTCGTCCACCTGTCTGTGCGGAGATAGTTACATAATGAGTCGGTTTTAAGGTCCGAAGGTCGGCTGATGGGTCAGCTCAGAGGGTGTGGAGAGATGGGACACGCCGCAGGAACTGAAAATATAACATGAAAGCAGAGTGAGAAATGTCTGGGTAAAGACTAACAGGTTGAGCAGCAATATAAGTTTCTTCTAAGTCATCTCACTTTCAAGATGGAAAAAAAAGTACACAACATACAAGAAAAACGAAAAGAGGCAATATTGTGCTAAAATCATGACCTTTAGGGGACACACACTTCATTTTGACTCACTCAAATTACTGAAGCCTTATTTTAACTTTGCTGAACTTTAAAACATTTTTGAAATATATGCAAATGTATGTATTTTTGCACAGATTGGGAAGTGTAGATCACATTAAACAGGGTCAGTATGTCCAAAGAGAGCCAATGCCAGTAATCAGTGCGAGCATTGCTTTAAGACAGAATTGGCAAAAGGGGAGTCCTAACCATTGAGGGATTTTAGCCGCCTAAGTTATAATTGGCTAGCAGAAAAGGGGAAAAAAAGTGCAACAAAAAAGAAGCAGAGTTTGAAGTTTCAGTCTGAAAATGAAAAGGTCAAGAAAGCACAACTTGGTTTTTTATTTGTAGTGTTGCATAGAACAATCATAAAGGAATGAGTCATGTAAAAAGGAAAGTGCAAAGTCACAGTGGTCTACACTGATAAAGAACAGAATCAGCATTAGCTTACATCCACTTTTCATATCTAATGCATTTTATCAGCCTTGAGAAATTGAACTCATTTCAATACACCTCGCTGACGCCTGATGGTGAGGGCCTTGATGGTGGCATTGGAAATCTGTGCTCAAAGTTAAAGGGACACTGATTCACAGTAGTATTCTAACGATTGTGTCTTTCATGATCTATGATTACACTCATCTTTGCAAACAGAAATACAGCAGTGTTTGAATATCAATGGTTAGACAATTCAATATTGCGCTATTGATTTGTTTGAAATCGAAACAACGGCCAGAAAGTGTGAAAAGTTTGACCTTGGATTGTACACAAAATAGGTTAGATTTGACTGTTTCATCAAGTTAATAAAAATCCTCTGGCATTATAGCAAACACATTGTCAGTTTATTTGGAAAAACTTTTATACAGCCAAATAAATTCTTTGTTGTGGGTTTTGATATTAGCAGCATATTTAGCGTGCATATGGCTCGCACACTATTAAACTGTAACAGCAAACTGTTTACGGTGACTGCGGAGCAATTTAAGACCGGCAGCGGCGCTGTGATTCTTTGCGGCAGTAAATCAAAAGTGAGGTGCGGGTCCTCAGGGCCCTGCAGCCCATGGCCATGTGTTTCATGTGTTGCCTGATGACCTGGATTAATCCGTTTAGTCCAGCTCAAGGCAGATGTGAAATGTGTTCAGAGGGGTGTTAAAATGGTGTGGGTAACGCCGCTGGTTGTGTTTGGCTCTAATGTGAACGCCCCTGCTCAGACATCCGAATGGCATCATTTCAGGTGGCTAAATGATGGCGCTCAGTGCGTCTCGGCGCCATTGGCCACCTGTTGTATAGCAAACAAACCCACAAAATCACACCAAGCGTCTACACAATCGCAATCAGTCATAAAGACAACTTCCGAAATATGCATTACAAACAAATTCTGAATACCAAACTGCCGCTCGCAACAGCTGACTCATTGGATTCCAAGGTGGCACGCCAAAAAAAAAGAAAGAAATCAAACATCTTAACGGGAATGTTGTATCTGCATCTGCAAGAATTCAGAGGCAATCTCAGACCGCAGTGACACAAAGCACACAATTTCAAGTGACGCTGAGGAGGAAAAACAAAATAAGAAACCAAAAAAGGAATGATGTTTAAGCACACTTCGTGTCTAGTGGTGACACCGGGGAACTTTGCTTTCATCAAGATTTTCTTACAAAAAAATATCTAAAACACTTGACAGCTCAAAATAGCATTGGTGGGTTTTTTTTCAGGGGGAGGGGGTTGACAGTGACAACGTGCAGCTAAAATACTCCGATTCTGATTTCAGCCTCTATTAAAGAATGTTTCAAGTGAAAAGTGAGGAAACTGGATATGAGCGAGCAAAGTGATTGAAGGACAGGGGAAGAGATTGTCAGCTGGACATTAACAGATATTGGAAAGGAGTTGGGTGATTGCTGAGCTAAGACGGGCGGGTACTAATACGGAGGTGGGCGGTGTGAGGGCAGCCGACTGTGGAGGATCGTGCATGTAGTGTTGCTTTAGCAGACAGGAAGACGTATCAGTCAGTCTATACCCTGATGGGTGGGGCAGGATTGCATGTCTCCTCAGAATCTAATCTTTCAGTCAATGTCAGGGCGGAGCCAGGGTCAAGATGTCTGCCAGCCTGCACATCTGTCACACACTCACACACACACACACACACATGTCACACAAAACGGTTATAAGTGAAAATGTCACAGGTGACAGTGATCTCTTTTTGATAGTATAATATATGTGTTTTTTTGCGCCGCAACATTAACGCGCTTACACCCAGCAAGACCTGTGTCCACCCTCGCACAAATCCGGCGACGGATCATTAAACACATCAGCAGTTATAGTAACCAGCCACAGCTGTGATTTTTCATATAATCACTGGTGCATAATGCTTCCAGCCTTGAGGACAGAGCAGCGGCGCGCTCGCTCACACAAAACCATAAAGGACAACTCAGCCCAGGTAGCGCAAAGCATTCTTGGCAGCCCGACTTGGCATATTTGCAGATTATTTTTTATTTTTTTAAGTGTCAGTGCGGCAAAAACAGAGCTGATTCGCGCCCCACGCTGTGGTGAAGCAGCATCCTTGGGTAAAAATCGCACACGGTGGGGGGGGGTATCCCACTCGTAGATTAGGAGGGCTGGCGCGTCGATGGTGTGCGGCTCGGTTAATTTGAAGCTGGCAAAATGACAACGGTGAGTGTCACTCAAGCGGAAGACTGATGGGGAGGGAGGGGGAGAGAAAAACACAAAAGTTAGAGCAAAAACGAGCGGGAAACAAAAGCGAGATGGAAAACTCTGACAGGGAGCAACAGATGCTGAATATTGTGCTCATTCATTGCGGGGCTTGCTGTGTTAATGGCTGTGTAAATCTGCTGGTCTCGCAGAGTGGTAGGAACCAGCATTGGCAGTGCTCAACAATGCAACCTAATTGGAGATAAGCCCGAACAACAAGCTTATTGCAAAGGCCCATAAATTACACCAACCGTTCCATTCCCGTGCTGGCTTCTGTGTGGCCCCGCCCCCTTTTTAACCCTTCACAACACCACATGGCACTCTCGCTCTTTGCTTATCGCACCTTTTTTTCTCGCTGATTCGTTTAAAACAATCCCCGCGCTCGGACCATCCCCCACCGCTCCTCCCCTATTCCCTCCTGTCCTCCCTTTACCCCGGCCTTCCCCGGGTTGTAAAGAGGACTGTGCAGATTGAACAGTAAATTAAATTAATGTAGGCCATTTCTCAATCATTTTTCATCCCCCTAAAATGATTAAGGCTGACGTAAGAAGTTCATTAAAACAGAAAACATTAGGCTCATTAAAAAGCCATTAAAACTATCGTGGAGAGGTGATTTATGCCGGAGAACGATTGGGGGAGGAAATGATTGGACGGGGAGGGGGGGCTGAGTCCAAATAGGAGGAAATAGGAGACAGTAAGGTTGATGGTCGGGAGTCATCTTT
>CAESWR010000201.1:749100-762332 GCA_903171835.1 Mullus surmuletus | reverse complement strand
CTCGATGTATGGATTTATCCACTGTTAAAATTTTTAGCTGCTCCACAGGATCAATCCCAATTAAATATCAAACAGGCGTTCTATTTTCGCCTCTACGCCGGTTTGCTCCACAGTCTCAGAGCAGCGTGCGGTCCAGAATATCTGCGCTCTCTTCTCTCCCCCCGAAGCTCGCCTGACTCTGATATTCCTTCTTTCTTTATGTCCTCCAATCTGCATGTTCAGAGCTTCGGCACAGTGATGCATAATTAGAGCGGGACTCCGTAGGCATCCGTAGAGGGATGCTGCGTTTCAGTGGCCATGCGCCAACCAATCGGTATGATAAGCAAACCCACGAGCAGAATTCATTGTGTTGTCAGAGAAGAGAAAGAAGAAGAAGAAAAAAAAACATCCATCTGTAACTTAAACAAACAAAAAAACCTGCGGATTTCTGCATTTGTGGGTCGAGTAAGGAATGGGAAATGTTACACGTTCTCTGCTCAATGAAAGTCTGTAAATAAACCTTTCGCCGACTTTAAGAAAGGTGCATTTTTAAAGTGGCATGAGGTGGCAGCTCGACACGCACCTCTTTTCTTTCACTTTTGCACCTACGTGTTGCATCATTGTGAACACCAAAACTCGGAGTGTGTGTGTTTGCATCTGTATTCATGTTCAAGTGTTTGCATCTATATGTATGAGTGTGTGTGTAGGTGTGTGTGCGCTTGAATCCAAATGCAGACTGTGTGGGCGTACTTGAACCTTAATGTGTGTGTGAGATGATGTGGCGGCAACAGTGGACCAGGCTGTGTGAAGCCCCCTCCCCTTATACTTTTTTTTATTTTTTTTTTAACCCAAGGCATTTCTTTTGGATAACTCTGTGTTTGTGTGTGTGTGTTTGTGCTTACAAGTGTGTCAGTGTGTATCAGCTAGAAGTGGAGCTGATAAGAGCTCTAGGGATATCTCTATCTCTATTCTTCCAACAAGGATCATTCTCCCAAAAGTGGATATTGAACATGGTGGTCTTGACCCGATTACATCATCTGTAGCTGTTCTCAGAGCATGAAATTTCCACACTGGCGGTAGAAAAAAAAAAGAAAAATAAATCGACTGTGACCATACTTCACAATTTGTTAAATGTTATTTAAGTTTGAAATATTGTTCTAAAAATACAGGGAAACTCTTATTACAGGTCTCTCCAATTTGCACCAGTACAGCCTCATCCCCCATCCCAACATCTGCCAAAATTTCTGCCAGACAGCTGGATGATTTTCTGTCCGTACAATGCCAACATTTTTGAAAACTCTTGCCATGGACAATGTCTCTCCTCATCTAAAGTTTTGGGGGGATTATATTTGTATACCTTGCACGCACGAGTTTTCCTCTAAACAAACATGCTTCTATTTCTATTCAGCGTCACATGTTAAACATTGTGTGACTCCCTGGAGGCGTCGTAGTAAACATCGCAAATCCATTTATCTACAGATCCTTCTTTTTTTCTTTTTATATTACTTTTTTTCTGACATTTCATTTGAAAGTACTTCCACAGCATCTGTATGGAACTTTTTTTCTTGATTTTTGCTTCTGGTTGTGAGAGAAGCTCAGTTTGTCTCAAAAGAAAAACAAACTGAAAAAGCTTCTTTACAACAGCGCGTGGTTTATTAAATCATAAAGAAAAGAAAAACCAGCAAAAACAAAAGATGATAAGGGTGTGGCAAAATTGTGACTTACAACGGCAGGCTAGAAAAGCTCCCGCCCCTGGTCCAAGTACCGTCACATGCGGCTGCAAAAGACCAAAATAGCGACTGTCAAAATGCCAAATGCCACATAAACCGATACTCCATCTGCTTCTAATGCGCAGTCTGCAAAAAAAACACAAAAAACCCCACTGAATTATGGACTTGGCTGTGAGCCTACATGCTAAAAATGCTGTAAAGTTGAAAACTAGCATATTATAATATCAACATCCTCCCAAAGTTCTTGCACCGGGACAGAAAAACAGCTAAATAAAAATATAATACAGGGGGGAAAAAAGTGAAAAGGCAAGGAAATATAATTTCCTACTGGCTGTTTAATATGCATCTGCTATGGCTGGAGATGTGTTAAATGAATACTGTAATCTATAAAAGGCATTGTGTCATTTAATTAGGCTACGTGACACACATCGCCCTGTGAGTGATGCCAATGGAAAGTCCTATCTCAGCTGCGCACACACTGTACAGTACGTGGCTGTGTAAAGTAGTGGACATTCGTAAGTCCCTCTGATCCCCCTGATTAAAGAAATCCCTGCAAGCCTCTAAAAACCAGTCAGAGAGAGTGAGGGAGAGAGGCAGCGAGCTCATTCATTTGCGCATGTTATATTATGCCTCAGTGGATTGACCTTTGACTTTTACGCTCCCTGTCCTTTTCTCCCGCTCCCTCTTCTGGCACATCCTCAATACTAAGCCTCAATCATCAGAGCTACACAGAATTAATGAATTATAAATCCCCCTGGATACATTAACCAGACCCACTTCATATGCCAGGACTCAAATTACATCAATATACACTTTGTGCATTTGTAAATGTCTATCAATTATTGATGTGATGTCATTACCTCAGCAATATCTGTCGTGAATGACTAATTTGTGTCACGCAGCGGTGTTGCCTCATCTTACGAGTGTTTCAAACAAATTCAAATCACAACAGGGATCCAGATGGATGCGGTACAATTCTCCAGAAGCCCTGAATGGTGTTCCTTTGTTCCTCAGGGGGGGGGAGGACTTCACTGATTTTACAAGCGAAATTCAATTAAGCAGTCATGGGGAGTACAGAATAGCCTTTAAAAACTGTTGCATAAACAGTCGTGCTCGGCGGCTCGACTGGAGCTTTCAAATCAAAAATATCCCCGGTGACGTCATGTGATCGGCGCTTTCTTGGCCCCGCTCCGTGATTTCTGTCTCCGGAGGGATTGCAAACCCTCCCCTCATAAATCAACTGGCTTTGAACATCTCTTCCAGCCTGCCCGTCGCTTTGGTCACAGCAAAAGCCTGCCATTCTCCGCTCGCCCAGTAGCTGTCCTCAGCGTGATGCCGCCGTCTCCGTTCACCTGCTTGTCTTTCGCCCCCGGCCCCCTTGTCCTCTCCCTCTAGCGCGAGGTACTTTTTTTTTCTCTCTTCGCCCACGATACATCCTCTACACGCTCATAAACATGGCTCATGTTTCTTGAAAGGAGTCCATTTGGATGCGCCAGCGCCGAGACGTTACCGGAGTGGAGCTTTTTCCCATGCAGGTGTCTTGAACAGGTTGTTTGGCCTTGGACCACAAAGTCTCTCTTCTTCCATCTGGCGAGCGTAGTGTTTGTATGCGGGTCGGCGTCTGAATGCATTTCTGTGCAGATGTTAAACAAACTGACAGGAATTCCTCATTAAAATTTCCCACAGCATTGGAAAAAACTAAAAAATAAAACACACAACATCCAGCGTCGGCCCTTTGAAGTTCTCACATGTGCACTTCAAAGCAGTCTAAACATATATCCATTTAGTTTTAAGACATCCACTCTTCCAGCGGAATGAAATCGCCTCTAAAAATTCCATTTTTTGCCCACTCTCTGTCTCGCTCACTGTCTCCCTTTGTCTCTCACTCCTCCCCTCTGATGCAGAAATCCATAGTGTTGTAAATGAAGCTGTGAGGATCGATGCTGCAGGCAGGGTAATGCCGGAGCGCTGCCACCAGTGTATTGCTACAATGATCTAGTGGTTAAAAACACATTCACAAACAGAGAGGGGAAGATAGATCTGAGCCAACAGCACGCCCACATTGCTCTCGCCGGAGACATCATCAAATTAAACAACAACTATGATGTGTTTCTGCTCGGTGCCCCCGCTACCGCACGACCACGTTTTCTCCAGCACACACATCTCGCTCTCTCCCTCTCTCTCTCTCTCTTTTTTTTTTTTTTTTCCCCCTGCTATTGACAAGAACCTCTACCGGGGTAGATTTATAATGGAATGCGTGACATGATTTGTTTCGAGTTTAGGATGAAGGCCAATTAGTTTAACAAGTACGAGACAAATCTTGTTTGACAAAAGTTGATGTCAGGGCATGTGAAACTTATCCACTGGGAGATATTGTGTTAGCTGGAAGCAGACAGGCACCTGCGCACAGACACACACGCCTGCACACACACACAAACAAAATGAAAATATAAAAAACACACTTAGGGGATCCACAGTGTTCCATCAATTCATAGGTTTGTCACCAGGAACGCGCCTCAGAATAACGTTCCGCAGCCAAACCTAAAAATATTTATTTTTTTGCTGTTTGGTTATCTCGTCATGGTGCTATCCATATTTTAAAGCCTTTTGTGAAATGGAAAGAAAAAAAAAACAGAATTCATTGTTGCATCCCAAACAAGCATAAACAGTGTCATTGCCAGCTCGGTGTACCGTGCAAGTCCTTGGATGGCCTCCAGGAAAGATTCTTGAGAAATCTTTGAGACTTTGGATAATTTTCTTCTTGTACCTTTCGCCTTTCTCCCTTCTTGACGGTGACCTTTCCGTCTGACCCCCTCTGATTTCCCGTGGGATTAACGTCGCTCTACCTCTGTTTCCGTGTTGCCACAGCAGTGCTCTGGATTACGGCGACTCCTCATCCCTACAGTAAACAACAGCGCGGCGGCACAGATGCTCACGCACAAACACACATCTATCAGTGTGAGTAATCGTCTGCAGGCAAACAGCAGATGAGGGCGACTACTGTCACATCGCCACATGTGCACGGGACGCTTTTTTGACCTCCAATGAAATAAGGAGACACGCACCTGTTACGCTGGTCATCTTTTCACCAGTATAACACTATTTATTAATAAGTAGTGAGTTCTTTTTACTTTATTTTTTTTTTGAGGAAAAGAAAAAACACTTCTTCGCCGACGTCAGCTGTCAATACTTGTCAAGTCGAAACACAAAACTTCAGGCGTCTGCGTGGGACAGATTTTCACGGAGGAGGCAGCGATTTACGTCCCACCGAATTGCTAAAGAAAAAACAATCACGCGTTTTTCGACACTTTGGATTGTTAGGGATAGATCGACAGTTTGACAAGACACATGCAATTTTACAAAGTAGCTGCTATAAAATACTCAGGCGTCACAACTGACTCAGGCACTTACCTGAGGCGGCGGCACAGAACGAATTGCGAAGGCGTCGCACACTGGACGTGCAAGACGTGTGTCCGGTATGAATCTGCCCGATCTGTTGACACGGGGCTATAAATGGAGTCAGCGGACATCTGAGTCATGTAGATCTGGCTGCAACGGAGCGTCTCCCGGTGCAGAAAACACATTTTCTTGTTGCCTGGTATGTCATTTTGCAGCAATTCTGCATGAAGATAACGGCACCCTAGGAGCTGACCTGCCCCTGCCTTAAGCATAAGCTGGTCATTGCAACATCCCAGGCAAGGATCAGCAACAACTGCAAAAGAGGAAAAAAAATCAGCAGCTATGCACTTGGCATTCTTATCATTATTTCAATCATTTTGTTCACTTATTGCCATATTTTTTTAACATGCTGCTTGGACACCTGAATTTCCTTTTGGCGACAAATCAAGGTTCAATCAATCAGTCATTTCTAACTGTTTGGAGTGACACGTTGCTGAACATTAGGGCTGGGTATCGTTTAAAAATGTTCGATGTCAGTACCCTTAAAACGATTCTGATACTAATTGAGTACTTCATTTGATACTTTTTGTTACTTCATTCAATATTAATTATGCGAATTGAAAGCAATCAGTTGTGCAAATGTCACCACTCCATGCGTTCAAAAGATTTTTACACAAATACATTTTAATTACGCTTGTGATGATTGGCTGAGGGTAAAACCATAGAAACAGTCTTTTTTTTTTCTGGGTACGAAAACAACCGACTGCAGGTATCGTTGCAGGCTCAGGTTGGATACTGCTCGTTACTGGGTTGTTTCGGATGATATCTGAAAGGTATTCAGTACCAATACCCAGCCCTACTGAATACAGTAACCATGATACATTTATGCTTATAGATCCCCAAAATAATTACATACTTTAGCTTTAAGTAATGTAAAACCACACGTGCCTGACTGAGAGGCTTCATTGCACCTGAGTTTAATTGTGCCGTATTACATTGGTAGTTGCTTCCCAAGTTCATTTTAATATATCGGGTTTTGGTAATGCATTTTATATGGGGGCAGCTTAGAGACCATTTGGAAGTGTCCTTGAGGGAGACACTGAGCCCCTAATTGCTCCCAATGAGCGGTTTGGCACTTGCATGTGTGTGACTGAGGCAACATAAAATGCATGTAAAATGCTTTGGAGTGTCATTCAATAAGAGAAAGTGCTACAAGTGCAGCCCATTTGTTCTATCGTGTCTGCCTCTGTGGTTGAGATCCACACACCTGGTCTATATATAGTTGTGCCGCTGTGCAAAGGGTTAAGAGGGTCTCTCTCTCTCTCTGATTCTCTCCTTTCAGGCAGATTAGATCTCACATCCCTGCAAAAGTAAAACACACACATACACATTCCAAGCTACACCTTTACCTGCTGCAATCACAGTCGCTTCTCTTTTTTCGGGTGGCCAGTATTGTCATCGCAGCTGTTGCGTGTGAAGTTAAACAGCAGGATGACCAACAGGAGCGGAGGCTGAGCAGACCTTATCACACCCAGGGTCCTATAGTATCTGTGAGCATACTGGGCATTATGAACACAAGACTTTGACTTGAGCCACGGTTTGATCCTTGTCTGGAATCCACTGAGCAGCAGAGTCAACAGGTGATGGATTCGGAGATAGCCAACTATGGGGAGTGTCAACAGGCCGCGCTGTTCCAGATAAAAGCTGTTTGCTTGCCGAGCCCCTCGCTATTCATCCAGTCTTGGCTTTCTTCTACACTATTTGGACCCTCGGCTGAATGCGACAGATTACGTTTGATCTCACCAGGATTTCAGGTCAACATCATCCCACCACTGGAGTACAAAGCTCATATATTCATCTCTGCTCTCCACCGTAATCACACTCCCTCTTGCTCTCCCACTCTTGCCTTCTTTCAGTGATTTCCGTATCCTCCTGCGCCTCACGCCGACCTCACTGATTAACATTTTCGTCACAAATGTGTGTTGTTCCAACACGCCGAGTGGCGAGTACTTGAGGTGTAATTAGAATTAAGGATATTGATCACACAAGGCCAGGCGGTGGGGGTATAAATAATAGCTAGCATGAATAAGTGAAAGCGATAGGTGAGCTCTTAGTGATTTATGTACAGACTCCCGTGGTCCGAAGTATAAATCACCAACAGCCGTGTTCTTATTGAGTTATGAAGCCCCATAGTTGCTACAGAATAATGGCCAACTCTATGACTTCTGCATGTCTATTAAATCTATGAGACAGCAACCATGTAATAAGCAAACAAAGGTGAGGCCTTTTTGTTCTGAATGAGTTTGTGGTACACTTATAATTTAATCGCTATGGATACACCATTTTGAATAAAAGAAGAACTGAAAAACTGACCCATTTATTTCTACCCAATGGGTTACATAGATTTAACCTTAAACATAAGAATATTCTATAATTGAATAAAATAAATGAAATATAAATTAGAAGATCCTGAAATATAATCTCAGTAATTTATCTCTGAGATTTTAGATGCAGGCCGATGAGATCCGATCCGATATTTTCTTGCTGATATTGGACTGATATCCAATATCAATATCGGATCAGGACACCCGTACTTTTAAACAGATCAGAAAGTATTGATTGATATAAGAATCAGAATCACAGTTGTTGGGTGTTTTGCACTACAAACAAATCTGCTCAGTCATTCATCACCTTAGAAAGGACATCATGTGTGAAGCAGGTTTTTTTTTGCCTGCGTTCAGACCTTTTAATCCACCAACTTCCCGGCGTTGACTGATTTGTAAGGCATCATGACGTGAAACAGCAATCTCTCTTTGGAGCAAAAAAAAAGAAAAGAAAAAAGAAACATTGATTCAGAGGGTGCTGCCGACGGAATGATGATCAGCCAGTCAGCATCACAAGTGGGACCAAAGACGTGGTCAAACCGGGCTGCCGGTCTCCTCAATAGCAAATGACATGGTAGTTTATTTCGACTTCACTCAGTCTCTTTAGCATCACTGTTTCACTCCGCTTAACTCTTAGAACCTTGGAAAAATCAAAATGTTGGCATAGCTGTGCATCAGCAGTGACTGCCAAAGTGACATTAAATCTGGGCCGATATGCCGGCCTTGAGTGATTGGTTAGGCAAAAAATGACACACGCAGACACACCCACATGCACACACTTTGTCTGTGTGAGCATTCTGTCTGATATCGCTCCAAACATTTTGGAAATTTGGACTGTGATTTTTTTTTTATCGATGTCCTAAAGTGACATTCCTTTATAGCTTCACTGTTTGTAATGTCAGAAAAAAAGACGAACAAAGCAAACAAGCAAAAGAAAAAAACCTTTAAAAATAGCCTGGAAATTGTTTTTTTTTTTCTCAGAGCTGCGAATGATTAACAGATGTATGGACAGTTTGGGCTCCCCCTGACAATTAACATATCCCGGTGTTTTGTTTGACTGAAACAAAGAGAAGAGCACACCATCTGTCACAAACTGAACCAAGTGCGCACATACACTTTCACTTCATAAATACAAAACAATAATGCTCTTCAGCATGTACAGACGTTTGGACACACCTCCTTTCGCAGCTATTACAAAATCACAAATTCTTTCTTTTTTGTACCAAGCAAATACTTTTGCTTATTGGAATCAGTGTTTTCCCTTCTTCCTCCCTATGAAAGGCTTCGGGTTCTGCCGATTTTGTTTGTTAATGCTTGTGTGGTGTGTCACATATCAATATAGCCTGTGCTAACTTTTCACTAATTATACGATGTGCTCGCTTTTGAACAAGCACTACTGAAACACAGATGGACGTAAACGTGTTTAACCAGCAGAAGGGGAAATATTTATGCAGGGGGGTTTTTAGTGGACATCCTGGTCTTGCTATTTATCTGGACAGGAGCTTGTCTCTACAGTTGGCAGGCATCTAGTTAGAGACCCTGCAGTTTGTGCTGCATCTTTCACACCCTCCTCCTAAGTGACACTAAGCCACAGCAACAGGGGAGGGTTTTTAACAGGGCCCACGTACAGCCATTACCCTGAGTCTCTTAAGTGCTGTCTGTATGGTGCGCTGACAGATCAGTATCCCCCCTCCGCTACTGTGTCGCTGCCATCAGCAGGGAGAGGGAGATTTCATCCAACCTGATCAAGCATGGGGAGGAGAACAAACAGCGCTTCACACAACACGTATCACACGGAAACATGCGGCACAACAGAGCAGCGTTTTTGGTGTGAGTGTGTCCGCGAATTTCTATGTGCATGTGTGTGTATGTTTCCTGGTGGTGATGTTATCTGTCTTTAGTATGAAGCTCTCGCTGTCTGTTCTAAACAAACACAGCGGTGGAGGGCAGCTTAGGTCAGTGTTGACTGCTCTCTTCCATCTCTCATTCCCTCGGTTTCAATGACAGACATACACACTCACACACACACGTAAGCCCTCCCCCTCAGATCGGCGGCTCTCTGGAGCTGAAGAGAAAACCTTTCATCAGACACACTCGAAGAGAAAATATTTCAGCCCAAGAGGAGAACAACCCTAGCTAGGGAAATTGATTTTGATTTGAAAGTGACGGCAAATAATGGGTACAGGGAAACTGTCCCTGAATTTGAATCTGTTTCTCATTCGAGAATGTAAATGGCCCACATCAAGATTTGTGAGGGGTAAACAGGTTTGAATTCCAACACACAGCAGCAAGGACACACAGGGTGGCCTGCACACGCACACACACCCGCACACACACAAGATGCGGGACACAATAAGCCAGGCTGTGATGGAGGCATTAGTGCATCTCTTTCACCACTTATTTCATGTCATTGCACAGGTCAGTGAACGCCTCTCCTCTTCCTCTTGTCTCCCATTGTTTTAAGGCCTGTAACAGTACCAAGTGCCCATTTTGTTCAGTAAAGGTCAGATGGGAAGGACATTTATAGATCTTGTTCATGCAGATCAGCAGGCCCTGCCATGTTTCCAGCAGAGGCATGGAAAAAAAATACAGCAGAACTCCCGACGTGCTTTGGAGCGAGGGGTGTGTTCAGCCTCAACTCCAGACACAAATGTATAGAAATGGAAAAATAATTTGTAAAAGATAAGAAAAAGTCAAATCTCTGTCAGAAACCCATTGGCAGTATTGCAATAGGAAACATCAGCAACCAAATTGTAATTAGTAAATTCAGACCCCAGCCTCCCTCTAAAGTCGTCCCCCCCACTACATCTTCTTAGTGCTGTCAAGTTGACAGCTTTTAAAAAAAATGGAGTTGCCAAATTATACACCATTAAATTCAACAAATTAATCATGATTTTCAGTGACAATGGAGTGGTGTAATAAAGGAAGACTGACAAACAAAGCGGGCACATCACCACTTCCAAATTAATAGTGACTGACACCAACACCCCCACACTTAATTAATGGGAAACAAAACACAACAAGAACATCCATCTAGATACAAGAACACAAAGAATGGGTCGGCCCGTGTCATTCCATGTTTGTTGCCCGTTGACAGTGAAATGCAACACCGAGATTGATAGTGGTTTGCGTGCGCGTGTGCACGGACATGCTCAAATGTTGGAGTTTTATTTGAGAATGCCGTCTCTTAAGTAGACACCTAACACGCGCTGAGCCTCTGACATTGAGTTTATACAGAGGCATTATTTTTAGCGTGGCTGTCATGTTTCTCAGAGTGACAGCTCCTAAAAGCTTCCACAGGCAAAACCATCTCCTTTTGCACTCTAAAGCCATGTCTTCTTAACAGCGATGGCTGGGCTATTATCTTACAAGATGAAAGCTGACGCGTTCGCTATGCTTTTCATTTCTGCAAAGAACATCGCTTTAGAGCTGAGCTTTTTGATGTTTGATTTGTCCTCTCGTCCCTGCCCACTATGTGGCCACGGTCAATATTCGGTGATCATTATAATATCCGACCGTCGGATGTCAAGAGACTGCTCTTACCCCGTTTAAACCACACTTGGCCGTGAAAGGAATAGCCTGCCAAAGGACGGAGAGGGCGGAGAAAGAGGTCGGAGCGGCGTTTTAGAAAACCACGCCGGAGAAACGGGACACTCCCAGGCACTTTGTCACATCAATTAGGAATTCTATCCGGGCAGTGGGATCATGGCCTGCAGGGCAGTGGACAGGACAGCTGTTATTTATCTTGAGCTTGTGTGTATGTGCATTTGTGTGTATATTATGTCTGTGTTTGCACATTTGTGACGGATAGGAAGAGGAAGAAAGAGAGAACTCATCCTTTGAACTATCGACTTCTGCCTGACTGACCCCCGGGAAAGCTAATTTTAGTCGTTGTTTCGCAGTAGTTTTAATTGCCTCACATGGCTAATTTCCTCCTCGTGGCGAGCGACGGGTGGCGGTGGGAGAGCTCGCTTACTCTTTTCTCTCGCTGTCTGTCTTTCTCGCCAGTCAGCCACCAGTCAGTTGGGCCTTGAGGCTGTCAGAGGGGGAACAAAGTGACTGGGTGATGAGCCACACGCCCATTGTCTGATCATATGGACTGATGCTGTGCCAGACACCACAGCCACTGGCTCACTCAACAAGGTTCCTCTCACAACAGAGGAGCCTACTCCCAACCTGGGCCTTTTATACTTCCCCTGTCTTTCTTTTTCTTTTTTTTTCTCTCGCCGTCTGTCTGTTTCAATCCTTTCTCATCTGCTAGTTCCTCTTTTTTTCCCATCTGTCCCTCTCTTGTGCTGCTCCCTTCTCTTCTTTGCATTGTTCTCCGACTGAGAAGGTGGGTTTCCTGCTGTGCGCAGCATTACTGCGACACAATACACACGGGTGTATTGCCTTTATGAGGAATCAGCATTTTTCAAAAGGCAAATGTGAACGTAGACAACTGTGAGGAGCGTCACCCTTCCTCTGGCAACACTCTTAAAAGCAGTGTGATACACACACACACACACGTTCAGAGAATGTCATCAACTGGCAGCAACTGTTTTGCAGACTTACAGTACATTTGTGTCTAGCAGGCACCCACTGCTCCACACTGCTCTGACAGCCCTCATCTATACTGAATCAAATCCTCTGAGATGTGTGTACGAAACAACTATATTTTTGTTCTATGAATAAGCTGACTTCCCCTCAGATTTGTAGCTCTCAGCTGCAGTAGGCTATGTATAAATCAATGCCTTGGTGGGCTAGAGAGGGAGCAGTTATATTTACTTTGTTTCCTAGCTAGCAGCACTAGCTGCACTGGTGGGTAAAGGAATTCGATACTTGCCATTGGAAGGCGAAAGCTTTTTCACTCATACACAAGAATGGCAGTTCTGCTGATATGGATAGGCTAATGAAGGAATACAGATCCTGAAAAAGAACACTCCACACAATGCGTCAACGCGAAATAAAGCAGATTATTGTCTTGCTCCACAGGAGAGCAGGTGTGGATATACACGCACAGGTATCGCAACACAAACGCCACAAATCATTTGAAATCGTTGTTCTATCGGCATTGTAATCTGCGGTACTTTATTGATTCAGATAAAGCATGGTGTGTTTCTTCTTTTCATTTGCAGTCTGTCTGCAGCACAAGGTTGATGGCAATGAATTATACATGCAGTCTGAAATGTAATTCTCTTCATTAGATGACAAATCGCTTGTTTGAATATTGCATACTGTGGTAATAATACTGCTTTTATCATTGGCCACTGGAGTCGTGGAACTGAGGAAAAATAATCTTGTCATCGCCGTAATGCACCGCTGCTAATTCATTAATTCAACTACAAAATTAAAGTTGAGTCAAATGCAGTTGTTGTGACATTAATTTTGCCATAAGAAAACACGCAACGTCGTCTTATCTCTCATGAGGAATCGAGTGAAGTGCTCGCGTGTGTTCTGGCACGCATACGTCTTTCTCTGGGATTTGTGTGTTTGCGCTAAGGCGTGTGTGCGCGTGTTTCCGTAGGCCCTGAGAAATGAGGGTTGGACGTGGTTAATAATGGTGGCCGAGAGGGTCTGTTAGCGTAGCCCACTACATCACTCCTTAGCAGGGAGACATCTCCAGGGCTCTGCGCCGCTGTGATGAAGTGTTGGATAGGGAACAGACTGGTACAGAGAGCCGGTGATGGAAAAGGGATCGGAGGGTGGAGGCTGCAGGACAGATGAGATTCAGGCAGCATTGGGGGGGGGGGGGGGGGGG
>CAESWR010000201.1:708205-724119 GCA_903171835.1 Mullus surmuletus | reverse complement strand
AATCATCTCAAGTCAACAGCCGTACTGGCATAAATCCAGTGCACTCTTTTGATCATGCTAGACTTCTATTGCATGTGAGTTGGCTGACTGCTAGCTAAAACTTTTCACTGTAATCATTGCATGCCAAAATGGACTGCCAGGGTGGTTGTTTACAGTAGACCTCCTTAATTTATATGGTTAGATTGTTCCCACTTGGGCTCAGCACCTTGGAGATGAATGTGCTTTGCCAACGCACAGGGCCATCATCTATGGTTGTTTGATGCTGGTGCTTGCACCCAACGAAGTGGGAAATAGGATATAATGGTGAGGCTCATCACTCAAGGCAAACTGTTGGACTACAGTATCAGCCAATGGGCAGGAATTTTGGAGCTGGAAAATACCCGGGACAGTTTCAGAGTCAGCACAGTTCAGAAACAAACAGCTGCAGAGATGAACATTTCTGCCAATCATGTCTGCCAGTATACTGCCCATCTGACTTCTTGTGCTTTTATTCAATGTAGCATATTAAAAAAAAACAACACTCATGATTTAAGTGCCAGGAAAATTACATTTGAACTGTTCATACCAGCTTGTAAGGAGATTATAAAGAGCTTCCTGACTGCGTAATTTAAATTCCCATCTTGGTGCCACTTTTTAACTGTCACATTGTTCTTGAAGGTTATCTCAAACATACAACACAAAGCACCTCCACCCAGCAAATTGAGGAAGCAGGAAAACCCAAACCATCAGTCACCAATTCTATTTCCCAGCTCAGGGAGGTGGTACAGCCCAAGGGGAGGAACACTGACTTACACACCTCCACTTAGCCCCAGCTGAGGGCCCCCCACCACCCCTGAGATAGAGTTACCACAGGGGGCCACTTGGAGGCTAAACGCCCTTCACCAACAGGCCCCTTCGAGCCCCATTGTACATTCGTCCCTCAGTGGGAACTCTTGCCACTGCAATCTTCAGCCAATCACCCTCCCCAGAGACAGACTCATTTGTGTAGAACCTGAGTGAACTTTATGTGAATGTGTCGCAAAAATTCACACTCCACTTGTTCACTGTAGCTGTTAGCATTTTTTTTTACTTGTCTGCAAAATGTGTGATAGCTTCCCATATGTCACCACTTTATACAGGGATGGAAGGCAGCCTGTGTTTATATCAAATTGTTAATGACTGAAGTCGTGGAGATCTGTGAGCATCATGACCTTAGTTGTCTCACCTGTGTCGTTTCAAGTCAGCGTTTTGCCGCCTCAAACTCATACCAGTCCCCTGTTGTTTGTCATTAGATGTAAGATTTAGTCAGTGACACCCTTGGCAAAAAGCTGCAAAGCATTATCTTTCTCAAGGGAACACAGCTTTGTGAAGGAATTTGCCATCAGACGATAGCTTTGCCTTTTAAAAAGGATCTGCCTCTGCGGGCTCTGCACCCTGCGGCCTCCTGCAAAAGGCCAAGCCTACATGGTTTTGCCCAGATAGGTTCTCGAGGCAGGGGATGGATCAAGCCTATCCCCTTTCCCCCCTGTGCTGGCTCAGGCCCGTGATAACACTTGGTGTGTCCCCAAAGTCCATAACGGGATATGTGCCCCCCCCCAAAGCACATTAAGCCTATATGCCAGCTCTTCTTTGCATTTCCTTATCATAAACAGACGGAAATCTTTCTCTCCTTTTCTGTCTTTGCCACCGCAGGGGAAGCAAAACAAAGCGGCAACAAACAACAAGCAGCGGTGGAGGCTTAAATTAGTGGATCTTATTCCACAAGACCTTGCTACTTAGTTTCACATTAATTATAATACGAAGAGGCACACTGACTGGTGTGGGGTAAAAAGGTGAAACAAATGCATTAGCAGAGAAAAGCATAGAGCCAGGGGTATGCTCCCCCAGAGATCTTTATTTATTTATTTATTTATTTTTGCATTTAAGTAAGCTATTAAATGTGAATTTAAGACGTTGAGGATTACCCTTGCACTGGACACAAGCTAATAGAATTACAGAGCTAAACAAAAACAGTTTGTCAACAAATCTTGATTATCTATGGATATCAAAAGTCCAGAATAGTTTTCAGACATGTTACTTGCTACATTCTGTTAAAAAGCTTTGTAAAGAACCATGTCTTTTTTGGAAAAACACTCAACTATTTTCTCAAAATAAATTTGTAAGTGCAAATAGAATGGCCTGTTTAAAGCTTTTCAAGCTTGTTATTTTGTTTTACAACTGATTTTCAAAATGAAGTGAATGTGTCAGTCAGACGTGTCCTCTGACATGTTTTGCTCAACCTCATTTGTGCTGCCAAACATGCAGAGCATCCGGCCGGCTTAGTGTCTGCCATGAAGCAGGGGAGCCCGATTGCCCTGACTGAATCATCCTTGGCCCTCATTGCACTGCTGCATGCGTTCTATTAGTTCACATGAGACAAGCATTCAATAACACTGTGTATGTGTGCCAACCATTGTGCGAACAAGCATTATGTTGCCGGCTACGGAGTGTAGTCCAGCGCAATCAATTGTGATTAACATGTAAATGGAACAATTATTTAATATGAACTGGCAGGTATTTTTCAGTTTTCAGTTCAAGCCATCACTGCAATTTTGGATTTGGAAAACGGTGACAACCTCAGTTTAGCTCAGGAGGTCACAGACATTTTGCTGACAGTGAATGCACACGTATCCAACTGCACGTCCAAAACAATAGATCTATTGTCCTTTTATAGAGCTACATCTTGACACATTTAAGAGTACCAAAACGCAGCTACTTTAGGAGGGAAATGATGGTCAACTGTGTTTCTTTTTTCTAGTTTGCACATTTGTCCCTTTCAAATGATACAAATTTAGCACAGACTCAACGACATCTCAGTACTGATGGAACAAAGACGGATTGAATTTTAGGATGGTAAGGCAACAATGGCACATTTCAGCAACGTCTTCCTGTAAAATAGTGTGTTCACTCAGGTGTGACTTTGTGTGAAGCCAATAAAATTTGTTCAAACCCGGTCAAAATGCCAATTAGTGCCTTTTCCTTTGCTGATAAGAACAGTTGCTGGCGTGTTTATGCAGGTTTTTTGGTTCTTGGGAAAGGGATTATACACTTGGAGATTGTCTCTCCATGTATTCAGGTATATTCCCATGCTTTGCCTATGCATTCATTACAAATGTCTGTTGTCACCGTAGACACATACAGTATGTACGTGTACATGTGTTTTCAGGCGGCTTTCCTCGATGAACTGAACTCTATCCCTGTGGGTTTATTGCTGTTTCATCTCGCTTTTCATACTACCAAGCTTCAGTCGCTGACAGTCTTTCAAACTGTATGTTGTATATGCATGCGTCGGTCTCAAAGATTCAAATGAACAAATCTGGCATTGTCACTGTGACAACAATGCCTTGTGGACTCGATCGATTAATTGGGTTAGAATGGATCACATTGCCAACTGTCTTTCATTTGGAAATCTCTTCATATTTGCCTCTTTTATCTCTCCATATCTGACTGAAGCTAGATATGTGCTTAGCTCTCTCACACCAGACTAATGAACAGCGAAATACAAAACTATTCCATTTAAACCTCCCATAGCTTTGATTCTACTTTTTGCGGCATCATGCAGACAACATAAAACAAAGTGCCTCACGCAGGAGCTTCAAGCCATGAATCTAGAGGGGTTCTAAAAGACTGAAAAGCCCTTGAGGTGCGCATGTACAAAAAGGTTACGAGGGTCCCAGTTATCTGCTCTGCGGTATTTGCTGAGATAAGAATTCGGCCAGCTGCAGGCCTGCTTTGGTGCAGCTTGTTGCTGCTGCAGCATCTATCTTTGTGAGAGTAATGTGAGAGCTGTGACATTCTCCTGGTTTTAGTGAGGGCACAGAGAAAGATATGGTCTGTCAGCATGACACAGATTGGTTGCTAGATGCTAAAGGTGGGATGCTGCAGAATGTGTGGCACTGCACTCAGCGCTCCTGATTTGCATGAGGCAGTTTGTATTCCAATGCAGTTTACGAAAAGATGTGGAAGTGAAAGATCGGTGTGTGAGCTACTGTACGGTTATTCACTATGATGCAAGAAGAAGGTTTGCAGCCCCCCTGCATTCCACGAATCTCTCTCCCATTTCCCGTCAACTTTTCTCGCCATAAACAGATGTCCAAGCGACCTGCCTCCATTAACCAGAGCTTCTCTGGAGTATAACTCAGTGCTGCTCCAGACTTGGCCCGGCCTCCAGACATCAGGCCCAGCCCTCACCAATCCTTTTGCCCAGACGCGAGACTTGCAAAGCGGACTAAGAGACTGTGACAACAGGGCAACAAGCCAAGACTGTCTCTCTCTTCAATATAACTCCTGCTGGAGGTGGGTGAGTGCGAGCTGGACTCTGTCCATTCCTCTGCTGTAAGTGGTCATTAAAGAGCCAGCTGACAGCGCTTCCCTCTATGAGTAGTGGTGGAGACGTCCTGTTCACTGCACAAGCTACTCCACTCAACACCACAAGGTTCAGTTTAATAGTGTCTGCTGGTTAGTACTGATCCATCTGTCACTGTGCGAATGTGCTAGCTATCATCATACTCTGCAGCCTTGTGGTGTGCAGCATGTGTCATCTCTTCAATGACAGAACTAATCCAGGTTCGGATTCTTTTTTTGTGTGGCTAGTACCGGAACAGAACAGACGTGCTGAAAAGATGAAGGCTGAGAGATGCTTACCTTTCTCAATTTTTGAACTCCTTTATCTTATTTTGAGTTTGATAATGCACTTTGCCATGAATCAACCTGATCAGTAAAGATGAGAAAAGTAGTGTTGGCAATTTTTATCCTCAAGTAATTCCAGTTCAGAATCATCTGTCCGAATACTCTGAACCGAATGTGAAGCAAATTTAAAATGCTTCATGCAAAAGGACTGTGGATTTTTGTGTTTAACTTCTGAACAGCCCTCATTTCAGCTGACATACTCATTGACACTGCATGTGTGTGGCCTGACGATTACAATTATTGCACATGGTTTACAATATGGCTCGCATTTATGCACAAATTTGAGCAAGAAGCATTCCCAAGAATATATATGAGATTGGAGGGCAAATCCTGAGAGATCAGATCCCATTTTAAGCCAAATTCCCACTTTGAGCACCAATTTATTGCTAAAACATGCTCCACAGTGTCATGCCCTATATCTCGAATCAGGTGGCATTGTTTTCCCTTCTAGCACAATAATCATCAATATTGATGAGGCATCATTTGATTATCATGGTAGTATTATCCTTAGAGTTAATGGCAAATGTAATTTCATACCCATCAACTACAACATAAAGTTCTATTTCTTTTTCATCCTTCAATTCCACCGAATTGTTCTCGCTCCAGGTATTCCGGCAAATGGTGAATAAATTACTTGCAGACGCCCAGAAGCCTTTATGGTTTTTCATTGTTATTCATCCAGTATGGTTCTGGGTTTTATTTATCTATCTTTATTTTATGTTGGAAACCATGGCAGATAATCTTAGGAGCAGGCATGGGAGAATTAAGCTGCATGGTGCCTTGGTTACCCCCCCACCCCCCAACACCCTTTCTACTTTCCGTCTGCCTCCTTCTCTCCCCATGCCTGCCTCCCAATCCAATCTACCCCATTCATCAGATGGAAGTGATAAGCTCAGGGAGCACATGCAGAGGCACTACTGTATGTCAGCTAAGCTGTCTGTGGGACTGTGTTATATTGCCGTAAATGACTCATATATGCCACTACCTTTCTCAAAACATTTTTGGCATCTAGTGCCTGTGTGCATCATTGTGTGCGATTTTGTAATAAACACAGTCTGAGGTCAGCAGACTGAGGTCAGGAACATCAACAGTTGACAACAAAATATACTGTACGGTGGTTGTTCTTGCCTTAGCTATTTCTCCCCCACCCCGAAAACTGAGTCTGAGGACCTTAAGTGCCCCTTCAACAGGTAACAGTGCCTGCTAGTACCACTGCAAGGAGGTTGGTTTCTCTTAAGTCTTCAGAATTATGAAAAACACTATCACAACTCTCTGAGAGCACTTCTCTGAAGTGGAATTGGTTTATTTGAATTGATTTAATTGATGCCTCCTAACAAAATTGAAATTGATATTGCACATGGTAATATTTGTCAGGATCAACAGTCAAAACATACCGATCTCTCATCTATGGTGAAATCAAAGCAATTAAACATTTTAGCAATTCATTTCAAATACTTCAGACATATTTGAGGAGATTGTATTCGCTCCTTTTGGAGGGACCTACTAATGTACCATTTATACATATCACATTTAATCCACTTTTGTTTCAGTCTTGGTAAAAGACACTGGGAAATAATGATACTTAATATGGAAGTCATTAATATTAATATGTCAGCATGGCTGAGGCATCATCGTCATCAAGTCATCGGGATTGTTCAGGTGGAGCAGGAGTTGAAATTAATCCCTGTTACCTTCTATTCCATCCGCGCCTATTTTAAAACAGGCAATGTGTAAGTGATTAAGAAAAAAAGGATCCCCCGCTGCAACATCGCAGGGGAGATCGACAGACGAGGTGGAAGAGAATTAATTTGTGAATTTAAAGGTATACTCTGCCAGCGCTACAACGTAATGTGTGCGCTCGGACGAATACAACTTCCATGGCAGTAATGCCACTTTGTGAAAAGTAAGCAGAAAAGGTGGGGTGAACATGTGCTCCGGATGGCTTGTACAACACTGGCAGCTTTGTCAGAAAAACAGACAGGGACTTTATCTACGATGTTCCAGTCCATGCAACCCCTCAAAGCTGGTCCAGCAGATTGTCAGCCGTGTGCCTGTCACCGATCTCAAAACACTCCGGAGCACAAAAGTCATCAATGACATGACAAATCACAGGCTAAAAGACAGTGGTCCCACATTTATTGCTACATTTCTTCTTAATGTGGTACAACACATAAGATGTAAAAATGTGATGCTGCTATTTCCATTATATATCATCTGTATTAGCTGATTCATTATTGCCAAATCCCTTGGCATATGCAGATGGGCCGTTATAGGATGGAAGTTTACCAGTGTTTTAGAGTCACTGTTGTACATATTGCGTGCAGCTGCATGTGTGTGTAATTGTGCCTCCAGATGTGACGAGGAGAGACAGGGACAATGAAAGACAAAGAGAAAGCGATTGAATCTCACTAAACTATCTCCACTGTTCAATCCTCCATGTTAAATTTATCTCACGCGATGGACATACATTAAATCAAACAGGACCTTTCCTTCTGCTGCGAGAAAATGAATTGCCTTCATCCTTTTATTAGACACTTTATCTAACTTCCATTCTTCTATTTATCTATCTGGGAGAGCATTCATGTGTCACTTTCCCTTATCCATGGAGACGAGCGTGGAGACAATGGTTCCACTGCAGCATTTCCTCTCGTTCTGTCTCTGCTCAGCAAAACATGACGGAACAAATGAACCAATTAAGTGTGCTGGTGGCTGTGCTGTCCCAAGGGATGCATCTAAGGCACTGAGACGGCCTGATTAGCTCAAAGGTAGGCCTGACTGGAGACAGCCATCTCAGGCGACTGGAGTGAGAAACGTCGCCGTAATGTGGGCGAGCACCTCTTGGCGGCGGGCTCCTGTGTGTTGTCTTCTTTGCCTTTGGCATTTTGATTGGTGTTGATTGGTGTCAAGGTTGTTTTAAAGTTGGGATTTTAATAAAGGGACACACACAAACAAATTTGTTTGTGTCAGCTTGGCTCTGGGAGCAGACTTGACAAATGTATCGCGGATGGTAACTGTGTTCTGCGACAGTGGCAAACCTTATTGCCTGTAACACACCCTCAGAAGTGGCCGACATGATACTCTTACAAATCACATCCTTGAGTGGCATCTCCTGGTGGGGAGTCCGGGAATGTTTAAGCCACTCTAACTTTATTTCCATCGATCCCATGTGCTTCAGGAACACCTAGATGGGGTCCAGTTGACTGTAAACAAGAATGATCAGTTAATACCTGCAGTATTGATCTGACTTGACCCTCTAATATTGAATCTCCTCATAGACACTGTTCAATCTCTGTTTCTCTACAATCACAGATTTGAGAAGGTTTCCAGCACTGAGAGAAATAAAACACCCCTCAGTGGATGGATGATACGAATTTATCTCCAAACATGAATACGTGCAAAACCCAGGTTCGGTCAAAACATTTTAAAATATACTTTTTTTTCCATCTTCTGAATATAGTGTATAGAAAATGTATCAAATTGAATGTTTGCTTTTTTTTTTTTTATAATTTGAAATCCATACTTTGCTGAGGTCACGTGAGGTAATTTGCTGAGGCACACACAATGTCACATAAGGATTCATCCTTTAGCTTGTGACACACAACATGCTGAATGTGTGAGTTTGTCACCTAAGATGTTCAATATCGCCCTTTCCTCTTTCTATCAATCACAGACTCACTCAGCACTGATTCTGGCCCTGCCCCCTCCCCTTCTTGTTTTGCTCATTTTCTGACATTCTGACATTTCCCTTGTTTCTGTTTTTGCGATTCCGACAAGATCTGCAATTTCCAATCCTAAGGGGAGAATGGAACATTTCTCTCTTCATCTCCGAGGCAATTTTAAGGTACCCTGTCCCCCATGGTCAATTTGTCACCATGTGGAATGCCAGGGGGTGTCCTTGGGGTTGACCACTGGTCATTGCTCTCCCTGACACACGGGGAGAGAAAAAGAAGGAAACCAGCTCAGGCAGAGAGGGAGAGGGAGAGAGAGAGAGGCGCGGAGGGAGAATGAACCTGACAAAGGCCCTGAAACAGATCTGTCCCACTCAGCAGAGCCAAGGGAGTATGCAGCCAGGCTGTCAGCACCTCTCATTAGTCAAAGGCAGCCTCCCTGACAATGTGACACTGATTACTGAAAGCCCTGATTCAGACTTTCTCTCCTTCTCTGTGTAGCTGCAAACAGTGTCAGCTAAAGCAGCATGCACGTGTTCACTCCTGCGCGCGCACACACGCAGGGGAACACACACCCACACCCACACACGCTACTTCAATCTTTCCACCCCAAAATGCTTGAAGTGCATTTCATTTCATTTAAAAAATTCCCCTCCCATTTCAAAAGGAACTAAAGCATTCATTAAAAAGAGCAATAAAGGGCAAACGGGTGTGTTTCAGCTCTATTTAAAATCTATTTATTGATCTTCACAGGTTGTAAATAAATATTAAATGGCATTATTGTGAGCAGAGGCTTTCATACCGGCAGGGGCGGTGGAATTAAGAGGGTACGAAGAGTGGGATTCATTAAGAGTGTATCATTTTTATTGATTTGCCTGACATGTCTCAGCACTGAGGAGGATCTGATTGCTTTTACTTAATCATTGAGTATAGTTGAAGTGGGCTTTAAAGACGGTATCAGGGGGTGCAGAAAGAATTGTCTCCTAGTGCCAAACAGAAGAATGTTAGCTCTGGCCCGAGACTCAGGCTTTCCATTTGTTTTAGTGTTATTGGAAGTATAGAGAGAGTTGCATTCCCAAGCATTAGGGCAATATTTCACCACCAACAGCAGTTATTGTCACAGTTACAGCACATGGCTTCTACCAGTGTTTTTGTGATTGTTATTTAGCATTAGCTGCAGGATGTATTTGGTATCAGGCCTATTAATTCCAGATGGGAGAAGGGAAAAAATAAAGGCCTTTTTTTTTAAAACAGATCTTTGATATTGCATTTGGAATATAGCCCAGATAAGGTCATTTTCGTTGCATTTCAAATTGTTTTCAGAATGACCTTAAATAGCTAAATCCTATTTTTTCTATAGGATTAGTTGGACTGAAAAGAAGACAAGCAAACAGTCACTTTTTTTCTTTTTTTCCTCCTTGGAATAGAAACCCAGATGTTGAACTGAAAGTGGTGCAAAATGATTATTCCATCTGTACATGATAGAAGTGGCAAAAATATGGCTTGTTTCGTTTGTTAGAATACATATTTCATCCCTGCTCCCTGTTGCCATTATCTTAATGCAGACACTTAGTACTTATGAATCAATGCGCCTTTGCAATTCCGCTTTTGTTTCCCGAGCAAGCATTATTATTTACAATGTTATTCTCAACTGACTTCACGATACCATCCTAGACAGTTGCATCCACAGCTCAACAACCACATAGTGATTAAATGCAAATCACATGCACAGTTTTGATAAGTGTACAATAAGCTCTGTATCAAAATACCGCATTACAGTTGAAGAGGTTCAAATAAAGCATTGCGAGGCAACAGATTAAGATGTAGAATAATACAAAGAAGAAGAAAAAAGAAATCCATCTGCATGTTAGATCTTAGACACACTGCTCTTATTAAATATTTGTTCTTGAAAACCCAAAAGCAATCAGCTGCACTTTGTACATCACTGCTGAGTGTAAAGATATGCCTGCATTTTAAAGAAGAAAAACACAGAAAAACAGTGATAAAATTACAAAGAACGATGACCCAAATGCAGATGAAAAACTAAAGATCGGGTATTATGTTTGTTCTGGGGAAAAACATAATAAGTGCAAAAGTGTTTTCGGGGCAGGAGCATCACACACTCTCACAGTGTCTATTCTTTTTTTTGTTCGTTTATTTGTTTTATTATTCTGCGGTCTATAAAGAATATACTATCAAAAAGTATGTCCAGATGGTCACGTTAAATCAAATAAATCATCAATGGAAGCAAGTCAAATGGCATGAGATTAAACTGTATCCGTTGGTTGCAAGTTAATGAAAAAATAATCATTAATAAATGATTGTTTATCATGCCCTCAATAGTATTCTGATGCTCATTGCAGTGAAAAAAAAGGCCTTGAAGTATTTATTTTTTCCCTTACCGCGATCACACTCCTTAGATTATAACTGTGGGATTGATTACATGACGTACTGTGCTGTGAAACAGCTGTTATGTGGCATTCAGTAACAAATCACTTTGAGCCTCATCGTGCAGTATTTTAGTTGTAAACATTATTTATGTCTATAGTGGTAAAGGTTCTGGGATCCGTCTTTACACTCCCAATGAAGTGAAACCTCAAAATATTGAAAATCTTTGTTATTCCTCTGATGCTTTCCCAACATGTCACCCAAATGTAAGACAAACACGGATGTGACTAACATAAGCAGAGGCCAATTAAAGCATTGTGGATGTAGTTAATTACCACAGACAGGCTGAATTACCACAGACATTCCCAATCTATGGACAAATAGACACAAAGTTCCTACCAAAATAAGATATATTTCATGAAATAATTAGGGTCAAGGTAGGTTTAGGTTTATCAAGTGTTGATTTTTAGTTCAAAATACACTTTGCATGATTATTTGTGTAACATAAACAAATCACTTAGGAATCACGTGAAGAGTTAAGGTTCTGCTGCGTAATGCATCAGTCCTAATGTGAGTGTATAATTAATATGTCCCAGATGGCGGCTGTAATATTGAAAAGAGTACAGTCTAGACCTGCTCTGCTTGAAACCTGCCCCGAGAGAATACTTCTGTTGTGATTTGGCACTATATAAGTGCAACTGACTTGACTTGACAGTGTTGAGCTTTGATAATTCAATGCCACCTGCAAAAGCCACCTGGTAAATAAATATCCTCTCTTTAATTTAGACAACATCTGGATGAGAGGTCCAGACTGAGTTGGCAAGACAAAGTGCAATAGATTGCAAGAGGAAATGCTGATTTAGAATTCAAGTCCCTCTAATGCCCTTTAATACTGTCCCGATACATAAATGGCATAAAACCACTGAGTGGGTGCAGAATATCGAGTAGCTATAATGTATTGTCGTCAACATTAAGTCACTAAACCCCATCAGAAATGTATTTAGAGAATATAATGTGATGCATCTTACATAAGCAATTTATTTGACATCACGGTGACGTATAGATTTTGCATAGTTAGTATGATAAATGGTCTTTTGTCTTAAAGGAGGTGGAACCTTGCAGAAGGATTTTAATTCCGCTCAGTCGCAGAGTTTGCGCTGAGACAGCTGTGAGAAGGATACAAGGGCCATGGGGTTGGAGACCCATACCACTTTTAGGACCTTTTTCGTGCGGATGCTGTGATGGCAGGCAGCAGGAAACTTGACCCCAGTGAGAAGAGCGTCCACCCTGCCCTTCAAGCGCAAACCCTGCTGTTAGCCCGACCGGGGCAAAGACTAAAGGGAATTTGTAGGGAGTCCTTGGCTTGGTAATGCTGACTTCGAGACTGTGTTTCCCAGTTTGTAGCACCTGTGAACATGCCAGGGGGAACCTGGCCCATGTGCCTTTCATTGATCCAAAGGGCAGTTTGACCTGGAGGGGCTCCATAGGCTCCACTCTTTATTAGTGAGCCTGCAGCTACCTCCCACCGAAAGCCAAGAGTATTTCTCTCCAAGTCTCCTGTGTTTCAGTCTTCCTGACATGAATACTAAGTAATCTCTCTTTAGCCTTTTGCATTTATCCACACTTAACCCTTTGACCAATTGACTGCTTCGCTTGTTTGTCAATCTGCCTTCACAGTGATGCACACGCTATGTTGTATGTTTCTCATTAGGGTGTTTTTATTTGAACTGCTATGCATCCCACACTGTCTTAGATGTCAGTATACCGGAGCTACGCTGTGTATCATATGTATCAGAAGCTGAAATCCTCCCCTCACTATCTGGGTTCTAACAAGGCCGGATAGCAGCCAGTCTGACAGCTGCTGGGGCATTTTAATAGGCTTGGTGTTAAACTGCTAAACTCCAAGGAGGCATATGAATGACTGGCTGCCAAACCACACAGACACAAACCCCAGGGCTTCCACTGTTACAGTTCTCCAACTGACCATAAGCTCTTACAATGGGAAAAACCAAGAAAACATCTTTAAACTCCTTATGTACAAATAACCTTTTATTGTCTGCTCTCATTAGAATGCAGCACAGATTGAAACTTATTCTAATGTGTTTTTGTTTTGATGCTGATGGACAGAATGGAGTGAATTATTTGAAGTGTTATCATACATAAACTAAGGGAGTGTGAGTGCAAAACTGTTCTTTCCCTGTGCAAGTACCATATTACCAAATAACAAAAACATTAGCTGGATAAGTCCAAGTAGAGTACCTGAGTAAATTCATTTTCACTAACTTCTCTATGCCTGTCCAGAGTGATTAATAGACCTCTAATTGTGCATCTTTCCCAGCTTTCTAAAGTGCATTACTGGTTTGTTAAAGGGAACAGTCTGTGATTTAGAGGCTTCTCTTGGCAGAGATGCAACACAGTATTCAAAACAATATTTTCATTTGTGTTTAATCAGCGGAGAGAATCACTGTCTATGGCAGCCAGAACAAACAAATGAAACAATTTCATATTTCTGGAGCAATAGCTTACTACTGCTCATTTTGGTATTTCTTTTGTCACCGTGGTTCCAATCTATACAAGTGGTAACTTATCAAGCTGAGCCCTCTCTCCTCTTATTACTAAGCTTATTGCTGAATGGCTTCAAAACAACTGACTACACGGTCGCATTGTTTACACCAGGGGACAGCTCATCATGCTTAAGCCGGCCAGCTATCATGGTGACCATGAGATTAGACCCCCCCCCCCCCCCCCCCCCCAACCCCCAATGAAATGAATAACGCATGTAGAGGATGCGAGGGAGGAGGGACGCCTCTCCCTTCTGTGATAATGGGCAGTGTGAGGTTGCTGGACAATGGCGTGGACAAGCTGAGGAGGATTCAGAGGGACTATGGGAGTGTGTTTCACAGAAATACAGCCACTGAAAGATCTCAAATGTAAATTGGATGTGCAGGAATTAATCTGAGTGCAAAGAGAACAGAGGCCGACTCTATGACACTTACAATCATGGAAATGCACAATATAGCCTTGACACTACAATATACGGCACACACACAAGTTGTGTGAGTTAAAAAATTAATTCAATAATGAATAATGAAAACATCCTATGCGAGATGGGGGGAAAAAAATGTTTATGTCGTTTTTTTTAACAGTTTCAATAGTTTGCTTTTGCCGATTGACCAATTTACATTTTGAATAGTTTCAGCACCGACAATCTCCACCACATACACAAATGCTCTTAGAGGCTGCTCCTGGATTCTGTGGAAGGAGGTGAGCAGGTACGAGTCATCTAATTATTTTATTTTTCAGGTGTGTTCTAATAAAATGATTGAAAACAGTTGGTACGGACATAACAGACATTTCCCCGTCAATCAATGATTTACAAAAAGTTTCTCGGTATATATAAGTGCAGTGCTTGGAGGGAAAAAAAAGAAATTCTGAGGAATGGAAGCAAATAAGAGTGCTAACAGTCATGGGTTTGCCAGTTCTCATTTCTGTCACCTCTCTTTCTCTCCAAAACAGAGGGGGGAGTAGAAAACACCATTTGTCATTGCACATTACATGTCTGCTGTTATACTCCCAAATGAAAGCCCAGTATGTGGCTGCTTTCAACAGAAGATGCTAACAGGCCTTGTTAATTGGACTTGGCTTGGCTATCCACGAGGCCTTATTGTCAGCATGACGGACTGAGGATTAACAAGCCAAAATTGCTCCACATACATCCAACAGGAGGCACATGCACTAAGGGGGGGCGGCATGTGTAGCAAATCTGCACTCTAAATGGAGAATAACTTTAGTTCAAACTGATATAAGAAAAAAAACAAATCTGTTGTCAGGGTTTCAACTTCCTCCACAACTATGCATGGCAGAGCCTTTTACTCGTGGGATCAGTGAGATGTTATTAACTTGTTAGTCCCTTTTAATAAGGACATTTCAATAGATATTCAAAATGTATATTTACCAAAACACTGCTCTTTTGATTGAGCCAATCTGGGGGGAAACAAAAAAAGACACAATTATCGTTCCATTATGTCCTGACATTTGACTAAATAAAAAATAAACCACATTCTGCTAGTGCTATGAAATCACACGCTATATATATTTAAGATAAACCTCCTGGATAGCAGACATATTGGATAAGATAACACAAATTAACTTTAGTTCAACTCAAGACCGTGTAGCGTATCTGAATGCCCTATGCGACGATTCCGCTTGGCTAGCCGCGCCCCCCACGGCTTACAGCATTAGCGACCGAGCTAGGATAGTCCTGCCGGCTGCAGCGAGCGAACGGCATTCACCGGGACTGTCGTGTGATTGGATTGAGGCAGACCTAAGCGCAGCTCGAGCCACACTTATCAGCTAGCTGGCAGATAGGACTTGTCATACTGCCTGTCAGATCTGATGAGGGGACCACAAGCCTCACAATAGAGCTAAAATGCAATCTCCTCCTCTGCAGCTGCATGGTCTGCCTAAGGGACATGCTTATTAGACTTTGTAAACAGCCAAATGTGAGTGCTAAACTGTAAGAGCTACTGTCAGGCGGGCTGCCTCAGTCAGCCGGCTGGCCGGGGCGGGCGGCAAATCCACAGAAAACTGCTGTTGTCATAAAAGGATTGACAAGACATCAAAGATAAAAGTGAATTTTCGGGATACTGGGGGAAAAAAAGGTATAAGGTTGAAGTGACATATTGGTCAGGGCATGTGCGGAGAAGGACACTTGCCCTCATTAAACCCAATTTCTCAACTTCAAACCAGAGACGCCAATTTAATCTGACTCCATTTTCTCGAACTTGCAAGCGAGAAAAGTTGAAAGGCTTTAATTTGAGCAAGGTGCTAACCAGGGAAGCAGTATTCTGACGTACCACACCTCGACTTCGCCTTATGTCGACGTGTCTACAAAGGAAATAATGAGGGACAGAGGAAGAAATAGAGGTACCACAATGCCGAGCTGATTATCCTTTATTAGCCTGTTCTTGCTCTTTTAACACTCACATCTCACCACCCAGGTACCGCTCAGCTGGGTGTCGACGCTTTTTAGAGCCACCCTGCTCGTTCCTTTTTTCCGAAAAAAATTATTTATTTTTCACTTGCTCCCAGTATCACTACGCCCATTCTCTCTCTCTCTCTCTCTCTCTCTCTCTCGCTCTCTTTTTTTTT
>CAESWR010000201.1:662265-701283 GCA_903171835.1 Mullus surmuletus | reverse complement strand
GAGAAACCCAAAAGCAGTTATTAGTTTACATGCGTTTGTAACTGCATTACTTCACACAGAGACAAACCTCAGATATGAATAAAGCAGAACATGCTGATGCAAGAGAGTCTTTATTCGAGCAATAGAGATGTGAATTTTCCTGTTAGAAGTGGATCTTCAAACAACAATTCAGTCAATAACCTGCAGTTATTCCAATTGTAAAATGTTAATTAGCTAAATGGACTCTGGCCCTGCTGCTGCCCTTTTTGAAGTAAGTAGACTTTTAATTTGATGCTGGGAGATGATTTTCCACAGGTTGGTGACCCGTACGTGTCATTTGTTCACTCGTTTGATGTCATCGCATTCAATTTGAAATTGTGCCATTGTGTCACAATTGCCATTTAAAGATACATGTTTTTTTTTAAGTTTGTGTTCTGAGGACCTTGACTTGTTTGAATGTGCCATGTATAACGGTTAAACTGTCGTAAATGCTGTCATAATGTTTTATAACATATGTATTGTCAGTGATTGTTCTTAACGGGGAAAAATAAGTAATGTTTGATGCTGTAATAGGACTGAAAAGACAAACAGCATGATAAAGAAGATCAGCAGGACCCTCTAAACCCAACCTTAACTATTGGGGTGGATACATAAAAAAAAAAACACCCAATGGAACACTCAAATTTGGTCACTGAGGTTTGGCGTCTCAGCGAGAGTCTTGTGTAGTGGACTGTTCTAGGGGCAGACCTGCTGCTGTTGAGGGGAGCTACAAAGAACTGACCAGCTGAGGAAACGTCAGCAGGGTGTTATCTGTCCCACAGCTCTGCAGCTGTAAACCTGCTGTGGCCACTTTTAAGCCAAAGACGCTCCTGATTTGTGGGGGGAAAAAAAAAAGCTGACCACATGCCATCAGCTCCTATTTAAAAGGAAGAAGTCCACTCTCGCAACTTTTCTTAACATCAACACTCATGCAGTGAAAGTGGTTGTTTATGTCCCATGTGCTCTGCAGGATTGTATAGAAATAACCCAGATGAACAAATGATTTATTGTAAGAAAAAATCTAAAATCAAAGTGTGAAGTTTGAAGCTATGGGCTTTGCCACAAACACTCGGTTGTGTTTTTATCGACTTGATTTTCAGCACTGTAGTATCACTACTGTATATACTGTATATCCGCCAGGAATGAATCAACTCCCTCCAAAGAGACGCAAACAAAATCAATATGTGTCAATATGTGCCTTTAAAGTAACACCAACTCGTCCTAAACGGGCTTGTTTGGTTTTTCAGGATATTTTGCTGTTGGTTGGATGTTCCAAGCGTCTTGGGGAACCTACCACGGATCTTGCGTGTTTTTCATGCAGCCTGCCGAGATGATGTTGCGGTCGAGACTCTGAAGGACCATACCATCTGTTAAATGGCTCCATATTTACTCCTTTCACTGAATTTGACTCCAACGTTACAATTGGAATCATTTTAATGAAGAAGAAGAATCTGGGCTGGTGATGCCGCACATATTTGGAGTTTTGAAGGCTGTTTATCTTATCTTGTGTGGTTGCCATGGTGCATTGGTGAGAAAACATATCGCCTCAGCTATAGTGCTTTAGTCAGACTTCATGGTGTTGATTAAGTCCAAATACTCTTTTTGTGGTTCCATTTGATAAAATTCTTCAACCATGCACAAGGCTACTTTCAACAAATTGCTTCCATTATCTCCAATTGATTCACTTTTTTACTATTTGTAAAAGTTTTAAAGCCATTTCAACACTCTTTTATGCCCTTTGAGAAGATTAATAGAATTATCTACATTTTAAGGTGTAAACTCAGATTTTCTTAGGATTTTTTACATGCTCGGAAGGAGATGAACAACATGGTCGGTGAGGATCTCATACAACTTCATGTAAAAAAAATCCGAACTATCCCTTCAACTGCATTTGAGGTGTTCTTTTATTTTCCTGACATGAACACTACTGCTACAAAAGCTCCAGTATATTTGAAAATGTATGCTCGTCTGATTTGCGCGGCTACATGATGATTTTTTCCAAACTACTTATTAAAAATTCCACCCAAATGTGAGGTTGTTCTGCACTAAATTGGGCAAAAAAGCAGCAATCAATTTCTGTGTCACTTCAGACTGAATTTGTGACGGGGAGCTCGTTTACCATTTTACTCCACAACTGAGGCAACTCTGTTTGACTAGCGACGGCAAACATCCCCATGGATACCATGGGAGAGTTGCTTTCTTTCCCTCTCTCTCTGTCTTTAAACCAGCCTCGCTATCTGTTTCTGTCATTTCCATTTATGATATCCCCTCGCACATAAACACGTGTACACACAAGTACACACAGGCATACACACACTCGTGTCCCCCGTGGGCCCGGTTTGCAGCGTTACTTTCTTTCCCAGTGAGGCGCTATTGTGAAGCCACTGAGCCTGAGGAGAGAGGGGCCAATTTGACCCTCCATCTCTGCCCCCCCCCCGTCTCTCTCTCTCGATCGTCCCTGCTGACTTGTTTGTCCCAGTGGTGTTTACCTCCTCCTTCCCCTCTGTTTGGCTCAGCATCCACCTTGTCAGTGTAAGGCCATTACTTATTTTTCTTTGCTTTCCCACTCGCGTCCCTCTCTTCGCACCCCGGTCTCTTTCTTTTTTCTTTTTTTTTTCTTTTGCTCTCCACCACACCCAACTCTTTCTCCCCCCCGCTCTCTTTCTCCTGGCACCCTAATTGGCGCGGCACTTTTTCCCCTGTCATCTTCCAGTGTTGCTTTGAAAGCTGCAGTCAGCCCAGCAGGAGACGGGAGAATGTGCGCGGCACCCCTGCATTGACAAAGTCCAAGCCACAGTTTTAGTATCATCATTATTCGAGTCTTTATTTACACTACATGCTCCCTCCGTTGTCCCTAAAGATGCTCATTCATACAGTGAGGGAGTGGGGAACACAGGGCCCGATGTGCTTAAACATGCATATATGCATGCATCCATTTCACATATGCAGACATAAACACAGTGCGTACACACACTTCCCGCCACCGCTGGGAAAGAACGGTACAGCATATTATTTTAGTGCAGGGAGAAGAAGAGTGTGATAGACACTACGCGATGCTCAAGGAATTCTCTGTGCATTTAAGGGTGTAAATATTTCAGTGGCTCCTGCAGTTGTGTGTATGCGTGCTGTTACCCAGCTGCAGGCTGTCTTAGGCGGGGTAATGCTCATCAGTTCTCCAGGGGTGAGACCTTACCATCTAGCACAGCTAAACTATTACAAGGCCTCCTCTTGAGCCCCCATGTTGAAAATGGCAAACTGTCTTTAGTTATTCATGATTGGTTGCATTAGACTTGCTGCAGTCGCTCGCTTTAAATATCCTCCGCCGCGCCGGGCTCAAAGTACCGCGTGTACCAAACCCTAAGCTGGACCCTTGAAGAAACAAGTCATGTGTTTCTATGACGCCGCGAAATTCTCCCAGCATTTGACAGTGATGAAGAGACAGCAAAGATTATCAACTCGTGTTTCAGATGAGGAGATACAATCAGTATTTGCGCAAAAAAAAAAAAAGTGTAAACCCCCTCCTCACAAACCCCCAGGACTCGTTAGTTAATTAGTCTCGTTAGCCGGCTTAAGAGTGGAATATCCCTAAAGCCTTACGTAGATTTATCAGCAGTAATTGAAAGGTAATTCCAACTCCTGCAGGTGTAGCGCAGCCAGTGCTTTCCAAAAGTGAAGTTAAAAGGGCCAAATGGAAGATATCTGTGCTGCGGCGTATTTTACAACACCACCGCCGAGACTTTGCACCTCCTGCGCCCGCTGTCTGCGCGTCTTGATCCTTTGCACTTCCCCCCCCTCTCCTCGTTCTCCGCATTCTCACCGCTCCTGTTTAGCACCTCCCATCTTCCTCCTCTGTGGTCTCTCTGGATTCGGCTTAATAATTCATCCGCACTCCTGCTAAATAGAACACAAATCCTGCAAAGAGAGGGGCGAGACGCGGCTACCCCGCCAATAACACCTCTCTGCAATGCCGCTGCAGTTGGGAGCCTCAGGCTTCTTCTTTGTCTGTTTTTATGGGTGTTGTGGTTTTTTTCTTTTTTTTTTCCTCTCCATTTCTTTCTACCCGCTCCCTCGCAAACCGCTTTCACAGCCCCCCTTTTCCCCGCTCATCGGCACGCACACATTATTTTCTACCCCCGAGCATACCCAAGTTGCCCCCAGCTGTGAGGAAATGTCAGACGTTTACCACCCACCAACAGCCTCACCAAATATACACACACACACACAAGGCGCAAGGGCACACAGCGGCGTGCGCACATGCTGATACGCCCTGACACGCTCACGCGAGGACGCACGCATGCCCGCACCCCACTCGGCACACATCACAATGGAGGAAATCTCATTAGTCGGAGGGTGTATGGCATTGATTTTTGCTTTTCTCTGGTCTTGGTGGGATCTGGTTTGGCACAGCCTGGCTTATGCCAGAGAACCCACAGCAACACCACGGGTTAAGCCGATTACAATTTTGGGGAGCATGCGAGACCTGAGGGGTAAAAGGATCCGGTTTTGTTCCACTCCTCCTTCCTCGCACCCGTCCCAGCCCCACCTCCTCCCCCGGTTTTTCCCCCTTTTTTGGGGAGGACGGGGGGGCGCCTACCTCATTGATTTATTCTTATGCTCCTGAGGTTTAGCTTATGGTGAGTAGGGCTGCATATCGGTACAACCGAAACAACCTGTCAAACAGCGATTGGCTGTTTTTGTACCCAGATCTGGGAAAAAAGGCTGTTTCTATGGTTTTACTCGCAACCGATAACTGTGACTGTAATTTGAGCACTTTAAAAATGTATTTGTGTTTCTGACATTTGCACAACTGATTGCTTTCTATTCACATGATTGATATTGTACAAAAAGTATCAAATTAAGTAATAAGTAATATAATAATATAATGTAATATAATGTAATAATATAATAATAATATAATTTACAAATAATTGGTATCGGTACTGGTATCAAAAGTTTTTAAACGATGCCCAACCCTAAAGGTGAGTTTTCATTGATTTGAGTTGGAAATTATTCCAAAATAAACCGGATTGCGCTTTGTTGATATTGGACAAAGAGACAAATAGGGAAAGCGGAGTCAGATTGGAGGGGAAATGGCTCACCAATCTCCCGAAAATAGACTTCACAGCAAACCACAGCCATGGAAATAGCCGGGTTGATGAGTGGATATTACCTTGCTGCTGGCTATATTTAAAAATGTGAACGGTTGGCAAAGCCTCCATGAATTTGATCAGAAGCAACTCACAGCTGCCATTTCTCCGCCCTTTGTCCCCAAGCTTTGATCCGTCCTCAGGTGTTGTGAAAATGCCGGGGGTGTCAAATTTCACATGAAAGTAAAGTTGAATGAATGTACACAGCACTTTTTTTTCTCCCTCAAATTCCGTTCCGCCGGTGGGGAATTAATGAATAAAAGGTGCACCATTAGTATTAAAAAAACCCACTATAGCCAAAGTCATTATGTTGCATGGTGTCTGGTCATTTTATGCTCGCGACCACTGCCAGATGGTGGAATGTGGGCCAGCATATGCGACTCAAACTGGGAAAGAACAGAGGTCTCTCTGGTGTTGGCAACGTCGTCCCCGTCGATTGAATCCTCATTACCGTCCTCTCATAATTGTGTTTTCCTTTTTTTTCTTTTTTTTTCTATCAGATATTCTAATGGCTGCTGTTGCATGTAATTATGTAGCAATTATCTGCTTCCTTGCCTCAAACTGGTGTTTCATCGCTGTAATGCGAAGTCAGATTGTGTCTGTTACACTCCCGCTGGCATGGCAGGTTCACTTATTGTCAGGCTACTTGACTGAGGACGTATTGAATGTTTGCCTAAACTTCTGTTAAGAAGTCCAAATAACCGCTAGCCTCACTTTCAATCCCTTCATTGGTTCAGTTCCAGCCCTGTCCAGCCCACTCTGTGGTACAGAAGGATAATTAGTCTGCAATCTCACAGAGAAGAAATCATTGATATGTATTTTTCTCCGTCTATTTTCTACCCCTCGAGTCAAGTTGATTCTTTGAAGTCGGAGCATGTATGAAATCACTTGATCTTTATTTCTTTAAGTTCATTACTTATTTTCTAGTTGTGTGCATGTCATGCATTTTTAACAAACCCTTTGAGTTGACTTTGTGATGTGTTGTAGAGAACATCAAAGAGATCTCTCTTGCTCTGTCTCCCTTTCTCTCTCTCTCCCTCTCTTGCGCCCTCTTTCCCTCTCTCTCGCACTCTCTCTCTCTGTCTCTCTCTCTATCGCGATCCCTCTCATTCTTCAGCCTTTTCATCTCTCTTCTCTCTTTTACAGTCCGAACTACGCACTCAGAGAGCTTTTCTTTTCAGGCACAATTGTGAAAGCGAGGTTGAAGAAGGAGAGGTAGAGGACTGCCTTTAAAAAAAAGAAAAGAAAAAAAAAACTTATTTGAACTTTTTTCATCACTCCTGGAGGGAGTTTTCTTGTACAAGGCATTAGACACTGAATTGCATTTCCTGCACTTGCTGACCAAAAAATAAAAATTAACAAGTTGACGCAAAGTAGCTCCCTCGTGTTTTGGTCTGTACGTGTTACTGAAGTAGATGTGGGTCTGAATTGAATAGCATAATTCCACTTCCGTGAGTCTTCAATCCATTATTCCGACTGAGAACTCTGTATGAGGATGGCACCGATTGAGAGCTGTGTTCAAATGATGACTCAATTACACATTGACAGAAAATCAACTGGCAACAATTAAGACAAACGCTTGCTTGTTAATCAAGCCAAAATGCCAAACAATTATGCATTCAGGTGTTTCGAACAAACTGATTTGCTTTGTTTAATATAATTGTAAATGTAATGCCCTTGGGCTTAGCGACACAAATCATTTGAGGATGAGCGGGTGCTCCAGCAAATTTAAATGGCAAATTATGAATCAGTTAATTGAAAAACAGTTGACCTATGGAACAGCCGCCCTGTTATGGCATCCAATGAAGCTATTTCAAGAGTTTCTACACTTAACAAATGTTTGGAGCAGTTATTTCTAACCTTGAAATGTGGTGCATGTAGGCATATTTGAATGCAGCCATTGCCAAGTATGCCCATTTTTGCCAGGATCTGGAGACATGATGTCCTTGTTTCACCTTTATTCATACCTGTTGTTTGAAGTCATAAGCTCAACTGGGTGAAGCAACTGTGGAAGATTTCATACACGCCCATGTAGTTGAGTGTGCTTCCTGTACATGATGCGAAATCATGTACATATATTGACATATTTACCTGACTATATATGCCAGGACCTTGAGTACTACATACAAGTTGTTTTCTCATTGTATTGGTTCCCAAAAAATACACAGGTTTAGCTTTTATTTGACCTGCTCCAACTTATTAGGCGTGGCTAAAGGCCGGACTGAGGGTCTGTAATCACTGCTGGCCTGACAGAGTGGGCATCAGAAATGATGGGGGACAAATATACCCCAAACCCTCACATCGTCTGGAAAATGATCGGGATGATAACTTGACAACGGTGGGTTTAGTTTTCTCCGGACAGCTGCTGTTAACAGACGATTAATCGACTAAAGAGACATGTACATTATTATAATTTAACAAGTACATTACTCATTTACTTAATTGTCCTTACTCAGTGTCAGTTCCAAAGGGCACTATGTATAGTGGCATGTCATATATGAACAAGGCAGCAGTCATGTCATGATTAACATCCACTTATTAAAACATTTACATATCTTATTCTTGCACTTGACATATGAAGTCTGCGAAAGCCCTGGTGGTCCATCTGTGCCCTGCCCTTGCCAGACATCTTGTGGCCTGTAGGGCAGCAGCAGGGTGTGGTCTGCCCTCCAGGCACCAGAGGGGTGCCTTCTCGCCTCCAGGCGCTCAGCAAGCCCAGCTGCGCCATGAATGGTCCCTGCCCTCGGGTAACCAGAAAGTGTGTCAACTTTGATTCGTTCTCACATGGTCGGGGCGCCGGCCCGCCAAAGTTTTCTTGATAACCTCTTGCTGACAAACAGATACAAACCAGCAAAGCCCAAACACCATCTGTCCTCGCTTCACTCCCCTTCTGCTGTCTATTGTGAAGGTAAGGCGGGCAGCTTCAGAGGTGGATAAGATGCTACATGTGTGAGCTGAGGTGAAACTTTAGTCTCCTTGTCACAAAGTAAGTGGAAGTTTAAGATATATAGAGACTCATTTGAGCAGAGAGTTGGACATCTCAAAAATATTTGTCATAAGAGCTACAATTTGTTTGCCTTTCAGATCATGACGAGCGTTGAAATATTTTCCTCATGCTTTCCACAATTTGAAACTTTTACTGATATATTCAATTGCTTTTTTTTTGTATTATAAAATTTGATTTTAGTTAAGGAATAACACTTTGCCATACATCAGTTTCAGGAATATGTAGTTAAATAGACAGTCAGGTTCACTCTATAATTTGCCGCACATATTTTTGCACCCCCACTCTTGCACAGGCTTGCCTGAATATAGCGGCTCTTTCTCGGCTCAACAATTTGCCTCACTCTTGGGTTCCTCTCCCACATAATGCTCAGTGCACCAGCCAAAGCCTATAATCAACTTAGTAAGCAATTTCCTCCATGCATGCACACTGTGAGAGAATTTTCAAAATGCAGAGGCTAACTTCAGACTTTTTTTTTGTCCTTTCTCTTTTGCCCACTTCCGTTTAACTATTTTCTCTCATTTAGTGCCACGTACAAAGCACTCTGGGAAAGAGGGTAAAGGGTATAAGAAAAGTGAGGATAAAAAGACTCAAACTAACAAAACATTCTGGACTAAAATGCCCTCTCGTTTAACTTTCAGTCCTTTGGAAGTGATAAAGTCCAAATCTTTTAGTGTTTCTACTAGGCACACTGAGTTTACTTTTTTCCCAATTATATCTCTTGGGCAGTCATTACCGCCACAAACTTCATATGATAAATGTCTTTGCAGGACATCTTTTAATTGACTGGTGACAAACATGGTTCATCGTTGAAGCAATGTGAATTGAACAAAGCCACTTATTTGCTTGGAGTGCTTCCTTCTCCACATCTGTTGCTATAGAGACTGGAAAGTTGTGAGTGAAGTTTCCTTTGGATTCCTTGTTGGTGCTGTCTTATCAGGTCCACTGTTTCTCTCGGCCCTTTGTTCCCTGTCTGATGATTCAAAAACACCACTACACACAAAAACACACACCTAAACAGACGCGCGCACACAACACACACACATCCACAGCAGACAAACCACTGCGGCTTTAGCTCTACATGCCCACATGAATTCAAGGGGAATTCAAAAGATGTTGTGATTGAAGCAATATTTAACATAATCAATAACCTGTCCATAAAGTCCATGAGTCCATGAATCAGTTGTTTCCTAATTCTCACAAAGCCCAAGAATGACCAAGTAATTGAACAAGATAAAAGTGACAGCTGTGGAGGAAACAAAAAACACCAAACTGTAAGTGCAGTTTCTGTTTTTCTTATTCAAATTAGATTTCACTGTGTATTTTAGTATCTTATTTTGCACGTGAGGTCTTGTTGTGTGTTTACCCATGATTTTTAACATAATCCTTATTCTATCTTGTACGTCATATAAACAAAATATAATAACAATTTTCAAAATGCTTTTCCAAACAAACAGAAACATGTATATCTTGTGATGCAGGGGGTCGATCTTGGGTGACCACTGACACCAGAGATCCATACACACTGTTGCATGACTCTGATGAAGCACTAATGTAACTTAGAATGGCTTGAAGCACTTGTTGGTGAGTCATCAGTCAAACAAACTGACAGCTGCATTAAAAATAGTTGGCTTTTTCAATCAAATTAATAGATACAGACATGTACATGAAGCCTTCAGGGTAGAAATCAGCTACCCCCCACAGCACACCTCAATGAGAATCAGCCAGACATCTAGTTTAAGCGTCATAACATGAGCCAACAACAGTCGGTGGGAGCTGTAGCTGATGCCACAGTGATAATCACTGCACTTTAATTTCCAGGGTCAATTTTCCATGAATTCATATGGTTTGTGTAGTGACATAACATTTTGGATTTGCAGTCCCACATGGCTCATAGTCTTTTTCTCTAGCAACATCTGTTCATAGGTATTTTTTGCATCAATAGTCAAAGAAAAGAGGAAAGATACTAAAAAGATTGGAAATAACCTTAGATAGGCTCTTTTCATGATATGCATGTATGAAGGAAATTGCTGACTAAGTTGATTATAGGCTTCAGCTGGTGCACTGAGCATTAAGTGGGAGAGGAACCCAGGGGTGAGGCAAATTGTCGAGCTGCGAAAGAAGCAGTATTCAGACAAATTTGTGCACAAGAATGTTGGTACACTAAAGCAGCACATTTGCAATTTAAAACTTTACCGTAATTGCTGACAGGATCAAGCATTATGACGAGCGTGCACAAAACCACATTGGTTGATTATGTTTTCCTTGAAATGGCGTTTCACAGGATTAAAATTTTGCCAACACATTGATGTTTTGTGTAAAATTGTTTCCTCGAATTCCAGAAAAATAACAGAAATTCTGCAACTCTCACTCTTTCTTGTCACTCTGTGCCATGACCCCGTTAGTCGAGCCCCCTGGTACACCAGAGGCGGACACGCTGGATGCCAGTAGAATAAGAAAAAAGAGAAGTGCAGGATTGATACCCTGCAGTGTATCAGTGCTGCACTGCCAAGACAATAATTTTAAACAGGCAAATGAAAATCTATTCCGCATGCTTTTATGTACTTATTTTAATTCATTTGATTTTATTTAATTCAAAAAGCAAACATAAATGGGACCTACAAGAAACAGGATTAGCACATCAAAATCATAACAACCCTTTTTGCTCATATTCAAACCCATTAATGTTCACCAGCCAGTGTTGATGTGACAGTGACAGTGTTGCTTCACGTGTGAATTTGCCCTTACACTTGTATATTTTAGAGGAAGAACACCAGGCCCCAAGTTGGTTCCATTGAAAAGGGGAAGATAGGAGAAAGAAGAGCGAGAAAACAACTTGAACAGAGGTGTCAGGGAGCCTCACAATTACTGCAGTCAACTTTATTTTCTTTAAAAAAACGATTTTTTTAAAAGGATTGTGAACAGCTTTAATTCAAAAGCTCAATTGAAAGCTCATGGATGGATGGATGAATTGACAGATGGATAGATAGATAGATAGTTTCATTTCCTTTTCAGCTACGTTGGTGGAAGGGAAGATTGGGCACTGCAGTAATGCTGCACGAAAGTAGGGCAGTATGTGCAACTGGGAGTAAATGTGTTCTTAGCCTATTCCGCTCTGAAGTATTTGCACTGAAGGTGAAGTGGAATAGAGGCCCATCTATCAGAGGACAACACCAGATCCATAGCCCAGGGCATCTCACTTTGAAACCACCAAGATCACTGCTGGTGGCCTGGTAGTGGCTCCTATCATAGTGTACATTGTATGTGCACATGAATAAAATATACATTCTTTACATATTCTGTGCAAAGTCGTCGTTCTTCAGGGCTACTGATTCTTCTCTGTATCAATATTCCTGCAAATTAGCACCGTAGAACCATAACCACATCAATGGCTACATCAAACACACAAAAAGGCTTGTTTCTCTGTGAATAAGAACATACCAGCAAATTAACACAGTGTAATCATAAATACATCAATGGCAACATCAAACATAAAAGAAACATAAAGCTGAATGTGCTGTTGAAAGAAGAAAGCACAGACTGATTAAGATGTTCTTAAAATGTAATGACATTGAAGTAAAATCGATGAAAGAATCTCAGTGTTCGCATCAGACACCAGTGTTGTCAATTCCCTGCCTACATTGTTTCTAAATAACAAAGAGGGAAAGGGAGTAAGGGATTTTTATGAGGTGAAATACTATTTAGAGGCAATGAGCATGATTTATTTGTTTAAATGACATCTGGTGCAAAGGTGATAGATGAGGCAGAATCTGTAAATGAAGGTTTTGCATGCATTAGCGCACCATGGAGAATTCTGCAAGAGAACAGTGACCGCAAAATGAAATGTGATGCCATATTGGAGGTGTTAGTGGAAGAGGCAAATAAACATTGTTGAGTTAGAGCAAAGAAATCTGAATATACCCAGAAGAAAAGTGATATGGGAAGCGAATCTGTGGGAAAGTCAATGCTGTGGGTAAAACAAGAGGAAAAACGGATGAAATTAAGAAAATGGGAAGATATAGAAAGAAAAAAAATAACCGAACAACTTACAATGAAAGTGATTGGTGACTGGCTGAAGAGTTTAGTTGAGCATAATTTTCTTCTGCAGCCATTTGTGTGCAGAGCTGTGCCAGTTTACACTGCCAAAGTGGTAAATGTAGACACAAACATGATCACCGCAATTATTTTCTGGCTCTGTAAATGACACCGCAGGAGCAAAATTAACCTATTTGCATCCTTTCCTCTCAATATTTCGCACACAGTAGAATCGTGCATAATCACTGAAGCAAAACGGACATCCGCATATTAATCGGTGCATCTAAAAGACGCAATCTTTAATGTGCATTGTTAGCAGATCAGGCTGCACATTTTTTTTTTTTTTTTTTCACACTTGCAAGACTTCATCAGGCCCACTGAGCAAAAGTTGGAGCTGAAGTTGAAGTGTCAAAAGACTTGGCCACTGCTACTAATAAAAGTTTTTTTTAATGGGGGAAATAGAGTGAGAGATCATGGTCCTGTGAATATATTTAAAAAAAAGAAGAAGAAGAATGGTAAGTTTTCACAAATTTCTCAAGACAGACCGGTGGCGGGGAAGAAAAGGGAAATAGGATTTTGGGGAGGTCCTTCAGAGGCATTCCAATTTCACTCTATCAAATTAAAGTGTCCATGTATCTGAGGATGGATGAGTGATAGTCCTGCTATGTGCTAGGTGGTCTGCAATTCCCATGAATAATTTGAGCATGTCACTGTGGGCGGTCCTTCTAAAGGAGATTGCGCAGGCAGGGGGCCGGGTAATGATAGATATGCCAGGTTTCCCTTTCATCCCCCTCTTCACCTTAGCATGGGTTAAGAGATAATGTGGATCCTAAAGGTATAGGTGAAGGAGGCAAAGCGCTATTTCTTTGTTGGTAAATCTTGAGAACGAGTGGGTGCAGAGTGCCGCAGATTTGACTCTGAATGTATCCTTCATGCCGCTTCATTAGGTATGCAGATTGCAGCATTTGGGGTCAAGTTAGGAGCAGTCAGGCGTTTGCAAGACACTTAATTTGAAATTTGCGCTCATAATCCTGATATATAAACCTTTGCCAGCCAGAGGAGAAAAATAGCCGGAAACATCTTCCAGACTACAGAGAACTCCCACACAGCTTCACACTATCACTCCCTGCCAAGCAGGCAGCCATGGTGACAGGGGCTAAGAGGGGAGCCTGTCATTTGAACAGAGAGGCAAAAGGGGGGCGACACAGGGAGCCAGGACTCACACACACAAAAAAAAATGTAAGAGGGAGACAACAGAAAAAGTAAAACTGAATAGGAGCATCAGAGTTGGCTGAGTTGGTGGTTAAAAAAATGATCAGTGTTTACTGTCATTTCTCATCCTCATGACCATTATCATTATTCATTTATTTGCGGAAAAATGTGTGCACAGGCTTTATTTATACTCATGTGCCACAACAGGTACGCCTAGAAGTTATTTACTAGTTTGTTGTATTGAATCTTTTTCTCAACACTTATTCATTTATTAATTTAAAATGTGCATGTATTTTTTGATGGCACAGTGTAAGCCTCAGCCGTAACGGATCACCTGTCTCTTCACAAAATGAATCTATAAATGCAAACATCATTAGATGTGTGCAAAACTATGGCCACACAAGTGGGGAGCGTGCCCACACTAATCATGACTGTTTTCCCTCCACCTTACTCTGTTCCTTCCCCTGTGGCTGCGAGTTGATGTGTGACTGACAGACAGCCATGGACAGCTTGGTTAGACACACCACACTCTGGGGAGGCCACCAAGATCAACTGACTGTGTATGTGTGTGGGGGGGGGTGGACAAGGGTGGTGTGACAAAGGGAGTTTGGGCCATAAAAAGAGAGAAGTTGAGGGGGAAAAAATAGTGGGATTTGAGTTGGAGAGAGATAAAACATTATGTGTGAAAGAAGCAAACGGAGTGGAGGGAACACATTCCGCAAGCATGAATAATACTGAATTTGTCACTTCCCTTTCATTCCTTGCCAAGTGGGTTTAAACACACACAGTTCACATTCTATCAAGGTCGTACTCTGTTCTTTTCTCTGTGATAAACACTGACTCAAAAATCTGATTGGTATTGTACTGTATGAAATTCAGTGGAGAATCTTGCTTTGATCTGTATAGTGTGTGCCCACTACTGACAGAGTGATTAAGATTCAATCGTGCATTGGTCAGGAGACTGTTAGTCAAGAATTTCTTTCTGATATGTTCATTCTTTTTTTCTCTCTTCTTCAGGTGCTTATACTTTAAAAACAAGGTATCAAAAATGTGATTGTTACAAATTATTATTTTCAGTTCAGTAGATTTTACTGCCCACATAGCAGGTCCCCAATGCTAAAGAAACACCCCCTGTAGGGATTTATGGTGTCTAAACAATGCGATAAGCTGTATTAGCAACATATTGATTGCTTCGTTAAGCCTGGATATAGTGTCATATAAACAAGCTTCATTGTAGGTATTTTTTATTGTTACAATAACAATGACAAAGATGATATTTTTAAAGAGGTCGATGTGAAAAAAATGTATGGGACATCTGGTGCAGCGTACCATTGGTTTATTCAGCATCCAAAACACATGCATTGAAATATATTAGAATGTGTCTTAAGTTGAAATAAACAAAATACACCAGCAATATTTAATGTCCAGCACATCTGCTCCCACAAACGTACCTCATTATATGTCAAAAAGTTTTCAAAAAGTCGATAAACGTAAAGATGTAAGCGCTCAGAAATACAAGAAAAAAACAGTTATTGCCAAATGGACACCAGCTGTTAATGAGGTGCATGTTTTTGAACTTCAAAGTGAACGGGTTTGAGCTGTTTTTCCAGTTGTTTCCAGTTTTTAGACAGAGCCAGGCAAAGAGACTCCAAGCTTTAGCTCCATAGTTAAAGAAATGTTTTCATCATATCAGTCTATTGCGAGTGTTTGACACAAAGGCTGGCACCATTATCCTGTCAGCGTCGGTCCTTCCTGGTATCTTATGACAGTGGATCAGTTTTAAACACCACAGGAAGTTAGAGAACAAGAAGGAACAGCCACACCGGGCTGCACACCTCCACTTCCAGTGAAGTTCTGTGCATCTAATGATGTCTGCATTTATAGATTCATTTTGTGAAGAAACAGGTGATCCGTTACGGCTGTGGCTTACAATGTGCCATCAAAAAATGCATGCACATTTTAAATTAATGAAGCTTTACACAGTAATCAGCGGAAGCTGAAAACCAAGTGACAGTTGCTCGTTGGAAGGACAGATAACACTGGTTCCTTTACAAAAAAACTACAGCTGAGGTTGTGTTTTTGCGAAAAACTGCACCGCTGATTTCCATCCAACTTGGTAAAGGGGATGAAAATGGGTCAAGGAATGACCCATGAAAATTCAGGGCATAGACCGTGGTGGGAATGTGCGCTCCAAAGAGTGCTCTTATTAATTTGGTAGGTTGCATTGTAAACAGATACACCAGCTGCTCCACTGTTGTATTTCTGAAGTGCTGGCAGCTAGAGGAGAGTTTGCCCTGAGAATTGTGGGACCTGTAGCATTAAATCATGCTTGCTGTTACCACGGTAACCATGGGTATTGCCAAATCATCTGGTACAAACGTCGTAAAGGGTTATAACTTTAAAAAGCACAGAGGGGCATATTTTGTGAAATGAAAATTTATTTGGGAAATCTAGGGAAAATACTTACAATCTTACATCTTAAGTCAGTGGCAACATTGATTCACAAATTTCTTGGAGTGTGGGAGTGTTTGCGTTTGACACATTTGGAATGGATTTTGCCTACATTTCTGTACATCACAATCACCACACCTTCACAGCTGCTTTTTTCCTCAGAGTTGATTTATCACTTTTTTCATACCTCTGCCTGGATCGTTGGTTCGCACATCTACTTACCCTGAGATGGCTGAGCTGTAAATCACCTTCAGCATTGTGACAAAGCCCAGTGTCAGACAGACCTTGGCCTCTAATCACCTTTCTTCTCTTTTTCCCTTGCTCTCCTTCATCTCCTTATCAAAGACCCGGCGTTTTAATCCAGCAAGCCTCCATGGCCACATTCACTCATGAGTGTCCTGGAAATCCACCCCATCTCCTCTTTAAATCCATGCAAATCACAACATCTAAGAGCCGCAGAGCTTCCTGTGAGTCATAACTATGCACATGTGGGGATTGGACAAGTGAAAGTGTGGGGGGGGGGGGGGTGGCGGCAAACATCGCTCCACTTCTCTCTCATCCTCAGCTATGTTTATGTCATGCTTCTCTTCAAAAGAGCTCACTGGTGCTTTTAAGTTGGTTCAATTTGGCTGCATTTGGCAATGTTAAGCAACGGTGTGGGGGGGGAGGGTAGGGAAAGTCCCAGGCATTCTGGAGAGATAAAATATTGTGTCTGTGATCCAAGGGGGTTGGCTCAATGCTAGGCTTTAGAAAATGTGTGTAGAGGGGTGGCATGGTGGGCTGGGGTGGTTGTTCGACAGTTAAATCTGGGTGCAGAGGGGATGAAGGATAAGTGTAGGATGACTAGAGCGGATTGACATTACACACGCATATTGTATGAGTGCGAGCACATGCACACTCGCCGTAGATTTGGAGGGTTGGGGTCAGATCTGAGCTTAAGTTAATCTCTCTGAAGTAATACCAATATGTATTATATTTCCAGAGTTTATATTGTAATTGCTGACCTGTTTGCCGCTGAAGTGGCAACACGATTACATTAGAGATAGCTGTGACCTCGGGAAATCCTTCACGGCTGCAGTTTCAGGGTCCTGCTGCATGATTCTCCGAGTCACAGTCACTGGACATACAAAGCTCACCTCTATATCACTCAAAATCCCAACATTTTGTCAGATTTTCCCATTGCAAATAGTATCATGGATGCAGGTGCTGCCTCATGAGGAGGAATCTGCACTCATCACCGTTTTTTTTTTTTGACTTTTCCCCCCAAATAGACGGCCAGCAGAGGCAAAGACTAATACATGCTGACCCCCCGGGCAGTGTAAACTGGTTGTATGGAAGTGGAACATCAGTTCCCTGGTGTGGACGGAGCCGGGGCGAGCACCAACTGCGTATCGCTGTGCTCTAAATCTGGAACCAAACTCCTGCAGAATGGCCCAACTCGGCTCATTTTCACACTTGTCCAGGTGAGAGGTGGATATTCAAATACCGCTGTGCTGAAGTTCACTCAGGGTCAATTCCTCCCAACCATCCACACCATGTGCCACTGTGAGGACCTGCTGACCAGAGAATTAGAGAATTCAGAGTACCTGTTGTGGGTGAGCTGCTGGTGAGGGCTCTTAAATCGCCACCTGCCACAGAGGTTTTCTCTCGCATTGTGCTGCTGGAGACTGGGGACGTGGAATCAACATTGTTGTTATATTATACCAATAAAGCAAAACAAAGATTATTAACCACCCACAGGTAATATTTCATATGATAGGAAACCCTCTTTAATTAAAAAAAAACTAAGGAAAACAAACTCGATGACTTGATTTTGAAATGTCTCACCAAAACAATGCTGTTGAGTTCAACATGAACTTGATTTGATTTGTTCGATCATATTACACCCTATCATGCACATAATATCCCTGACCGCCGCCACACCTTCAGCCATACACACCCGGGCAAACACCAGCATGCCACCCACCCCCTCGTCTCCTCCCACACACACACACACACACACACACACACCCCTGCTTGCAGCACTCTTATCTGCAGAGTGCCAGATAGGTGCTGCATGTCCTCTGAACATCCTGATCTCATCTCCCGGCAAAGTGATTGACAGCTCCGACAGCTGGGCCCCATCCACTCAGTAGACATCTGCACACGCTCACACACACACATACACACACACACACACACACGTGCCGGAGTCTAAAGGCAGGGAGATGAAAAAGAGAAAGGGGCTGTGGGGGGCGGAAAAGAAGAAGGTATTTCACAGATTGATGAGCAGATCCCGTTTGAAGGGAGGTCGACTGATGAATGCAGACACAAACATAAAGCTTGGCATGTAAACTTATGGAAAATAAACTTGAGGGTAAATGCCAGGAGTCAGGAGAGAGGAAGAGTGAGTGGGCAGTGTGCTGTGGACATATGAAAGGATAATTATCCCCTTGACACACGTGGCGTAAGCCCACGGCGATATACATGCGCATATTTAAACCGCACATTCCCTCTGATATGTGCTTTGAAGAGCGATGAAAGGGCAATTATTGGGACGCGCACCGTTGAAGCCACGGGTTTGAGTGCCTTCAGAAAAGCTGGGGGGGGGGCCCGACCCAGGTGGCGGTGCTATTGTCACGCGCCAGACTCGTGCAGGGCTCTCATCAGCGGCCCTACAGCACCGAGCTTGTCGGCACATATTCCGGTGTCAGCGAGTAATCACGCAGCATGGCCTTGTTTTCCCTGACTGCTCAGGCTTGTCAGAAACACTCGGGATAGCACGCATCACTCACTCCTCTGACATCCGCCTTTGTGCGGGTGGTCAACAAGTATATGTGTGTATGACCTATCTCCATCTCTGCCTCAGGAATGACAGCCAGCCCATCATTAACCTCTCTGCGAGAGTCCGTGACATGCCTGCCTCCCACGGCAGCCATTTTCTCCACCGCCCGAGCGGCCCCGGCCTGCACATAAAGCGAGATTAGAACAAGTGATAAGGGGCAGGAGATAGAGGACAGGTCGCCAACGCCGCCGCTGCCTCGCAAATGACTTCTTAAACGGCGTCCGCGCAGCCGCGCCGATGAGCGAGGCGGCTTCAGAGAGGGGAAAGAAGACTATTGAGATTAGGACCTTATGAAATTGATGTATCGAGTGATGCGTCGCTCAAAGCCGCAGACAGATATTGTCGCGAATGGGTTGAACTCTTGGCTTTCTCTGAGAGAGGATTCTTAGAGTAAGACCATCGACTTGTAGCTGGATATAGTGTGGAGGCTGCGATAAGACTCGAACACAGCGGGAGGGCCTAATCCAAACCACCTAACTCCTCAGATGCTGAGCTGCGCTACACCATGGAGATGATTAAGCAAGATTTCTCAAAGATAAATGTTTTCGCGGGAGATTACTTCCTGCTGGTGCATAGCGGAGGAGGGAGCGCGCGGGCTGGGAGACCTCTCTAAAATATATCACCTGTGAATTGAGATCAGGCGTCGCCATGCGCAGGAATTTGCCGTAATTTAAATGACTGATGGAGTGTGTGCGCGTTAAGTGAAAGGGCGGAGTGAATTCTAAAACATTCGACACAGTGGTTTTCTCCAATCCACTTACACGAAAACCCGCTGTTGTCTTTCAGATCTTTGTGCCACACTAAATAAAAGTCAAAAGAAATAATCTGGGAGCAAGCGTGTGTGTGTTGAGGCTGTTTTTTTTCGGGGGTTTTTTGTGGGTCTTCTCCACATACAGTGAAATATAGCCGAGGCCCATCACACTTAATTTCCTCCCGGATTCTGCCCTCCGTGCTGCTGTTTCTGTTGCTGAATCAACATCAGGTGGCCCGAGATAACACAGTTCAGTGTCAAGATTATGTCCTCAAGTGGAATTTTACAGAGCCTGCCCGCTGCAGTAACCAAGCACAGCTGCTAAGCTGGACCATAACGTGTGTGTGTGTGTGTGTGTGTGTGTGCGCGCGAGTGTGTGTGCTTTTACCTTTCACTGCATTGGAAGTGAGGCAGAAAATGTTACAGAAAGCTCCGTATTTCATTACCTTTCAGGAGAAACCAGCAAAAAAGCACATTACCACGTGTGATGTTATTGTTTTCTGGCAGTAGTTGTGATCAGGGCCATTTGTTTTGTACAGACCAGCAGCCAAGAACCAGTTTTTCAGCTTTCTATTTGCTCTCTTATATGTCTTTTCCTTCTCCTGTTTCTGTGAGGATAAATCACACATTTGAAATATGACCACTGGTTCATTTATTTAAAAAAAAAAAAAAAAAAAAGACATCTGGAAAATATACTCCCACTCTGTCTTTTAATTCATTATTTGGGGTACAGCAACATATATTTGCTTTCACCTCACTGTGCTGTGTTTTAGCAGTATGCTTCCCTCTGTACGGAGTTTGTCATGCACATTTGCTCCCGTTAAAAACCCCATCAGAAACCGGTTATGCCTATACATTGCCAAGACATTGGATTGCTCCAGCAAACCAGGTCTTTCTAATCCATTTACCCCATTTACGAAAAAAAAAGTGCATCTTGTAACATGATGAAATCAGTTTACTTCGGGAGACGCACAATTTCATTACCGAACTATTTAAGCGTAAATCGTGCAAATAGTTGTTGAGGCAACTCTGCTCCACAAATAAATTTCACTTGTAAGAAATATGAGAATGCTGCTCCAATCCCATGGTTGTTGTTGTTGTTGGGTTTTTTTTAATCAATATAATGAGGGAGTGTTTTTAATTAGCATACAGTGTCTGGGAAAAAAAAGTGTTGAAACTTGCCTGCAAAATGTTCACTGTCAATGTACTTAATTTGTTTTCCATGTAATATCTCTTGCAATATAATATCTTCTAACAGCGAGCTAATGCATGATGAATGGTCTGCGTGTCTTCAGGCATTCAGAGCTCTCGGTCAAGGGTGGGAAAAGAACAGTGTCTTGTTTTAATGATGAAAGGAATTCCACACCGCTTTGAAGCAGGTAACAGAAGTCCACAATTTTTACCTTAACATCATCCCATGCAAGATTCGGCCTGGTAATCCCAGTCTCTCTCCAAGGTTTGGACCCCCTCTCTGGTCATGCATCATATCACTTATTGGATAAAACATTTTCCAGCAAATCCAGACAGCAATTACTTTATTCTGTATAGAAGTTGAATTTCATCAGAGGTTTTTGTTATCCATTTTGCTGGGCTTATGAAGGTCGCACAAATTGTGTGGTCAATTTTGCATGGAAAATTACTTACCTTTGACGCATTAAAAAATAATTGTGCAAGCAAGGTGATGCAGAAAAATAAAATGCGACCTTAACTTCATTCTACACGAATCTTAACAATTGAGCGTGAGAGGAAGTTGGTTCAGAACAAAACAAACACAGATTTTACCAATTTTACACTACTTGCGCAAAACACACAGTGGCAGGAAATTACTCTGTTTGTTCTGCCACAACCTTTTTTTTTGTGTTATTTATTTATTTCTAAAATGGAAGTACACAGTGTCATTAAAGTTTGGAGGCGATACCCCAATGCCATATTTCTCCTCATGTTGAGAGACCTGTGAGAGAGTGTGTGAGTGGACACTGGGTTACACTCTTGGGGCTTCATGTGTGTGTGTGCTGTATATAACTGTGTTTGCCTCCATGTGAGCCCTAAATGCCAGATCCTCAGACTTAATAGGCCCCCATTAAGAAATTATCTCTGGTGCTTTTGTGCCTTTCCACAGAAAACCCTAACTACCAATTAAGTGGTTGTGTGCCTAGATGGCCCATTTGCTTGGTTGTTGGTAATTATGGGTTTTCTCACTGTTTCTCTCTTCTCAAGCCGGCCCTTCTCCTTTTGATTAGACTTCTCCAGAGTATTACAATCCACAAACTCTGTCACTCTCCCCAAAATTAGCTGTCATTCCGAGCGCATGCATTTTTCACCGTGCCTCCAGAGCAGGAAACCACAATAGAACCGCACGGTGACAATGAATGGAACAAACATTTCTATTTGGGAATTTTTCTGAAAGTTTGCCTGATGCCCATTAGAGGCTTCTCTTATTTTGTTTCGAGGTTTTAATTGAACATCTGTGCTCTCTTCATTAGACATGAGCAGTAAACACGTTAAAAGCAGCTACAGAGAAAATGAAGTTATTCTATGATATGGAGGGAGAGGGTTATTTTTGTATCATTTTATGACATAAAAAAGATTACTAGCAGGGTTCGTGCAGTCAGTGTTATTCCACTTAATAAAAAAGTTAACCATTAAATAATTACTCTATAGAAATGTATTTTGCGAACATGTACCAGATTTATCACTTTTACTTCTATTCTTCATATTTTTTGTGATTCTTTTAGCCTATATTCTTGATATCTGTCTTCTCTGTGTGTCATTGCCATGGACTGGGAGGAATACTATTTCACTTTTTTTTTATGTACCCAAGTATGCAAGAGAGTGACAAATAAATAAATCTTGAATCTTAAATTAAAGTGAACAATATTATTATATAATAATGTACATCGTGTGCCTCTTTTTTCCCCCCCAGTGAATCTGTTCTAACGAAACACTGCTTTAGTGATATCATAATATGGTATTATTGCATGTGATTATGTGATTTTTTGGGAGGAAATTCAAAGCAAAAATTAGCGCTTTGTGCATATTGTCAATTATTCACCAACTAATCATTAATTTCCTGTTGGCATTAATACCTGTGGATTTGTGGGGAGAAAAAATTGTGCATGAGCACAAAATTGAAATTGAGAGAGAATAAACATTTTAAAAGTGCAATTTAGCATTTTTAGACAAAGCACAGTCGATATCAGCTGACAGCCATCACTTATTCACCGAGCTCTGTGTTGAGAATTTGTGTCTCCCCCTGTGGTTCTTATCGCTGTGCTTTGTCTACCACCGCCTGTCAAGGTCAATAATTGTAATTCAGGCTATTCATGCTCATCCCCAACGTAGACGCCTTTCATGTGAGGACAAGGAGTTGTTTTGAATCCTGGGAGATGGAGACAAGGCTGAGGGGGAGGGGGGGGTGGTCAATTGATTAGGAAGATACTTTTGCTGATTAGAGCCATCACTCAGTGTCACAATTATCAGTGTCATCAGCTCGTCTGCAACACATTTTTTTTGTAGCATCCCGGGACAGACCAACGCCCTTACAAAGTGCCATTGTGTGTACGTTGATGTGTGTGTGGGTGCGCCCTCTCTCCCTCTCGATATCTCACACACTCCCAATTACTCTACCTGATTGGATATATGCAAATTGGACCAAAATTAAAAGCCACCTGCAAGGGGACCCCTCATGGGACAGTTTTGAAGACACACACACACACAGGCGTGCGCACACACACACATATATCACACAGTATGATTTCTCCCGCCTTAACCTTCAACCGTCCCAATTGTAGGTAGACATGTCTGCTCTCATTCCCACTCAAGGAAGACTCACCGCGCCTGACAGGACGTAGGCGTAACAATGTTATAGCTACGATCATACAGGCTGGAACAAAGAAGGAGGTGTTTGTTTCACTCCTCGGCGGTGCCCTTTGCAGCGCCTCTGTTCCTCTCTCTCATCCTTTTCATGATATGCTCCTTCTCCCCATGCGTCCCCTTAATCCTATACTGTATCTATGCATCTGTCCTTTTCTCTCAGTGGTCAAAGCCTCCAGTGGTGCCTCAAATGACCACTGCCCCACTGTGACCAGCAGGCACTTCTCTCCTCTCCGTCTCCACACAATTCTTTCACTTTTATCTACTCTCATCTGCCCCACTGCTCAGACTGTCTCCATTTCAGAGAAGACACTTAATTTTCTCTTTTCTTCTTCCTCTCTTTCTTCTTCTCTTCTTCTCCTCTCTTCTCACCTCACCTCGCTTTGCCTCCAGAGAATTGGTCGGGGGAGAAATCTCTTCTCCCTCTCGCACGCAACCCCAGTAAATCTCTCTAAGCTCTGCCTCCCCTGCCATACCTTGAGATTGAAGGCCACCTCCAAAGGTCACAGAGCAGAACTGATCCTCTGTATTCTCTTTATCCTGAAAGCCTGGATGAGACTGGAGAAGAGGGGTGGCCCCGGGGCAGCGAGGATGGGATGAAGGGAGGAGGCGGGAAAGGGAGTGCGGGTCCAGTTGGGGCATGGAGGTGAGGGTAGGGAGCAGAGGGGAAGGTGGGAGCAGGCGCGAGGGTTCGGTTTGTACCCAAGTTTCGAAAGGACGCAGAGATGCAGGGAGTGAAGGGTGACTCATACTACTAGAGCAGGAAAGCTCAACGTTGAAAGGCGGCGAAAAAAAGCAATTCCAAAGCCATACACCAGGCTTCGGAAGAAAACTTTCCAACTTCAACCTACCAGAAATTAGTCATTTCCTACTAAAAATTCCATCCGCACTCCAACAGGGAACTCGGAGTCCACACTGCAGAAGAAAACAGATGAAAATACGCCTCAAGAATTAATACAAAACCCGTTGAGAGGCACTGGTGCAGCCGTCTTTGCCAAATATTACCCCAGTTTCCAGCGAAGCCCTTGCTGTAGTCCAATACAAACACTCGGAGTGCCGCGATGGCCTTTGAGCAAGCTCACGCGGGACAATTGTGACACACAATTGTGCCATTTTGTATTAAAATCAGCAGACGTGTGGCATGTCAATGGCTAAACAACTGCTTCTACCTTTCTGCTTCTGCAGCTGAAACAAAGGAACTAACACAAAGGCAAAGAGCTCCGAGATGCAGCCTATTAGCTCAGGCCCAAGACGGGAAAGAGGAAAATATACTGTTTTTAGAGCGAGGAAGGGGATATTTCCCTCTCTTGGGAACTTTTATCCTTTTGGGTTATATTCTGCTGTTATGGCGCTTATTATGTTTCTTGATAGTTAAGTGGTTGTCAGACAACCCCAAGCCTATAGACCGTGTCCATATATAAGGCTTTTGTATGTGTGTGTGCATGTGTGTGTGTTGCTACGGGGTGCAGACTTTTTCGAATATGCATTTTCAAGTGTGTTTTGGCTCTTTTTTCTTCTCCCCCTCTCTGCATTCAGGCTACTGATTGAAGCTAATGATGTCAGCTATTGCATCCATGCTCCCATACATCTCTGTCCAATCACATCCACCATCTCCCATTTCTGTGCCATCTTGGCTGTGTAATTTCTCTCTGTAATGAAAGTTTCTCTGCCCATCAGTGGCTGAAAATGATACTGGAAATATTAATAAGGGGCCCTTTTTAACCAAATTACATTCTATCAGAGCTGAGATTAAATTAGCAACCGGCAAGGTGTGTTGGAACAAAGCTAATGGAATTGGATGACAGCATCCGTCAATCAACAAATGATTTAGGTCATTCCCTCTCTGACCTTGTCCCGCCCACTCTTATCAATCTTGTGCACACACAGAAATACGATGTAGCTGCTTATGACTCTCTGATACGGCCAGTGTAACAATGTGTTGGATGTTACTTCCAACCGCTGGGGAGAGGCATGTTCTTTCCTTTAAAGCATGCGGGTCTTGGAGTTCAGACCCCTTTGAACAGTGCAATGCATAATTGGATTCTCTGGTGTTATTGTCAATGATACATTTAATGCTATGGCTGACCTGTGAAGTTATGCTTCGGTGTGAGGCGCTGCATCGCCTCAGATGCTGTCAGTAAATACATTTTCTTCATGCGGCATATCTCTGTAAAACAAACATCCACACATGGCGTGACCATTATACTGCAGACACCAACTTCATGAAGTGCATTAAATGAGGATCGCAACGCGTTTGTGCAGCCAGTCATTCCGAGAAAGGTTTATCAGAGATAAAGCGAGTGTGTCTGTTTGTGTCTGAATTCCCACGGAGAGACAATCTGCAGGTTTTAGGATGAAGGTGTATCTAGTGCAACTGATAAGAAATGTATCATGTAATAGTAAGAAAAATGAACCGCCTCCACCATCAGAACAATGGTTTCTTCAATAAATGCCATTTGATAGAGACTTTTTTTTTTGTTTATCTGGAATAAGGACGTGTGTGTGCGCGTTGGATGAATCACCGTAATCCTTTCCTCATTCTCACCCTCTCTCATTTCCGTTTCTTTGCCTCTTTAATATATTTTCCTCTTTCACCCTTTCTTCTTTTGCTCACACACGCACACACACGCACACACACACACACACACACACACACACACACTTTCTTTTTGTCTCCCCAGGTGTGCACTGGTCCAGGTGTATGTCTTCGCAGGAGCTCATCACTGCTCTAATGAGAATGATCACCACTCATCTGTCTTCATCCACATCCAACAGAGAGCACCTGCTACTATCTGTGTGAGTGTCCGTGTGTGTGTGTATGTGTGTGATGAAGCTTTTGTATTTATCTCTACAGCACATTCATCGGATCGTCTGGTTTGCATATTATATGTAAGTTTAGTAATAATTGCAGCAGACCTTCGGGAGTTGAACTTGATTTAAGCATACAGCAAACAGCCTTTTTCTGGCATCAGAGGGTTTTTCCGCACTTGTTAATAATGACATGAGAAACAAGAGTCTTTGAAAGATTTTCAAAGTACCGGGAACTCTGACATACTTATTTGTTGCTTGCATCTATCAGCCAAAGCAGTCCTGGCAAAGCGCAAACCACAACTAGCCAATACCAGTCATAGAACTAAGAAAAATATCTGAATAACAGAAACACCTTTAAGACTGCTGCCCCGTGTGCAAAACATTTAGTAGTTGGTGACAGGTACTGTCTGATGTGAGTGGAAGCATTAAGGTGAATACAAGCAGGATTGCAATGCAAGAATTTACTTCATTTTTTTTTTTTTGCAGAATTGAACGACAGCTTACTTGGTCTTTGCAAGATAAAATGATGTACACAAACATTTGTATCATCAGAAAGCAGAGTGAGGTCAGTTTTGTCTGCTGGCGACAGAGCCAAGGCTGGCAAGGATGAAATGGCATTCTTGTATTTCAGATGATAACAATAACCACTGAAATAACATTTACCACAATCAAATATATGATGTCATATATATTTATAGATTACTACACTATCTGCAAGTCTCATAGGAAAGGAAAATCAATAGTGCCGGTCTGAAACCTTGATTTAATAAATCGCTATGTGTTTGAACTTTGACATAGCATACATATTATTCGTCAAGAATTTCATTTTGCTGTTCAGGTCAGGGATGAATGACTGCATCATTTCTTGCGTCTCATACAAAAATAATTATCAGTAATAATAACTAAAGCAGTGTGAGATTCACTCCTCTTATGATGGAGAAAAACTGTTTTCACCGCGTGTGTTTGTGTGTGTGTGTGTGTGTGTGTGTAATTCATCGGTTAAGATTGTAATGATCACATCTGCTTTCCCCCCATTTCAATCTAGCAGCCATGTGGGACCTCCTCCTTTCCTCCTCTCTCTCTCTCTCTTTTTTCAGGCCTGCACTTGAAAATATGTTTACTTAAAAGCCACAAGAGAGAATAACAACAGAGATTGTATTTACCCCCTAAAGGCTGTGTCAGTTGGCTATTGTCAAAGTCTAAGTAGATTTTATGTAAAACTCCCAATCCATGTGGTTAGTATTGACCAAACGACAAAATGCTTGTTCATTTTTTTCTCAATCCAATTAGTTTTCTTGGGGCTTTCTGACAGCTCGTTTATATCTGTGAGTGAGTGCCTGGTGCTGAATGGGTAATTGTGCAGTTAGTGTGTGCCTACTATTGTGTGGAGAAACCTGTTACCTGACTTTGTACGGGAATGCAAACTGAATTGATTTAGATTTGAGATTAATAGGGGAACATTGTGACGGGCTATCGATTGCTTTCTATGATCAAATGAAATCAGAGCTGATGCACGCATCACACAGAGCGGCATTCAGTATTGTAGTATTCACTCCGAGGTCAACCAATGAGTGTTTTGCTCAGTAGCAAACTCAACAGATGCAAGAGTTGCTAGACATGCAAAAAAAAATATTGTTTATACTCAAACTGATTCAGAGGAAGCTTAGCTTGCTGCGAGTGGATTACATGCAGTGTGGGAAGCTGCATTTCAAAAAGATTTATTTCCTTCCGATATCCTCTGTCTGTGAATAAATATAGAATCAGAAAAATGTGTTTTCCTTGACTTTTATGACAGAAACTCTCACTTTGTTTGCATCAAAACTCAGCAACAGCAATTAACAGGTACTAGTATGTCTCACACTTGTCAGTTTCCACTCTCAGGGCGTCGATAAATCAGCGCAGACATCAGAAAATGGCAGTTTGATCTTCATTCAAAAGGTTGTTCCCCCCCCCGGTTTGTCAACATGTTGTCTCACTGTTCCATACGTTGATCCTCTAGGTGTACAATGACTACTTGATACATGAGTGGCAGTGACAGTGATGGAGGAAGAAGGTCAGAAATGACAGAGTGGTTATGGAGTCGGAGCATCGAGCACTGACATTTCTGGACACAATCTGTGAGCAGCATTTTAATGATTAGGTAAGAGGGAATGGGAATTCCAGGTGGTTGTTTTTATTAGCAAAGACTAAATCCCTCCATTCTTCAAAAAAAAAGGTTGAGGATGTGCTCACAGAAAGTCTGCAGCTTTGGGAGAACTCTGAGTAAAGGGCTTCAGTGATTTACCTGCAACAGAAGGCTTCATGCATTTCCCTTAAAGGTCAGTATGGAGAGTATTGGGTTTATGCACATACATTCCGCTTTAGCATATACAACACCTGCAATAATGATCGCATTCCAGAAGGTTGTGCAGGTTCATCTATAGCGCTGATGACTCCGAGGACGATGTAGGAAATTATAATTTGTTTTCCTTAATGCATACATTCTGCTGGCTGCCACCATCAGCTGACCCTTAAGGCTAATGATGTTGTTCAGCTTCCAGGAGTCAGGTCAATGGGGTCACATTTCTCTGTCCAGTTCTGTGTCTTCCAAGTCGGGTGACATAAGCCATCCCTGGCCTCTGTCTCCCGCGGTGCCAGTTATATGTCCGGGAGAAGCCATTAAAGAAGCAATTAACAGCTCCAATTAAGAAGCGATGAAGCAGAGGGGAGAGTTTACATAGTGCGAGGTGACTAAAGGGCTTTAGCTTTGGCTCTTTAGATGTCTGCGGCTTTGTAAATTCGTTTTCAGTTCACTCCGTCGGTTGGCTGCCTTACGCTTCTGATTAGAGGGATCCTGCTCAAAAACAAAGTTCAAATGTGGACACTAGCCAAAAAGGATGCCATACATATTTTTCCATGCAAATGAGCAGCCAACACCTTCCCAATCAGGAGTAAGGGATTCCTTTATATAATTTTAGTTTGCTGTTGGAGAAAGAAATGCCAACAGTTTTGATGTTTGGGTTCCGTAATTGAGCCAGCAAGTTGCTGTGTGCATAAAAGTCTCTGCCAGTAGCCTTTGCCGTGAACAGAATGTGAAGGGTACCTCAAAATCCAGAGATGAAAGCACTGCTTATTCGTCTCTTGATCTTGCTCACCTCATCCTTTTTTTTGCCATATTTTCCTCACCGGTAGATTGCAGGCCAGCTAATGGTACCTTTACAGCTTCAAAGGACCTTTTCACTTGATAAGGACAGTGTGGAAGCTGTATGTAGCCTAATGCACACACTGAGCTAAGCTTGTTAGGGTAACCCTGCTCAAGATCGGTGTCCTCATTAGATCTGATACCCTTAGGGTCTTTGTATGTATGTATAGTCATGTCACGTACAGGACCTGACAGGATCTGTGTATGGCTGGGCATGTGTGTGTGTGTGTGTTTGTGAGGTTTTAACTTCATCACACCATCCCCCAGGCAGGTTACTGATCTTCCCAAAGAACGATAAATACCACCATACGATGATGCTAATGAAGATGGATATGAAGATAGATAGAGCCCAAGTGAAACCAAGGGGAGCAAAAGATGAAAGGAGGAACATAAGTACTCTTCTACGGCGCTGCAGGTTAGAATGTAATTGTTCGCCCCTTTTTACTATCACTATAGGGTATCTGAGGCAGAGCAAACAGACTTGCCCCAAGGCCAAACTCACATTGAGTCTTTGACTCTGCTTATGTAATACAATTTCAGGGTGACTGATAGAATTAGTCTGGGACTGTTTGTGGCAAGATAGGAAGTGAGAGAAAAAAAAAAGAAGAAGCAGGGAGCGTCAGGACGAGGCTGGCTCACACACGGATAAAAGTGCCCAACACAGAGCCAAACATATGCAATGGAAAGCAAGGGCGAATGTGCCTCGCTGGCAGCCGTCCTCATTTCCGTCCACAGGCAGGACTGGAGTGCCCTATTAGACAACCATTATTGCAGCTGATGGGAATCTGTACTGTAACACTGACACAAACAAGACGGAGAGATCTGGGAAGCATGCCGAGGCCACGGTGCCAGGGGCCTCCGGGGAATGGGTGAGATGAGGCTCTCCGTCCCGCTCGCCACGCTTCCCCAGCTGGTTCGGGGTACCTAAGTAGCAGCCACGTGTCAGCGTTCCATCTCAGGTTCCCCTGGAGCTAGGACGTGTTCACCTAATTAAAACCTCGCTTCCCTTCCTACCCTCCCGGAGACATAGGCAGGAGGAATGTAGCGGCGGCAACAGTGAAAGAGAGCGAGAAGCAAAGAGGCGTGCACATCGGCGACATGGACGCCAGGAACACAGGAGGGAGAATTAAGGTGTGTGTGTGTGTGAGGGGGGGGGCACGAATAAATGCTAAACAAAACAGATGAGTGGTCGGGAAGTATTCCAGTTCAGCTCATTCAAAAGCTCTCTCTTTTACATTTTAAGGGTCATGCTGGAGAATCAAAATCAAAACAAAAAAAGAGTGGAGCGTGGCAAGATGGCAGTCGAGAGATTTTTCAGATTTCTGTTCGCTGAAAAATAAGTGAACCTGCCTGTTTTCATTCTTATCAGATCCCCTTGGCAGCGTAGACTCCAATGCTGTGCAAACATAGGGAGAAAGAGTGAAAAACAGAGAGAAAAAGGAGACGTGCAGAGGTGTAGTGAAGGGGGCACGCTGTGTATGCGTGTGCGTGTGTGTCTGTTTGTGTGTGTGGATGAGGGGGCAAGGAGTCCTACAGTTATTTGCTAATTAGACCAACAGCGGTCACTTTTTTAGAATTCTGCCATACTTCTGAATAATTCTGAACAGAGTTGTTTGTTTGTGACCTTTTCAATGATTGTCTTGTAACAAGAAATAGTACACAGAAAACATGATCCTAACAATATTTTGAAATGTTATGGTCTGGGCTGCCAGAGCAGATGAAAGTTTGTTTCTCTTTTTCATTTTTTTTCAATCTATTGCTTCAGATTGCATTACATAGAATAATTCAAAGACATAGTTGAACATTACTTGGCATTGATTATTTGCTTTCTTGCACAGAGTTACATGAGATTGTGGTCTGGGTGGGTGGGTACCACTCAACCACAAACCACGTTGTAGCTTAGCGGACTGGAATGATTGGAAAGATGGAAAAAGGCACAACTTGGCTCTGACCAAATGGAACAAAATCCCTTTAAAGCTGACTGCTATTATGTTATGTTTGTTTGATGCACATATAATATCCAAAACTTGAAGTTGTTCGTGGGGTAACGAGCTGGACTGTACCGAGCTATCTGGTTTCCCTTGTTTCAGCTCCACTGCCTGAGGCCAGATTCATATTTATCATATAAATACATCTGGGAGGATCATCTCCGCTTCCTTCTAATGCATAAATTTGCCGACAAAATATCACTGACCGGGAAACACTGCTATCTTTGGTCATTTGGAGCCAGAGTCATCGGGAGATGGAGCCCCGATAGAAGACTGATGCCACAATGAACAAAGAGCACATCTCATTTTTGCGGTTTGAAACTAATTTTGGAAATTAGCATTACATCCCCTCTCCACTGTCTTATTAGATATATTCAGTCTCCAAACAGATGACTGGAAATGCTAATGCAACTACCAGTACTTCAGTCAGAGCAGCTATCATTTATGGTGTCACATCCCATCTATATACCATAAAATGACCAATTAAATCACACAATCATACATCTGCTTGCGAGTTTGCCTCCTGTCTCATTTGTTTCCAGCCAAAATTGGAGACATGTTATCAGTATACAAAAATAAAGTAAATATCCAACTAAAGTATGTTAGGCATGGACCCTTCAACATGAATTTGTTCAGATATTGTTCAGAGAAGGAAGATATATTCCAGTCACCTTGCTCCTAAGAGCATGTCGGTATGCTTTGCCATGGAGACTTCACAGCAGCTGTGGTATAATGATATGTGTTTGAGGAAATGGCCATTAATTATGTTTTCAAATATAGCTCCAATTGAATATGACCACCATGCACTAACACACACACACACAGATGTAGAGCACTCCAAAAACATTCCCTATTTCTAAAAACAGCATTTTCTTCAACGCCAAGCAAACATTTTTTCCCCAAACATATCTTGATGAAGAGACCTTGAATGCTTGGGAGATGGAATTGCGTGATGTTTGATGGTGGAAGACCACTTATGTTCATAATCGTTGCTGAAGCACTAATGGGGTAGATGAATGCAAGATGGATGCACAATCTGAGAGTGCGAGTGTCGATCCAAAGACATTGCGCATCATGCAGACTCCATCTATCACTGTCGATTACAAACAGGCTGCTAGCTGTTAATTAAAGTTTGTGCTTCTCCTGTGGCTTTGCTGTGGATTAAATCCACACCTCTAAAGAAGTGGAAAATTCTCTATTTGTGAGAGATTTGTCAGTGTTTACTCAATGCCATTCAATGTTAGATCTGTTTTGTACTGAAATCTGGTTTCAGTCATTGTCATTGTTTTGTTGTTTTTGTTTGTTTATTTGTTTATTTTGGAGGGGCATGTGGGTGGAAGTGCCAGCCAAAAGGAGGTGGACGTAGTGTACAGAAGTTACAAATAGTGGCATTTGACTGGTTGTCAAGACAGGTTGCTATGGTGAAGACACTGATTAAAGCTATTAAAGCTGCAGGCGCAGGGTTAAATGGGCACTCTGACTGCTCCTGCTGTCACAAATTAAACAGAAACGGGGGGAGAAGGAAAAGGTAAAGAACAGGAAAGACATGAAAAGATGGAATTAGAAGAAAACACGCTTAGAGGAAAAAGAAAAAGAAACTCAAGTGTGGGTTGCGCAAAATGCGATTAGTTGTGCTCAAAGCAAGCAGGATCCTACCTGGCTCTTAATTGATTTCTTTTTACAGCAGATGAAATAAAAGGTTATGGCGTTCCAACAATAACCTTCCTATCTACGCCTAGACAGGGGGCTTTATCACACTGTAAAAGACAGAGGGCTCGTTCATCATCACCGCCTGATGCGTTCCACATGGAGCTTACTGTGGAAAGCAGGGCAGTGTAAAGCAGTGTGTATGTTTGAAGACAGAGAGAAAGAATGCGTGTTTTTCTTTTTCACAGCACCTGTAATAATTGCGTGTTTTAGCAGTGTAGCATGTTCATTTACCCTCCCGTGGGCACAATCTTCTGGGAAACCCTGACAGACCGCTCATGATCAGGATAATGTCATTTGGCTCCCTGCTACAGCATACGGAAGAGGATCAATACAAAGAGAATAACACAGCAATAATTTGCCATAATGCAGTTAACAAACAAGTCTTCAGGTAAAGCTGGTTCAGAGAAACATGACACTGGGCCATGATAATTGCCAAATATTACATCCAGTGCAAAGTGACAGCAGAAAGAATGTGCACTGTCCCCATACTGTCACAGTGATGAACACACTGCACTAAATAAAAGCGAGAAGTAGGTGAGATTTTCCTGGATATGAATGTTCAAATAATAAAAATTCAAGCAGAAAATGTATGGACACTGTTCTCAGTGATAAAGACAAATATTTTATTTATTATCTGATTGCATTTACATGATGTCCCACCAGGGATGAAACTTTATAAATTATTTTGCTATAGATTAACAAGCAAAACAATCAGGGCTGGATTACCTCACCCAGGGTGCCCTGGAACAACAGTGAGCTGCAGGTTCTTAATTAGACCCCCACCCACTCCTTTCCCCCCTGGGTCCTCCATATTGGTTATGAATTCGATTGAAGATTATGTGCCGTGTACCCGACTTTTCACGGTATTAAAACTCAATTTTGAAACAACAGCTGTCTTAAGGACAAGGTAATAATAATGGCTCTACAGGCCATAAAGCCCCAAAATAGGCACACTTTGTACTCATGGTGCACAATATCAAGTGTATGAGTGATTAATCACATAACCACACTGTTGTTCTGGGAGTTTTCAAAGTCCCTCGAGGGTTTAAAATGACCCAACAGTAATCCTTTCCTGAACAGTGACCGAGCCTTGACATTAAATTGCTGCATATGCATGAATACTGGGATTATCTAGATATAGATATACAGTGATGGTATAACTTTTGTGTTCAGAAGATCTGGATCCATCTCTGCCAAATAGAACATAGAATTGTGTGCATCCTCGGTAATTCTGCTGGTAATAACAGAAACATGTATGGAAATGGTCATTTTTCCATCAAAGTAAATGGAAGTACAGCTGAGTCCCCTATAGTCACTAATAATGACAACAACTGAAGTGTTTTTCTGCTCGCATTGTATCTACCTGCACCTCTGATTTTAGATGGACTAGGTGTAAAAGGAGCTGCATGGCATGTGTGTGTGTCTGTGTGTGTGTGTGTGTGTGTTTGTGCGTGCATGTATACACATGTGCATTGCAAGATAGAGTGAAGGAGATGAGAGGTAGACTGCTGAGTGCAGGAGCTGTTGATTGTGTGTGAGAGCTTTGAGAAAGGGTGCAGAGAGCATCTATCTGTATCATTCACTCTAAAAGCCTGGAGAGATGGAAAGGATGGATGGGAGGACAAGTAGAAGTCAATAAAGAGATGGTTGGAATGGAGGGAGAGAGGAGATGAGAGTAGTTGTATGTGAAGATGACTTAGAGTTGTCTCAGGGTGGGGTGGGGTGTGTGTGTGTGTGTGTGTGTGTGTGTGAGGCGATGGGGCGAGGTGCGGACGGGCACAGCGGCGGTGGAAAGAAAGCCAGCTACCCAGGGAGACAATAAAGTGTAGAGAGGAGATTCTGGCAGGAGCAAAAAACAGAAAGCAGCTCAAGGGAAGACAGTGAGGAAGGAAGGAAGGAAAGTTGAGGAAAGAAGATGTGAAGACGGGAGGCGCAAAGATGTGCATTAAAAGCAAATCACGGCAGGCCATGGGAAGGCTGTATGCTTTACACTCACACAAACACACACTGTTTCAGCAGTACAAGAAGTATCAACATTCACAAAGTCACTGTATGTGAGGATTACTTGTCGACACGCCGCCAGGAAATAACGCAGCAATCGCTTTCTTCCCTCCAACATGCTTTGGCGTTGACTCTGCCGAGGCTGAAAAGGGCCCACTGTTTGCACAGTCCAAAGATAGCCCGGGGGTTACATTTTTGAATTATTGCTCCACTAGACGTTTATATATTTATTTATTTTCCTTCTGCCTATCACTTTTCAAAGCACCACAGAGACTCAGGGAAGTCAGACATTTGACTATCGGGTGATTGAGAACAGATTCCCGTTTAATAATGAACGGCGAGTGACGTGTTTTCCCTCAGAGGTAAGAGTCAGAGGTTGCTGCCGTACATTCCGCGAGGCGCCGCGATCGGGCGTCTCAGCTGTGCTGCCTGCGCGATGCTGAGTCAGGCATGTATATATGCGGCTTACAACGGCGCAGCAAGGCCAGTGTTGAAATTTATAAGCCAGAACAAGCCGCCGTTGGTGCGTGTGGCGAACAGCGATGGCAGCTCACAGGCAAAGCAAAAGCATATTTCACCCGCTAAGCCAGGGAAAATCACCACAAACATGATCCATCTGCTAAAACGCATTGTAGGTTGATCCATCCAGGAAGGGCCTACAGATAGGTCAGAGGTCTTAGAGTAAATCCTCAAATTTGTGCTGTGCTAAATGAAGTGTTATGCAATGTTTGGCGTCTCAAACTGAGGGCTTTTAGTGAACATCTTGTCCTGTCGCTAATCCTGCCAACAGCAACCAGCCGGGGAGAGAGAAACAAACTCTGACCCTAAATACATGCAAACTCTAGCAGAGATGTGGGAATAGGCAGCTCACAGGCAGGATGAGTGGCGCGCGCAGGCATGAACGCGCTCACATATGTGTGCAGGATAAGCATGTTTAGTCACACATGTCAGAGTGATGAGAGCGCGGACATGCGGGATGCAAAGTAGTTCTGACTCATTAAGAGCATTACAACGTCCTTAATCAGAGCTGTTGAAAAGAAATAAAAAGCAGGAAAAAGACACAAAAAACTTAAGGACATGGATTTCACGGTCGCTTCCCATCCTTGAAGCTTGTGAAAAAATTGAAAATTAAAAAAATAAATAAAAGTATCCATACATTACGGTAACCAAATTAAGAAAAGCAAAATGATACTAAGTACCTTTTTCACTTATTTACTTTTTTTCTGCTCGAAATTCAATAAACCCAGAGAAAGTAAGTCATACGTTTTTATAAAATGCATGATTTCTATTCATTAGAGTAAATCCCCGTGTTGCAACTAGCAAGGGATACTAGAGTGTTAATGGATAATAAATCTATGTTTAAGGATATAGGAGAGTGGAAATCCAATTTGTGTCAGGACTCTCCACCCGATCCCCACTTTTATCCGTGTATGCGGCTGGCTGGAGGAGTAATCGGCTTTGTGTAATAAAATGATGATGATGACTTTATCTGACATTTGTAAAAGGAGGAGCCCCAGATTTCTGTAGGTCTGTATTATCAGACTCTATCCAGTGAATTAATCCTCAGAAAGAGTGAGACAGAGTGAAAATGTTGTTCATGGGAGTAAACACAGGGGTTATATTGAGGTGAACGGTTTGAAATTTGTTTGCAGAGTTGTGTGTTTGCCGAGTGTGTATCTCTCTGTCCACGTGCGTATGTGTGTATGTGCGCTAACATGCTCTTGCCATGTTCTCCAAGATCCTTGCCCTTTACATCCCTCACCTGCGAAGTGGAGGATGATTACATTCCGAGAGGTCAACTTTATCTCCATGGAGATCCCCGAAATAACATAGATACGAGAAATACCTCTCCGCGACCTCGAACTGAGCGGATAAACGGCAGAAACGGAGCGGCAATGGAACCAGCTAGCTGCTGGAATTGCCCCATAAAGCCGCATTTTCAGATGAATCTAAGCTGATTCAGGCTAATGATGTGAGGAACACACATCACAGCCCTCCGCTTCATTGCCTTCAAAACACATCACATCTCAGCTCATGACATTTGTTCGCTTTTTTTGCTCTGATTCTGCCGCTTTCTATACTGGATAGATACGGTTTCTCTCGTACTTCAACAGGGGCAAGATTCAATTAATGTGGCTGTGAATTAAGTGGGCCCTTCGGGGTTAAGGTCTGTCATGTCAGATGGATCTGTTTGGAGAATCCCACACTCCAGTTGTCTTGTGTAGGGGAAAGAGATGCCCCAGTGCTCATCTCAGTATTCTCTGCACAAGTCTATGGCTTGGAAGAATTTGATCCTAGGTCCTTCAAGTCTCTTATAGGGAGATCTCAGAACCTCTCTTTTCCCACATGGATGAAACTCACAACCTGCTCTAATGCTGCCAGTTGGAAATGTATATTCTGTTTAAGAGCTCTTCAGAGGACCAGGAAGGCCACAGTCAGCACCTGCAGAGTGATGGCTGTGATATGTTTATTCAATTTCGACCTCACGTTCAAAGATCATCCCGGTTAATGCCTCAAGTCAAATGACAGACAGAATGAATCCCAGTTGCTTTCATTATACAGTTTTCACAGAAACAGTGTGTGCCACCTCTTGTAAATTAAATGGGGTGTGATGTAACAGCTCGTGGAAACAGGCTACGTTATCATCTAAGAGCAGGCTAATTGATGAGCGCTTGTCTGCAGGATTTTAGAGATGACTTGTTTGTGAACCTCCCGGTATGACATGCCGATCTTGTTCTGGAAACGGCGCCAGCAGCAGCAGCAACCATCTGAATAAAAAGCTTGTCACACAGCGAGAGTGAGACACCGGTGAAATATCAAGGGCTAGACACCCACATGTTTTCTGTAACATTTTGGGAGGAGAGAACAACCATCCGGAGGAAAATAAAAGTTCCCACCTGCTACATTGTGTGCACTGTACATTCTGTTTTACACAAGAGCTCTGGGACTATGTAATGATTCCGAAGTACTACTTGTTGCAGCGATAAAGATGAGTAAATTACATGATGCAACAATGCAGGGGACCTTGTAATGATAACAAGCGATGTGGGAGGTTTGCTTTAAGCACTAGAAATGTATCTTGTTCTTTTTATTCCCCCTGATTTTGTGTGGGAAGTACACTGATACTGTGTTTATCAATATCACTGACTGACGGATGCAGATTCACAACCAACCACCATAAGAATGTTCCATTTTTATTTAAATCTCACTCTTTGTATGCGCATGTCTTCCCCGCCACACTCCAATCTTGATGGCAACATTCCCTTAATTACTAATTTGCATGTAAAAAAGATGTTGGTGCCAGAAAAGTTATCAGACATGTCAATGAAAACAGCACAAGCGTGGTTTCACAGATTGTGAGAGAAAAGGAAATGTGTTTTATTTATTTTATTTGTCTTGTCACTGGGATCGCAAAAGGAGCAAAAACTTCTTGATGGTAAAAAGGAGGAGTGCTAATAAGTAAATGGTGAGAGAAAGCGCAAATGTTCAGAGAAGAAACTGTTTGTAGCTATTTGTAGCACCATTAAAAAAATAAATCAGAATAACAAACCTGATAATGTAGATGGTGCATTTTAAGAGTAATGTGTAGGAAAAAGGTCTTTGGATTATTTCTTTGCATACACGTACATTATTCATCCAGTCCCATCAACTATGACATTATGACACTATGACAAGTGGCGCTGGTTGTCTGACATGGTGACATACTGGAAAATATGCAACACATACTGACTTTTGAAACGTAATAATGGCAAATAACAAGACTTTCTTTGTAAGAATCAATAAAAAAAAACAAACGTACATCACTTCTTGCTGTGTGACTCTGGTTCACAATGTGTGTGATTAAAGGTTGAACGCACACAAAAAAGCTTATTGAGATCTAAAGGAAACGACCAAGAGCCAACATCGATACTTCATATCACCAGCTCTTCGATAAAGGAAGTAACCTTTTCCATTATTTGGTCCCCAATACGGAGATTTGCAACACTCCTTGACGTATTTCGAGCCGGGGTAT
>CAESWR010000201.1:626923-640444 GCA_903171835.1 Mullus surmuletus | reverse complement strand
TATCCAAGGATGAATAGATAATGTTGGAATTTTAATTGCGGAGCCTTGTAGCCCGGGTTGTAGCTGTGAATTGCAATGAGCCAGTCAGGGATTCTGTGTTCAAATTTTTTAATACCACTTAAGAGTCTTTTCATTATCACAAAGAACGATCCTATGAGTAAAAACAGTGATGCCCCAGTGACAGGTCTGTCTGGTTTTGCTCTGTGGCTTAACAGAAGCAGGGGCTTTTGTTCTTGATTAAATGTATATTATTGACGGAAGTGCAAATCTTGATACAACAATGCTCTGGCCTCTTTTCTGGCATGTTATTCAGTTCAGGTTTGTACCAGAACTACATGAAAGAACTGGCACATACTCACACCTAGACCTGTGATAATGAACTGAGAAAATGGGGGAAAACACAGCTTAAGTGGGTGTGATATTTAAATATTTTTTTTCCAAGGAATATATGAAATGATATGATATGATATGATAGAAAATAGACTAACCAACAACCTCACTCCGGTAGGCAAAATTATTTGAGCTTTCACTGCAGATGTTGTTTTGTTCTAAAGCATTGCAAGGTCTGCTGAAATTATAAATACATATATTGGCATTGGTTTCTGAGATGGAGAACACATGCAGGCACAGCATTAGTCATCATTAGTCATCAAACCAGGATTTTCTATATAGTGGGAGGATTTTCTTGTCTCCTTTTACTTAACCCTTCTTAAGCTCCTGCCCACCCCTGCTCGACAGTGCGATATTTCCTCAATGGTGGTCCTTCATGTCTTTGATTTCCTCTGCAATTTACATCATACACCAAAGTGCGAGTCTGGTTTCTGACAATTACTGCATGGCAAAACTACATGATGAATCAATTTTATGAATTGAATTGAATGTATGCTTTAGGACTATGTTTTGAAGTCAAACTCCAATATATCAAAAAACAATCAAAATCAATCAAAAACTTTCACTTGGGTAATGTTAAAGTCCCAACAAAAACTCTATCTAAAGAGCAGCAGTCCAAAACACCAGCTCAAAAACAAGCAAAAGTGGTGACATCATTTTCCAACAGTGCCCCTTTGATAAGAAAGGTCCCTGGACATGGATGCAGAGCCTTTCACACCCACAAAGATAGGGTGTCTATTTATACGGTAGAAAAACCTGAATTGAGCCACATATTCACCCCAGATAAGCTGAAAGGTCACAGGTTATTTATTTTATTTATTTATTTTTTTCCATTTTCCTCAGGCATGATTCATCTCAAAGGGAATGCTCATCTCCGTTGGCCTTTTTAAGAGTTTTATTAGTTGTGCAAAAACATGCCATTTTAAATCCATTTCCTGCTTTGTGCATTTTCTTAGAACATATCAATCCTTAAATGATCTGCACTCTCTTCTACTACTAAAACATATTGAATGATGGGCTGTTCTCACATGGTGCCTCTGAATGGTACTCAAAGTGCTCTACATAGATCTAATGTATAGTGCCTCATTCAACGGTTGAAACCCACCAACCACAAAATGGGCACTACCTACTGAGCCATGCATCAACATTTCTGGAAAGTATGTTGAGTATATCTTTGTGGATGGTTGTTTGAAACACAGAAGCACATTTGATTTCTTCATTTAGCATTTTTGAAGAGCACGGAAATGTCGATGCAAGCTGTGAGTATTTAATCCTGCCTTTTGGTTCCCCTTTTTCTCAGAGACCCATCGTGGTATTTAACGTGGCTTTGGAGGAGGACTCTGTAGCCAATCCGAACGTGTCTTGGTTTGACACAGCTGAGCTTCAGGCCAGGGTCAAAACGTGGCAGGTGGTGTTCCACAGCTGCCTCTGTACATCAGCCCTCAATTGAGCCGTAATGTAGATTAGCAGAGGGGCTGTTTTGCTGTGTTGATTCTTATTTGCCTCACACGAAAACATTTGGGTTAACAGGTGTTCACACATCAGTATAGTCCAGATCATTCATCTTTAATGTTTTTTCAGTGCGCAGATTCCTAATCTTTCGGCAGCATAGCCAAGGTTCATGTAACTAATTAGACCGGTATAATGCATGGAAGTACAGAAAGCCATGAAAGGTAATGCATGACCCGGATTATCCAGGGCTTTATAGCACATAAGCCCCCCTAAATGTTTTAGGAATTTGGACACTTTGCTCCTCGTTGTGCCATCCCTCATGGCATTTTACTTATAATCCTCCTGTCTGGGCAGTAATTGTCTGTCCTGAAACACTGACACGCAATCCCCGCAATAAACTGCACTGTCATCCAGGCTTGTTTCTCCATCGCAGACGTGCCTTTGGTGGAATGGAGATACTTTGTGTTTTGGGCATTTGAAGAGGAGGTGAAGACCTTCGAAAACAACATTTACTTTGCTGATAACCTTGTTGCCCCACAATACAGCCTCTACCCTTCAGCAACACTTAGCTGGAATGGACCCTTTTTGGATTCCAAACTTTTTTTGTTATCCTGTCGCTGATTCTACAACCGGTTGAGGAACTCAAAAGTGGGCGAATAATATTAGGGAATCTGATTTTGGACCACAATCTTACAGGTACCCTAAGACCTTGATGAAAGCTCCTGTTTTGAAGAGTGGAAGTTTATTTCCGTAACCTTCAGGAAGTCTTCTGTCAAAATAGTTAAAAGGAAGCTAAAGGAAGCTCCGGTCAACAGACAGCCATTTCCCCGCTGACTTATTGATGGACGGTGTCAAAATTTTCCTCTGCCTCCGGGTACCTTAACTGTAATGTTGAGAATCGGCTTGTGGTGTAATCTCCAACAGCAGGAAAAGGTTTGAGAAATTTCAAAAACAAGCAACTTTAAAAAGATCCCCAGAATCTCAGCAGCCCAGAAAATGAGATCATCCTTGGCTAAAAGCTGTCCTGGCAGCTACAGGCAGCAATAAACCAAGCGGCACCTTCAGTTTGACACAACAAACAGGACCTGACAGAGCAGCAGTTGCAGTCCTGGTCCTTGGGGACTATACTTTGACTTGTTTTCCATTCTACAAGCATATTCATGGCTGTCACCTGGTCCTCTAGGCATAAATCACATTCTGATTTGGTGTTAGTTGCTACATGACCAGGAACTGTAATTTAAAGTAGTAGATCTTCTTTTCAGCCCTACAGTATGTCCATTAGGTGTTTGCTGGTGTCTCATTTCCATGTACATAGCTAAACAATGACAAGATGGTGATTTATGTTGCAGCTATAATGGAGTCAAATAGGGGATAAATATCCAGCTATCTTAAATATCAGGAGCCACATGTTTTGGATTCAATTTAAGGACCATGGACTAGAATGGGAAGCAGCCATAGAGTGAGTCATTTCATGTTTCATTGAGGACGCAATTATAAACTGTTCTGACTCATACTATTAGCAGCATGTCAACATTCCAGTTCTTTACTATATCTACATTTGTTAAAATGTTAAGTCAGCATTGGTCATTCGTGCAGAATTGGTCAGTTACACACCACGATTAATGCCTTCTGAAGTTAAATGTCTATTCAATGCTGTGTAGCGGAGGGTGTGATATAAAGGGCTCTGCTCGATGGCCACTGAAGGTTATTTTGCTTGGGGAATGAGATTGTTCATACATTGTGTAAATGCTTGTGGTTTTGTTTGCTGTGGATAAAATAAATAAATAAAACTCTTTGCTGCCACATTTTTGGCAGTATTTCAAATCTTTAAAAGGCTCTGTATTGTTATTAAATGTAGTTATTTCTGTATAAAATGTTAGTTTTTCCTGCAATGCAATGTTACAGTGAAGCTGTCAGTGGTTCTTTTATATACACCATCGCACGTTTTATTTGGAAAGCTGAATTTCTTCACTTCACTTAAAATGTTTAGATTTTTATTATCACCTGTTTAGAATAAGTGTCAATAATTAATTAGAAATACATTTGCAATTTGGTTTTGACACTGTCGGTAGAACTCACGACTGATCAACTGTTCCTGCGGCTTTAATCTTCCACAATGATGACTATGGCTGGATTTAATTATCTTGGTTTTTAGACAGCATGAGGCATCACCAAACCCTGCTGACATCAAAGGACAGTTCCAGCAGGTCTTCTTCCATTTTGTTGTTTCCCGTTTTTAAACATCCGTCAACAACATCTTCTACTTCTAATATCACCATGTGTTTTATCTCACTATCTACTGATAAGACTGGACTTTGTGCAGCCTAGTTCTTAAAGTTTGAAGTGTCAGTTTCCAATGTGATAGGATTGGGATAAGCAAGAAAGTATTTTTATTGTTTTTCATTTTTGTCTCATAACCAAGTCTTAATCTTATCTTCCGTAAGTGTTGTCAGCATAACCCACAGTACCATTGATAAAGTCAGGGTGAGAGCTTGTTGACTGCTGAAATTGTGGTGCAATTTTTCCACATTTTATCCCCAAACAGCTTTCTATTTCACCTCAACTCCTCAACCACCTGCCTTTACTGTGCCTAATATCTCACACATTCACATTATTGTCGGTTTTACTTGCTCGTTTCCATCCCCAGTGTCTGCGTTTTGATTCAAAATTGATTTGGTCATAAAATTCCAGCTTCACAGGCACACTCGCATACATTTACCAACCATCACAGGACCAGTTGGAGGATGTGTGTTTGGTTTCAATTACCTCCGAGCCGTCCGGGTGTTTGTGCTCTTTTTGTTTTTTTCAAAATGTCGTCTTTGTCCACACATGTATCAGTCTTGCTCCCTCCCCGAGCTGTCATTCCCGCTTTCTGTCAGTCCACATCTCCACGTGTCGAGATCTTCCTCCCCTCCCCTTACATCGACATCTCACATTCATTACCGCATAGCCTTGGCTCACTCTGCTCTCTTCCCTTCTGTGGTGCTCAATTACTCTGTCTTCCTGGGGCAAGCACTGGTGTCAAGCTACTGTAATGACTTTCTGATTATCTGTCTTTATGTGATGAATGAGATGGAAATGTACCACCACGGCCAAACGGGGCCTGGCGCTGTGCCAAGCTGCCACACCACAGTCAGGGTGGATGGGAGCAGGGAGGGGTGAGCAACAAAACAAATAACATTAGATTGTAATACAGATGCGCCCATTGTTATCTGTCAGCGCAGCTAAAGGAGTCATGCTCAATTTTGGTGCTTTTCGGGGCTGGGATGAAATGTATTGTTTATGACAGAACGTGGAGGAAAACTATTCAGACTCATCAAGTGATTAATTAATGGGATAGTTTGTAAGGGATGAAATAAAGACAGCTGAGCCGTTGTGAAAATAACGTCTTTGTAGCGTCCCGGTGAGAAATGGGCTTAACCTCTACCTGCACCAACGTGACCTGTATGTAGATGTAACAGAGAGGGCTCGCCCCCGGCCGTAAAAAAACGCCCCCATCAAGGACAAAATCACTCGCCATTTTGGCATCTAAATCTACAGGGCTTGCATGATGTAAACTGATTGTTGACGCTTGACTTTGACCTTCTAAAACTCTCCTATTGATTTTCTCCCTTTCTTCCAGATGAGTGTTGATGCATGTTCGGCCTCTAATGTGCTGGAGGTGAAAAATGAGGTTGGCGTAGACATGGTTAACCATAATGCCAAGGCGGATGCCACCCGATAGCAGCCAGACACCTGAGAGAGCAGGCCTTGGTCCAGCTCACCACTCAACCTCTCTCCACTTCTATTATTCATCCCTCTTTCAAATGCCTTTTATGCTGCTCAATTACCCCTCCAGCGGCCCAGTGTGGACACTGTAATGACATTCTGATTATCAGTCTGTAAATGAGAAATGAAATGAGTGTGTGATGCCGTGCCAGGGGAAGAATGGAACAACTAGAAGCCTTTCAAAAAATGGAGGCAGCAGAGGAGGGGAAAGGGTAGAGGGAGGACAGAGGGAGGGACGAGTGCAGCAGTCTGATGATCATTGACAAGACGGTAAAAAGAGGAAACATTTTGTAACACACTGGCAATGTATGAAATTACTCTTTAGAATTTAATTGCCCCCCATTCAAGCCTTCAGTGTAGACTTTAACAATACGCTGAGACCCTTTATGTTTTCAAACAATCAATCGGGTAGAAAGAAGCCGTGTTGCAATTGAAATCATCTCAGAAAGCTTCAATAGCAGATATCCTCTTCATAAGCCGAATTGCGCTGAATGGAGGAATAAAATTTTCTTGCTTGCACCACTTACAGATTAAAAATCAGACTCTGCCAGTTCAGCTCTTCAAACATTGTGCTAAAATGACACATGCCTGGTATAAAAAAACAGGAGATAAGACATTGTTGAAACAAATTTGCCACTCTAACAAAGAATACAGGTCTAAGTTTACACAGTCAATCTGTAAATGAGAATCAGCACACCGTACTGTAACCCACCTCTGACGGCAAGTGACTTTAATGAAAGATAAATGTTGATTCAAGAGCAGCGTGTGATTTAATTTTTAAAGTGTAATTTGCTAACGCCAGTGTCCCCCTGCTCTCTGTGAAACCACATCAGTACCTGTCTGTTTCTGGCTCAGTCATCTAGAAAGTTGTCCGTCCATTCTGCCTTTTTTTTTTTTATATAGCTACATGAAGTACCTTTCAGTAGCAATTATCCTAAGTTGTTCTTGTCCAGGTTTAGCTGGCAATAAAGCGCAACTCTGGGCCATCTCTGTGTTCATTAGATCGGCAATCTAACTGGCCCACTAAACTACAGTAGCTTCATCCTGGAGAGTCTCTCTCATTTCAGCCCAATCAACAGAAATGCTCTGCAGCCCAGACTGCTGTTTAATAGGATATTAACATCCTGATCAATCACCTTAATTGATATTTTTTAGGCATTAACACTCTCAAACTCTAACAGATGTAATTGTCAGATAGGGAGTGGGATCCCCATTGGCAGTAATTGGGCCATTATGGATGCAGGCATGACTGAGAGATTTAGAATGCCAATGACATGAGAGATAGATAGAGCCAGCGCCTTTGTGGGTGGATCTGTATATCACTCATGCTTGGGCACCAGAGGAATTCCGACAAAAGGGCTGCTCGAAATTAGCTGGGGAAGCACTCAGATGTGATTTTAACAATCCGGCACATGTGTGCACAAATGTATGTGCGAGCAAATGTGTCAGGCACGCATTCCCCCTCGTCCGTGCCAAGGCTGCAGCCGCGGAACTTCCTGGTGTGTATGGCAATGATGCCATATGGCACCTTGTGTTGACTGCCTTCCGCGTTGTGTGCCGTGCTATTAAGAGCCAGGAGCTAAGGAGCGACTTTGGCATCTTCATTAATCGTGGCTAACTCCTGTGTGCCAGGGCGCACAGTTCCACAAGAGCCTGCTGATGCTAGCACAATGTCACAGCTCACTCAGTCACCACTCCCCCCTCCAGTGGGCGGTGGGAGGGAAGGGACCGATTGTTTGCAAAATCCCTTTCATTACTCCATTGGCTGAGAGCATTTCGAGTGAATTTGTGTGAATCATTGCCCATAGCTGAGTTTATGATGAGAAATTTCCGTAAGTGCACTTTGAAGACGTCTTTTATTGAAGCTTGGTAGAGGTAAAGAACTTTAAAAGGATTGCAGTTGTTAAGTGGGGATGTAACCCTATGTCAAATTTTTTTTAATTCTTGTCAAATAATATTTGCTTTTCTGCTTCAAGGTAAAAGCTATTATATGCAACCTTGTGCACTCGCATTTTTGATTCTGGTCTAAGACACAGGCATAAACAGAAGGGAAGGAAAATGTGTGAAAACTAACGTGTATGGTGGTTAAGGGTGTTTTCATGTCAAACGATCTCATTAGTTGTATCCTGTTCAGTTGTTCGAATTCCCACACTGCACATCATTAAGCTATACTTGATCACAGGGATGTATATATTTCAGAAGTTATGTGTCTTCTTATTGTCTGCGGCTGTCATGTCTCTCCAAAGAAAATCAATATTCAAAATGAAGCTCTAATGATATGCAGCGTGCTTTGTATGATAAAAACCCACAAACAACACTCCTCTGAGTGCTTTCTCGTGTGTGTTTCCATAACAACAGGCAGTTTACCTGTTTCTTCACATTTGTTGTTTTAAAGTGAGGCTATTTTCAGCTGCTAGCAGTAGATTCCTCTCAGCCAGTGGCATTTACAATCCTGAAAACCTCTCAAGACAGAGACAGAATCCGGTAAATATATAAGCCTAACGATGTAGCCAATTTGTTAAAGCACAACCAAATCAACAATCTTAACTTGTATCAAAAATGCATAAACAGCAATCACTGTAAAAGGGCAGATGATAAGTCTTCACAAACTTATAAGGATATTTGTGAAAGATGTATTTTTTATAATCATAAATCTGTCTACATATAGTATGCAGCAGTGTATATCTTTAAGGTATTATCGTTTGTACCTTTAAAATAACATTTAATAAAAAATCTATTCTGGCAGGATACCTAAATTCATGTCATGTTCTTCGAATAGAAATCTCTGGGCTTCCTTGAGCTCTACATTTGTTGTGGTTTAGGGTGACCTCATCCTAAACTATTAGGCTGTGTGGCCTAAAATAAAGGAGATACATTTGTCTATTCAAAGATGTAGATTGTCCATCGCTTCTGTCCTAGGGTTTCATATCCTGGGCGCTACACCCTCTCTGTTTCACTCCACTGATCGTATTAAACTCACAAAACCTCCCACATACCTGATTGATAGTTTCACACACAGCAGCTCAATCATGCATCATGCACACACGCCTGCCTGTCAGGCATGTTGCTATGCTTTTTGTAAAAGGTAAACAGGTTTTTAATGTGCACTTGCGCTGCTGCAATCACTACGGTGGTGGCTATGGCTTTTTTTTTTTTATGTCAGGGTCTAAAAATCAAGTTTGCCAGAGTGATTCAGGGGTATACTGCTGCAAATGTTTTGATTTTCTGAACATATGCATTTAATTCATTTATATTATGTCTCTAATAGCTTTAAATCCACATTGATGGAAAATATGATAAATGATTGCTTATGAAATGATGCAGGCTTTGCCTCCAGATGAGCTGATAGTGGGTAATAATGACCAGTGGTGGTTAATATGTCATTAGTAAAATAAAGACTGCTATATTTGCAGTTATTTTGATTATCTAAAGTTGATCTAGGGCCCTAAAAGCTTTGTATCTGTCTACTGTTCATTGTTAATAAGATGGAGCCTGGTTTGATTCTGATTGGAAGCCAATTAGCATCACTGAGGGGTGTGGCCATTAGTGTTGAAGGTGCACGAAATAGGCTGTTAAGTGGTGATATCACATAGACCTATCCTTTGTGCACATTAGGTAAGAAGTTAAAACTCAGATGAAGTGAGATTGCTCTGCACTGAAATGTATTCAGCTGCCTAATAATATGAAACAAATAACCAATCTTCATGTAACTAATTTGCTTTTTGTGTATGTGTGTGTGTTTCCCTCCCAGGATCGTGCAGATTCTCGCTCAAGCAGACAAAGGCTTCCCAGTTGCATTAGCTGACTTTCATCATCTGCATCATTCATGCTTTGCAAACAGCTCATTCATCAGGTCTTAGAGCCCACTACTATCTCCCAATTGTATCCAGGCAGGTGCACTTTGTTGATATGCTCTTTCCAACACCATTTGCTGCAGCTACCCCCACCCCTCTACCCCAAAACACACCTTATCTTTTAAGGTTTTTGTTGTTTTTATGTCTTTTTTATAAAGGAGGATTGTGCCAGCGGGATGTAAGCACACCATCAAAGCACCTCTTAAGTCAACAAATATCAATCTCCTGTATATGGTCAGTTGCTTGAAATAAGCATGCTTTTAAATATAAAATTGTCTAAATGAGGCCTTTATATTCCCTGCCCTTCCAGCCCGAAACACGCCTACAGGCAGATTCGCAGCCAGATGAGCTGATAGCGATTAGGGCATTCAAACATGTAGTGAAGATTTTGGAGGCAAATTCAATTGCAACTTGTAATTACTTCCTTATCTAGATCAGTTTCCCCATGTCTGTGTTTTTATACACATAATGAGTCGAAACTGCATGTTGGTTTAATGTGTTTTTTATTTTTATTTGCTTGAATGCCATCCAGTCCAAGACTCCCACTCACAAGAGATTCAGTAATCCTAATGTCAATCATCAGGCTAAAAAAAGGTATAACAAAAATACATTTTTAGAAATCACTGATGCATTTATGTGGAGTTGAGGCAATGTTGTTTTCGCTACGGGGTGGCTACTACATTTCGAGGGGGGGGGGGGGTCACTCATATCATCACCCCTTTTTGTTGGATTTACATTTACCGCACTTGCTGTTTTGAACTGTTTCTGAAAGGTTTGTTTTTAACACTGGTATGAATACAAGTTGTTTTTTCCTTTTCTTTTTTCTTATCCAGAATATTATATCTTCTGATAACAGAGATAACATTAAAGATAGTGTTATAGCTCCCATAGGGCATTGCTTTCTGCTTTACCCACTTTGAAACAGCTTTTTGACTGAGCAGGAAAAAGCCGCTCTGAAAGCCATTACACCAAGGTCAAATGTATTTGTCAAAATGTGTCTGACTGCTTCTATCACATTATCTCATTGTTTTTTCCTTTAGGGCAATACATCTGTTCAACTAGCAAATGAGCCAAGAGAAGAGGAGAGAAAGAAAAAAAAGAGCATGCTGACAGTTTCCTTGTCGCTGTATTCAGGTCACAGTGTTTGCTAGTTACGTAGGAAGATCAGACTGCTTCAGTGCCGGAGGAGACTCCTCTGTCTGGGACATCATTTTTAGCATATGATTGATCAGTCTGTGCTTCACTATAGTCAAAGTAGTCTTAGTGCAACGTATCTTCTGAAAAAAGAAAAAAAACGAATCCAAACCTGTGTCTGTCTGAGGCGTCTACTACTGCTAGTGCACAAATTTAGGATTTGAGTGCACCACATGAGCAGGTATATAATTGCTGCTATATTTTGGATTGAGGGGTATTTTAGTGGAGTGCTCTCACAGTATTGTTTTGAGTATATTAGGTATCACACCATGTCTCTTTTACATTTTTATTTCAGATGTTCTCCATGCTTTCACATCATTTTGAGTATGAGTTTTGAGACTCCCCATCGATTAGGAGCAAAAATGGCACTCACGGCAGGTCGGTCCGGGAAAAGTGATTTGCTTTTACAAACCGATTATATGAGAGGCTGCTTATTGGTAATTGACCCGGCAGAGCATGAATTTCACAAATGCTGTTTTTTTGGTTGAGAGAAGGTTGAGAGAAAGGCAATTGCACATGATCAAAGAAGTGGATTTTGTCTTCAGCGCCCAAATGGACAGGTTTTTTTGTTAGTTTTTTTTTTAAACAAATGTTGATTCTCTCTACATTGACAACCTAGATCGATCCATCTTGGAAACACACATATATTCATGTATAGAAACCACTTAGTTCATTGTTCCGTGATACATTTATCGTCCAATTTCAAGGTAGCTACAATGAAGAGGAGGCAGTGTGACCGAGACAAAGAAAAGAAAAGAGATTAAAAGGACAATATAATCCACAATTTGTTGAAAAACATAAAAGAAACCAAATTTAAGCCACTTACAGAAAAAGATAATGACCACTGTGTAAAGACAAGAATGAAGGAATAAAGTGGCGCAAATCTGTGAAATGCCAATATGCTCACAACAGAAATGCCATTGCACAATGACCATTCTATATAAAAGGCATGCTAATTACCTGCTTTTAGTGGATACATTATCATCAACATTATGAAAGTTGTGCAGACCAATATTTGTTCATCTTCATGTGGGACTGCCAGCAGTTATTGTGGACCTCTTCACTTCATTATTCTACCAAATTTCAACACAACCCCTTCCATAATGTCAATAATAAGAGCTAGAAATATCAACCTATGGCAGTCTAATGGACGCTAAGATAAGGTTGTATCAGTTTGGACCAAATTGGATTGACTGACAGACAGATATTGCCACAGATTATCATGCTGCAGTTAATAATATTGAGGGGGAAAAAAATCTAATAAGAGATGAAGGGAATGACAGAAAGACAGAGTGCCCACCTTACAAGATGAAAGGTAATTAAACCACTAATAAAAAGTGAATGATCCATGTTGCAGGTAATCTGGTCTTGGGTATGTGTGTGTTTTTCTTCATCACAGAGAACATTATGATACAGCGGGAACCGACATGCAATAACCACTGGCTGATTGGGAAGGTCGCAGATATTACCCTGAAGGGCACGAAAAAGCAAAATAGGGAAACCCAGTTGTATTAAGCACATTCCCATCATCGTGATCACCTCAGTGATGTCAACATTTGCATTGCTTTACTGTACTTTCATGACGTATCAAGCAAAGCTCTAGTTTAAAGTTGCACTTCATTGTCACGGCACAGAACTCCGGTGGAACACATCAGAGATAAGTGCATTCGTTTGACTGAGGGCATTCTTTGGGAGATGGGCAGAGTGCTGTCTGACTTTGCACATTTGACTATTGCACTCAGGCACATCAGCAGTTCATCTTGATAATGGAAAGGGCTATGTGAGCGGATTTGGTGAAATAACCTTTTGTGAAAATAATTTCAAATTTGAAAAGCACCATGTGCATGCAGGGTGTAAATGAAAAAAGACAAAAGAAGCGATCATATCATAAAATGATTTATCTCAGCGTCTTTTATACCGCTGACCTGTGTCCCGTAAAATTCCCTGATTGACTTTTTGCAACATGCCCTTTCTTTGTTCTATATTCAGGTGCTCAGAATTCCAGTCTGCACTCTCAAAGGCCAGTGTAAGATAATATATAGTAAAAACACACAAACAAATTTAAAAAAAAAAGAACATTTCATTTCAAATATGGAGTTTTCAGAGCTCAGAGATCTCTGTTTCCATGTGAAGAGGACACAGAAGTGGCTTGATGGAACATGCCTCAGAAAGGACCATGTGAGTGGGCCTCTTAGAGGCCAACTGGAACCTCTTGAACCAATTTAATAGTCCTAGAGGGTGAAGTACAGTTAATCACCATAGTAACACAGATGAAGAAAACACTCCATATCTCCTGCTGCTGCTTCCGTCTTTTCATGTGGAAATGGCCTCCATTGTCTTGAGCTACATCTAGAAAAAATGGCATCCTAATTCAAAAATGTTTTGTGTTAAGAAAAAAAAAAGGTAAGAACAAAGTGCGTGCAAGGACAGCTCTCAGAAAGTTTCCAAGTAATTTATCATTGGAGTGGGGATAAAGTAGTGATTCAGAAATACATTAGCACATGCATCAAAATGAGACTGTTCCATTAGCATGATTCTTTCAACATCTTAACAAGACTGGATCTGAAAAATGATGGGTCAAGCAGAAGTCCCAATGTACTTGCTATACCAAAAGCGGATGTTTTTGTTCTGTTTTTTTATGTTAATATGTATTGTAAACATTTATCAGCATTTACACATTCAACCTATAGAGGAAGAAAGGAAAGTAGTGTAACAATAATGGATATTGTTGTGATGATCAGTGGTAAGACTTTCTGCCACAGAGGAGACTGATGCCACACGGCTGCTTTTATTCCTGGACATTGTGATTAAAGGTTCTTTTTTGTCGTTGTGTGGGTGGAAAATAATAGTTCTCTTAATAATC
>CAESWR010000201.1:600940-613519 GCA_903171835.1 Mullus surmuletus | reverse complement strand
TGTATATGTGTATATATATCTCATGACCTTCCATTAAACGCGCTGTGTTGGAAGGCTACAGAAGGAACATTTTAGTTCTAAAGAAGAAAAAAAATGAAATTCATTTGAAATGAAAGCACCCATCCCGTTTTTCACTTGAATTCTCTCAGAGTACTGTTTCACTTCTAGATGATGATAAGACATTTCATCTTTCCCGGCATTAAGTTCAGAAATGTAACAACACATTAATCATTTCATCACATCAAGAGCTCTTACAAAACCTGGCAATTGTGATGGAACTGACTTTTCATGTTGAGTCAAGGTAGTATAATGGCAAGCTATCTCTCCTCTCTTCTAAATCAAGGCACCAGAGGTTACACTGGTGTTTTACGTTTCTAGTGTTTTATAACAAGATAAAACCCTGCAATAATTTAGTTGCCATTAAAAGTGCACAAAAGAATTTTATATTTTATTTTGTGCCTTTTCTGTGTAAAGCTCTGTAGCAGTTCTTTTAGAAACTATTTTCTTTGGTAACATCTTTTGGACTAATATTTATGCAAAGGTTGTGACAGGGAATTTTTGGCAGGCCAGAGGATGTGACATTTGTCCTCGTTCCTGCACGTTGTCTCTCATTTACATAGAGTGTGCCGCAATGGGTAGCATTAGCCTTGAAATGGAATCCACTTGAATGGCAAGACACAGTTCCTGCTGCAGATTTCTTATGGAGCCTATACAGGAAAAACTGATGTAACAGCATAAAGCAAAGGTGCGCGATTAATGGCTTCTTTCTGAATCAAATCCAGAACAAGCAGCAGGACACTAACTGTTGGCTCGCTTAATGGTCGCTAGTATCACTAAAAAATATGCATTTAGGTCAAAATACGATAAAATTGTAAAATACAAACAGTAACAGTTTGATGAATGCAAATAATTGCAAGATTGGAATTATAAGTGGTAAAGCAGTCACAAATGTTTTCTGGTAAAAGAAAAATAAACCACATAGGCCTGAGGGTTGGCATCTGGTTGAGCAGTTTAGTCATTGCATTTTAACACCTTGCCATAAAAACTCAGAGGATGCGTTTGTTTGTCCATCTCTCCCCCATTCTGTTTTCCTAATTGGGAACAGCATGTAGCCACTACCTCGACAGCACTTGCGCACGTTGCATTCTAAGCAGCATCCAAGTTGGTACCACCACAGACTCTCCTGTCATTCTCTAGTTCATTTCAATACTTGGCTCCCTTCTCTTTGCTACGGGCGTCTGCTAATAGGGACCTTGCCCGAGGCTTTTCACACCACACCTGGTGTGTATCGCTGTATCAACACAGGGCCATGATATTCACAACAAAACCGAACTTTCTCATTAGTTCCGCTGTAATCTTACCGGAGTGGTGCGCTGCCAGTGGAATATTAGATATGTCTTGCGTCTTGTTGTGTTGAAAACAAACAGGTTTAATGCCGCGAAAATAAGATGATTGAGTGTGTTCTCCTCTGTAGGCCGTGAAGAGGACATTATCAGCCGCAGCATGCTGGGTCCATGTCTCTTTCAACGGTCTGACCCAGTTACCAAATCACTCACATACACAAACACACACACACACACACACACGCACACACGCGGCTCTCGGGTGGGTATTGCGGGGGATAAGTAAAGTGTCATTCCCTCAGCAGTGCCTCGTGATTCAGTGTAAGGCGGGATAGCAACAGTTCAAGGAGACTAAAGGAAAAGGGGAAACATTGGCTCCGAGGGCCATATTCAGTGTGTGTGTGTGTGTGTGTGTGTGTGTGTGTGTGTGTGTGTGTGTGTGTGTGTGTGTGTGTGTGTGTGTGTGTGTGTGTGTGTGTGTGTGTGTGTGTGTGTGTGTGTGTGTGTGTGTGTGTGTGTGACGCACATGCTGGCTGACTCCCCCCTTCTCTCAGTGGCAGAGCTGCAGTCTCACACACATAGCTCACTGTTCCAACCAGTTCAGCCTCTACTCAATCAGCTGGAGTTTAAGCACGAGCAACCCCCCACACACACACACGCCCACCCCCTCATCCCCCCTATACCCTCCCACTCGACCTCACGTCTCCCTCTTTTCACCCTCTTACAATGTTTCTCTCCTAGTATTTGTTTCATGCTCTCGTGATTCTTCTTTCTTACCTCGTCTGTTCTGAACATTTTATTTTGCAAGACCACTTACGTCTGTCTTTTATCAATCCATAAACTGACGTGAAAACAAATTGTGGCATAAATCTTTTTTTCATTATTTAATGTTTACTTCTGCTCTCTACCTGACTGTGATTGCAGTTAAGTCCCACAACAATTGGCAAGTGCGTTATGCAGCAACAATAGCCCTTTTTTCTTCCTTGCAATTTTGGCGGCATAAAGCGCGCAGACAGAGAAGACGGGCATATATTTATAACATAATACTTTGAATAGATTTGAACGATATTCTGTAGGTAGTAAAAATAGCACAATGCTCTGGTGGAGTGTGTGGGTGTTGAAAGTGCGTGCATTTTTCAAAGATGGTCTAAAAAGATATATTGTTCAAGCAATCTGCCCACACACTGTCACGCATGAGTTTGTTGTGTGTAATGGGAATAAATGGCCTGTTTATGGGTTCATTTTTATGCGTACATGGGGCCTGTACCCCAGAGATCAGGGCCTGTCCTAAACTTACTCTGACCGTGGAGAAGAAGGGGATGGCGGCCAATGACAGATTTGTAGCCTGCGGCGTGAAAACCTGCATCCAGCTGCATTTAATATTCAACGTCTCTTATTCATCATGTTAAAACCTGCATAACTTTGTGCTGGGTGTTGTTTTAATCATCCAGACCATATTGTCTGGTTCTGGAGGCAGAGCTTGTATTGTGTAAGTGTTAAGTACAGGGCCCGCTGCCACGGCCGAGGCGGGCTCAAGAGATGTTCGACTGAAGTGAATGGCTGAGGCAGGGGCCTGTAGCGGGGGCACGATGCCATCATCTTTGGCCAAGGTTTATGTCAGGGCTGCGGCAGTGATTGCCATGCTGCGCAGCCCGGGGATAAAGTGTAGCTGTGGCTCTTGTGCCTGTCTGCCCCCTCCCCATCCTCCTTGTTGTGAGACACACTGCTGCCCTGGAGCTGGAAGCCGTGGCACGGAGCCTCGCTGGCCTACCTGTGTCTGCCCTTATCCCATCAGCCAGCTGTGGCAGCTCCGTGTGTATAAAGCAGCGCAACTCTTTGTGTCTTTGTGTCTTGAGCAGTGACTCTGGCAAAGCATTTAGCTGCACTGAGGCTTGTACTTCTTTTTTTTGTTGTTATTTGGTTGGGGGAGGGGGTCCGACAGTAGTTCATTTTTCTGAGGCTTCAACCCATCCATCCAACTTATCCAAAACATTCATAGGGATCACAGTGTTCAAACTTCCATTTTGTTATGTTCAAGAGCATTTCCTTCAAATGTGTAACAAAAGGGGTTTTATCTATCAGCCAAGTGATTTGCAAAAGATTTTGGAGGACAAAATATTCCCGTTCCCATCTCAGCTGCAAGATTCCATAATGGTTGATTGGTTATGCCAATGTTTTTGGCAATTATATCTTCTCAGTGTCTTAATTTTCAGTGAGGGGCCATCAGTGCTGAGTTTAACTGCTTTGTGTTCTTCGGGTCATATGTGTACACAACTGGATATTGCCGTGTTTGTTTCTTTTTCATGAATTCAGCTTTTTTTTTTTCCTTGCTGGAACGTACTTATCATTTTTCTTGAACTTAAACTAATCCAGTGTAGAAAAACAACAACAACAAGCAAACAATATGAGCTTAGCAAACTGAAAATAATATTGTATCTGTTTTGGACTCAGAAATGACCGGAGTAAATGACAGCACCTGTGTTCACAGCATTTCTCCCAATGCAGTCATACAGCTCAAAATATGTTTTTAATAGTGTTTGGAACTAGCTGGTAGAATCACTTCTTTGTTGGTTTGCTCTATTATGGAATTTGTTGAAATATACAATATCACCAGACTTCTCCTTGAAGTACATTGCTTAGAAGCACATTTTTAATGGTAACGCCGGCTATCATTTTATTTACTGTCTGATGCAGGATGAATTATGTTTAAAAAATAATGAGAGAAGGACTTCTTTTGAGAGATAAAAGTAGAATTGGATTTTTTTTTCCTCTTAGAAATGACTTCATTATCTTGGAGGCAAAATTTCGAAAAATATCCGGCTCCCGACACAAGCAGTGATATGTGGTGGTAACAGCCAAAGGTGTAAATTCAATCACATTGCAATATGCTTTATGAACTTCTGCCTGATTATGTATCCCCCCTCCCTTACCAGAGAGCAGAGGGAGGTCTCCTTAATATGAGAGTTTAGGCTTTAATTTAACTAAAGTGGTCAGATTTATGCATTTTGAATAATGAGCATCAGTTTAGATTACCACTGCTTCAAGTCCTACACACACACACACACACGCACGCACGCATGCCGGCACACACTTGAATCTACACATTGACTCACAAATGAGCATGGATGTCAAGCATGCACGCACACACACACACCGAAGCACACAGAAAAACATGAAAGTGGACATTAATGTGGAGCAATTCATTATTTAAGAGGTGCTTTATTAATCTTTGATTAAAATGTGCCCCGACAAAAGTACATATGGCGTATCTGGTTTGAAAACAGCGGAAAATTGAGTGGACATGATGAAAGGGGAGGTAATACTTTAATTGATGATTTGGTTGTCAAGGTAACTTCTGGTTTCTTTGACATAATTCATATTTTTTCTATGCTAGTGGACATTGGTGTCTTTTACCAAGAAACTCGCTAACTTCCAATTCTCACCATGTTGCTACACTATGCCACACATGGTGCACTTCCTTTATTTCCAGTAACCTGAATACATTCATGACTCCAGCCACTCACCCCAGACTCCCCACTTATCTCCCACATTACTCGGAGTCACCCCTCAATCCCACCGCCTGAGGCCATGTAGCCCCCTCCTTTGTCCCAGATCCCTCTCAGCAGGAAGCAACATTCTCCCTAACAACCATGGGGTCCATTTGGGCTTGCTCCAGTTACCACCAAAAATCTCCAGCACAAACACTCCGTCGGACACAGATAAAGAATACTTTAATGATTCTTTTTGGTTCATTTTTTTGTTTGTTTGTTTTTTCCTGACACTTCGGGTAGATGTGCATTCAGGTATAACCACATGCAAATAAACAGTTTATCCTATTTTACTTGCATGCCACGTGACCAGTAAGCAGCACAGTAGCGATATTGTCCTGTTGGTATTTTCAGAAAACTAAAAGGCCTACTAATGCTTTCTGCTCCGTCTACCATTTATTTAATGCTCCAAGGCACAGGAATGCTGCGCAAAGAAATGCCCCCGGGTACAAAGTACACACAGTCACACAAATACACATGAGCGGGAACATGCACAGGCTTTCATACGACTAACGTAAACCCAGAGAATCAGCACACACACACACAAACACAACACACACATCTTCGAGGAGCAAAGGGGAATCATTGTGTGACCTCAAAGAAATAATGGGGAGAGCCATTATTTATGCATTCACCCAATCACACACACACACACACATACATACACACACACAGAGCACTATGATATATGCACATTGAAAAATGCCCCTTAGGCACAACAGTTCACCCACGCATGGATAAATGGAAAGACATCCTATATCCATGTCCCCTTTTTCGTAAACCTCTTGATTTGTCACCTGTTGAATCCTCCATTTTCTCTGATCTTCTGTCAAAGGTGGAGAGAAAAAAAAAACAGTCGACGTGCAGGCATCACCCTGTCTGTCTAATTCAAAGCGAGTGTGTCACGAATGCCACTGACAGGATGAGAGCTGAGTGTGAGCCCACACAAACACACACAAATACACACATGCCCACTCCCACACACACAAGGCTACCGCAGCTTTCCAAGGTTGCGGCCGTCCAGAGCAGATGCCCGCTTGGTGGTGCTGTCCAAGGTCCTGACCAGCGTGATGTAGCACAGGAGCTGTCCGCGGTTCTGAAACCTGCCTTGGCTTGTACATGCTGCGCTGTGGCAAGCTGCAGGTTTGTCTCACGCTAAAAATAATACTGGTAGGGCCCTGGCATATGCCGGATGGTTTTCTGTAATTGCCAACATTCTAAAAACAAACTATAAACTTTTTTTTTAATGCATTTCATTATTATTGGCGCCCAGTGAACAGCTCCTTTGGTTGCTAGGGCCAATAATTGTGTAGATATATACACAGTTAGAGTTGATATATGGATGGCAAGGAGTTTTTCTATACAGCTGGGTCAAGGACACAATTTCCACAGTACAGCCTGAGTCATGACGCTGGTGGCAGACCCAGCGTTTAATGTGATTTCTCCGACTTCTCCGTACTTAGCAATGTGGGACACAGTTCAAACGAAGAGCTCAGACAGAATATATTGGGGGAGCAGTGTGTGTATATGTGTGTTTGTGTGTGTGTGTATGAGTGTGTGTGAGAAAGACTGCAGGCTGATGAAGATTGCGTGCGCACGGAGGTGGTGTGTTTGTCTACGTGCGTGCGTGTGTGTGTGTGTGCGTGTGTGCGCGAGCCTGCACTAAGTTGGGCGTAACGATGGATTCAAAGCGAGCCTTTGAAGTATTTTGATGTTCCCTGGCTGCTCTCTTGCCAGTTTCCTAAATAGGTCAGAGACTCTGCTCGCTGCCTTCTGCACTGTGCTTGCCGTGCTGCAGCCTGCTAGAAAGTGTCAGAAAGGGCGAGCAATTTCAATTATTTCTTTTTTAAAGGAAATTTGCTTAACTTTACATCAGTACCTGCAGATTAAAAGGGTCACTTGTCTTTACAGATTGACAGGTTTTGCGACTCGGGCTGGTTTCCAGATGCTCTACTGACAAGAAATAGGGAGGGGCAGAGAATGACAGTAAAAGGGCAGACAGATGGGGAAAAGTGGGAGAAAGGGAGAGAGAGAGCCGCCGATAGAGCGAAAGATGGGCCGAGAGACTGATAGAATAAGGTAGAGCCGATCGAGATGGGACAGACAGAGCAGGAGATACTAATAATGAGAGAGGGGTATGTGAGGGCTGGTGTGGTCCTGCAGGCCATCTGTCCATGGTGCTGTGTGAGTTCTGGCTTCGTACTGATGGTTCCATGTAGGCCAGTCATTTGCATCCTCCAGCCTGCTGATTAATTTGGTATCTGGAGGAAGCCTTTACTCAGACTGCCACCCCATTAAAAAAGTGTTTAAAAAATTCACTGTTTACAGGTGATCACTACTGAAACCGGGTTTAAATGACAGCTTGTGGCAACTGTTGTAGTCGCCTTGTGGGGGCTGAAAAAAAACCGATATGAGGGTGGTCTAAACTTGTAAAAATAGCTGTCGTTTGTCCTCTTTTCTGAATTCTTTGAGCACATGGACACACAGGCAGGAAAGCTAGCACCTTCTCCTCACCATTCCCAGGGACCCTGTTAGCACCTCCTCCTCTCTCCCCTGCAATGGGGAGGAATAAATCAGCGTGAGTGAAGTGCTTGTTTTAGTAAGCGAGCGAATTCTGCCATGGGAACAGCAAAGGAACCCAGCCGAATGCGATTTGCCTTCTGTTGGGCTGGACCGTGTTAGCAAATAAGGCAGAACCCATCCCCTCCGTGCTCCAAAATCGCACTCACACCCCCTATTTTTCTTCTCGTCCTCCATCTGAAATACTACTGGGGGACAAGCCAGGGGAGATCAGAGTGGGAGGATGGAGTACGAGGGAGGGAAGTATTTCTGTGTTATGAAAAAGCCAGATCCCTGTGCTCCACCCCGCTCATCGACAACCCACGGCCCTAAAAAGAGTCCCAGAGTGAAACCCTGCTCTGATCCTCCCGCCTTTCCCTTCATGCACCCCCCCGCCACCACCAACACCACCACCAACACCCCCCAGCAGGAGGTTTGGACTCAACCAGAAACCCTCGGCCTCCCTCTGGGCCTCTATGATCCCCTCCATGTCCTCATGGTGGATAAAAGTCGTCTTACATCCTCACAGATGTTAGGCCAATTTTCCAACACTCAAGGCCCCACACAGATGCACAGGTTTGTGTCACAGTCAAAAGCACCGTCACCCACACACACACACACACACACACACACACACACACAGATGCAGATACACATAACTAATGTGTGTCACTGCTGCATATCAAAGTCTTGTGCATCCCTACAGATTCCTAACTTATCATTACAAAGACGCTTGCTCGGTCCCCTTTTCACAGACACACTTGATGCACGTGTTTCAGCATGCAATATTATCTGGGAATGCTTCATTTTTTCTCCCACCTTTTTGTTATGCTGCATGCTTCTGCAAAATAACGATGAGATTAAATGGAACTAACTCGAAACCAGACAGATGCCCTATCATATTTGAAGTATCGCCACCTGCTGTGTTTTGAAAAATGAGTGGCTATATTTGAAGCATGAGCGTCGGGTCTACTTCTCTCGACTGTTTGTCTTAGTTGGCTTCCCATGGGGGATTGCAAAGCCCGTGTCAGTGGACACACTAATAGAGATGTGTGAGGTTAAGACTATTGTATACATCAACGCCAGGGATCTGCGCTCCACTATTATAGGCCTGTCACCTTCCCCCAGGGATTATACAGGGTTTAAAAAGGAAGAACGGCTTTTTACAATACAATGTTGAGGTGTTTTAATCTAGACAAACAACACCTTCATATGGGGTATTATAGCAAAGTGTCATTTGCAGATCTCGCTTTTTCGCCATGCAGGATGTGGGGCACCTGCTGAAGGGCTGCCACAGACCAGAAGAAGAGGATTAGAAGTGAATCTACCTCGAAAATGTTAATGTGCTAAACCAGATGAAACTGTCAGAGCCTGAAATAAGAATTATGTGTTGGAAAGGTTGAGGAGGTTAGTGTCAAAATGCCAGCGCTATTCAGGTAGAGATTCCAGTCACACTTTTGTAATACGAAACCCAGACTTTGTGTCACCAAAAGCCAGACTTTGTGTCAAATTAGCGAAAACTACATGTATATCGTAATTAATTAGATGGCACGGACCTGCATTGCCATAGAAGACCACGGATGCACACTCAGACTATATTGTGTCGAATTATGCTTTGATCAGAAGTCAAATCAGAGCTCAGACGCTATTTTAAAACATAATTAGTAGTCAAATATGTGCCATATAAGATCTGAAATATGCTCCAGCTAAACGCTCATGTACCTTCACTTTGAAATAACACTTTAATTAGACAGCACACGGGATGTAAACATGGACTCATGATAGCTTAACAAGGAAACATGGGGCATAATAAGACATTTGTACTGTTTATCTCATGTTTAAGAGATCAGAGGACATTATTTGCCATCTGCTGAACATAAAATGTCACATTTGATCTCATGTGTGGTTCATTTGAAAGATGATGTGCTGTAGTGTGTGCTATGCTTTCTCAGTACTCTTCTCAGACATGATGACCAGGCACTATCTCGCCCCAGGGATTTAAGGGAATGGGGGCTTACTGGACATTGCATCTTTATTTATCTCACACTCCTTGACCCATATTATTTATTAAGTGATGAGAACAAAGCTATACTGTAAACTGAAATGAGAACTATCCATTACTGTTAAACCCCTGGAAGGCCTTGTTATAAGGTAATTTGTGACACATTGCAACACAGCTGTGCTCCATGAGTTGTTTTTGTCGTTGCTGTTTGTATCCGCCATTAGTCCCCCAAAAGTACCATGCTAGAATTACATGAGTACACAGACATATTATAAGACGGGCAGATCATTAAATGTAACAACAATGTATGAATCAGTTATGAATTTTTAGTCCTGTGGGCAATGAGAGTCTTTCATATGAAATTGCTGTGAAATGTCATTTGAATCCTCCCCTCACCCCTCTGAACATGGCAGCCATATCCCAGAACCTATTATTATGTCAGAGCAGCAGACACAAAGTCATCGAGAATCAACAACTGACCCCTGAAAATAGAATGATAAAAAAAAAAATACCATCAGGCATCTCCAAGTTTGTTTTACGAAAAGGCTGTCCGTTTAAAAAAAAAAAAGAAAAAAGTTTTTCATTTGTAGCCCAGAGCCATTTCCGACAACTTGAGTGGCTGTACAGAGCCGAAGCGCAGTTTCCCATAACTCCGCAGAAAAGGTGATTGTGTTTATTTGCCTCTGTGTCAGGCTGTGTGTTCCCAGAGTAATGTGTGCTTGTGCAAGTTTGCATGGTAGATTCATGCTGGTTTTTTTTTTGGTTTTGGTTCTTTTTGGTCCGATTCTGAAATAGCTTTCTGACCTTTTCGTGAAGTTTTTCTCCTCTTTTGTGCTGTCAGCCATATCCTCCTCCTCCTAAAATCAATGGTTGTTACTTGTGTTCTCTCTCTTCGTACAAGCAGCACAATGTTATGAATTACCAATGTTTGATAGTGATTCAAATCTCAATGTAACCACTCTATACCTTGTACCAAATACACCCGACCTTCCCCTCCTTCCCACCCACCCTCTCACTTCTCTCTCTCTCTCTTTCTCTGTGAATTTATTCATGAAGAGAAATTGCAAATTAACCAAATTCCAAATGGCTGTGGCAAAGGCCTCAGAGCAGGGTAACAAGTTGAGGGAGAAAACACACCAAACACAGCAGTCTTCATTTACATTTTCATTTAATTTTCCTTTGGCCTGTAGCGCTGTGTACAGAATCAATCTTTCTAACTCCATTTCCAATATATTACTGAGAGACAGCAGGAAGAAAGGGGAAGTATTGATTGGCTGAGTGTTCATTGTGTCTTCTCACAGATTGCACACTTCATAAGAACAATGATGAAATTGCTGTTTGTTGCTTTTCCGTTTTTTGCTTGTTTTTTTTGTCTTTATTTCATCTGAAAGAGTAATGATGGCTTTTTGATATGGCTGAGGTGTGACAATCAACGCAAGTCTTTTTCTCCGTCCTCTCTCGTTTTGCAGCGCCACCAACCAGACTTGGTGATTGAATCATCGTGTGTGTGTGTGTGTGTGTGTGTGTGTGTGTGTGTGTGTGTGTGTGTGTGTGTGTGTGTGTGTGTGTGTGTGTGTGTGTGTGTGTGTGTGTGTAATGTAGTTGCAGCACATTTCCAAGAAGTCTACAAGAAGTGTCCACCTGCAGCACAGGAGTGTTGCAGGACGATTGTGAACAAGATTTTGCGAAGGTTACAAACCTTTTGGAGTAACTTTTGGGGGTGTAAATGTTTGTGGCACTGCATACATGGTGTTTAAATTAGCCCGCCTTGGCCCTTTTGCATAACACGCTAAGAGCTGATGAAAGACTCGCTTTGACATGTTTGTCAAAGAAGAAACTGGGAACAAAAATGTGTCCTCTGCATGTGTACTCGCAGCGCCGGCTGGAGAAAAGTCTTTGAAACTGAACAAAAATTAACGATTGAATGAAATATGACAATCGGTGGGAGAGTACACCAACACCAACCAGCGAATCGCTTCATCTCTTCAGGGTCACAAATCTAGGTTGGTTATTGACTTTTAAGTGGCAGATAGCATCATGTGGCCGCAATAATTAAGTGTATTAGTCCTACCACACTAAAGGGGGGCAATCAGTTAGCTAGAATCGATAATTGACAAAGTCTGCATTCGCTGAAATAATTGCTTGCAAAGTCAAAATAGTCCTTCAGAATCATGCTGTTTCTTGTGGTTAGTCCTAACCAGACCTTAGCCACCACATTGAAACATCATAAAAAACACCTTCAACAGATGAGACTTCTGTGTGACTTGTGTGAAACAGGAGGCTACATACATCATCAAAAGACCTATAAACATTGGATAACCCAGTCACAGATGTGTAAATTGTGCAGGCAGCGATATTTTGTGGATGAGTGAAACCAGAGCGAATTGTGTATGTTGTGGCGGTCTAAAATATATAGAGCATATGGGCTCTGGAGACTGTTAAGGAGGCAGCAGATATAGGTGATTACTACTCTGAGCACTGCAAATAGATGTCACAGGCTCCGCTAACAACTCGCCCAACTTTGCCTCCTAGCAACAAAGTCAGCAGGGTCATCGGGAAACTCATTAAAGAAGGAGGCGTAATAGCACTGAAATAAGAGGATATAGTGTATAAATTAAATATGTATTGTGCCGTTAAATTATTGAAAGTGTGCATCCTTCTCATGTTTATGTAACAAACACAATTTGTCTTAAAATCTGAATGTCCGAATGTTAATTTGTCTGTGTTGAACTGATCCTCGTTCACACCTTCAGCTGGAAAGAGGTAAATCTGCCACAAGACACCGTATTCTACTCAGAGAATCTTGTGAGATTCAAGTGATTTTCAGTGAGGAGCAGAGAATCCTAATGGAGGTGTATATTAGGCAGCCGGCTGTCTGTTGGTGTAGCTCAGTGATTGATGGGAGGAGACATGCACCATTTACTGGCCAAGCTGGAACTAGAAGGAATCTCCATCTTCGCTTTCAAAGCAGTCACAAGAGGCCTCACAGGGAAAATTGGCCTCTGTCCACGGGGGGAGATCCGCTAAATTCAGCACCACTCACACAGACGTACAAACAGGCAGAGCATGTTTAAGCATGCATACAAACTTACCTGAGCACGCAAACATGCTTGTAGATTTAAAAGAG
>CAESWR010000201.1:568896-581431 GCA_903171835.1 Mullus surmuletus | reverse complement strand
CCCCCAAACAGCACATCCATGGATACACACACACACAATTCCCCCCCACATACATCCCCCTTTTAGTCTCCCTTCATTCTTTTTTTCCTCCTCTCCCTCTTCCCAGTGACCTCAGTGGTGCAGTGTCTCACATTCACCCCTCTCCTCTTTCGCTTCGTCCATTCATCACAAACAGTCACAGATGCTCACACACAGAGAAAGAGAGGAAGAAAGGGAGGGAGAGACGATTGAGAGAGCCTCTGTATAAGGCCATTTGGCTGCAGTTCCAGTGAGCATAAGGCTATAGGATTAGTGCTGCTAGGTGCAAAAAGCTTCAATGTCTTAATAAGCACAGAGAAAAGCCAGGGACTCGTATACAGCTCTGTGTGTGTGCGTGAACTCCTTAAGGTGGAAATACTTTTTTTAAGCAGTCCTGGGTCGGCATGTTGTAGAGAATAAGTGTAAATACCACAGGCTGCGTTTGAAGCTCGATTACTTGCGCACACTTCAACGAATCATTCCACAGTTGTACTCATCGAAACACAGAGGGTGGTTGAACACATCTTTATTGTAATGAAGTCATTTCTTGTAATAGGGAGCATTTACAGTGAACTGCGGTCTGGAATCCCACGCTCTTGTATTTACACCCCATCTCCCTTTTCCTCTCTCTGCCTTGGCGCGTCTGCCTGGAGTCCCTGGTGACCAGCTTAAGCCTGGTCACCGCGACCTTTTTCCTCTCTCGAGTATAGGACTTTAATGGGAATTGAGAACTGGCCGGACTTTTTCTTAGTATTCAGTGTTCTCTATGATTGACAATAAAAAGTCACGAATACCGAATAAAACTTCACATATAGGCTGTACTTGTTAGTTAATTATTAGTATCTTATTTAGTAGCTTATACTTTAAATGTGTTTTCATATATTCAAGGTCCACTATATATTATTTCACTATCTGCCATATATTAATGCTCTATATCTATTTTAAAAGGTATATAATTCACACTGATATTTTTTCCCTCTTCACTCTGTGCAGTCCTGTCGCTGCAAAATAGTAATTTCCCGGTTAAAGTTCAGCTTGTACCTTTATTGTGAATGAAATGCTGTTGTAAGAGAACATTAGGACATAGGTTGGATCGTAGTGTCGTGTATTTATTATAATTAATGGCAACCTAAATTCATCACACACATTACATGCATATAAAAGAGTGCCCTATTGAAATTGTCGCTCCATATGTTGTGAACTTCAATTGTAGCGGAGGCCATTAGATTGCAACCTTTTTCATTAACTAATGGTTATCCTTATCATTATTCTGTAATACATCAAGCATTTAAACACACATTTAATCATCTCTACTAAATGTCAAACGTGCACTGACAGCACAGAAACATATTATGCCACGGCTCCATTCATGCAATTCCCACCGGAGACTTGCTTTTTACCCTGTGAAATAGAAAAAAGGAAAAAAAAAAAGGTCGGCCATTTGAAAAGGACGGTGGCTTCAAATGGAGCTTCTTCAGTCGGGGTCAATACCGTTTTCTCGTAGTGGAGAAGAAAGAAAAAAAGAAATCATGATCAGATGACAGATCTGCGTAATTAACGAATGCACGGCGAGCAGCGAGATGTTGAAATTTGAAATTTGACCATACACTCGGGCTTGCATACCCAGCTTCCTTGAGTGTTAATCCTTTATCTAACGCCGGCTCAATTCATAACACAGACAGTGTCCATTATCAAATGTGAGGATTGGGAAGAGCGCAGTGGAGGACCGTACGGGAAAGAGAGAATGGAAGAGGGAGAGAGGAGCGTAATCCTTTGTGGGAGTGCCATCATATCAAGCAGACCCATTCAATCTCCTCAGCAGGGACAGAATAGATGAATGTCCTGGATGATTCTAATCTAGTTTCGCACAAACACACATATAGACGCGCACGAAACACACGCAGCGAAGGACTTGTCTCCACCATTCATATTTGATGTTGACAAAAAGACGACCAACAGCAATAACATGTTCTGATGTTATTGTGCATGGATGTGCTCTCAGAGACATTTGGGCCTTTCTTTTTTTTTTCTCTCTCTCCGTGTGTGAGAGGCAGAGAGAGAGAGCGGAAGAGAGACAGCTATATTTATAACTTCTGGTCAGAACATCCACGCTTAAAGTTAATTCCCCGGCTTTTAATAGTGACCAGGTGTCGTCTCGCCTTAAGGTCGCTTTATGTTTGTGTCAGTGTCGACTCCTGAAGGGCCCCTGGTGCGATCGCGACGCTGCGAATCAGGGCATCTCACATCGGCGTGTTTGTGTGTAACCAGGCAGTGTGCGCGATTCTCCTCGTCCACTCCACCGCCGTCTTTCATACCACTTCAAATCACTCGACTTTGATTTAAATACGTCTGTAATTGGGAAGGAGGGGGTCCTGTGATGATTTGGGATGGTGTTGAAGTTATCTGCGTCTTTTCAAAACCAGTTTGTGTTTGATGTTCACAGAGGAAGAGGGATTTAACCTCGCTTGATTCAAAGGTCATTCCCTGCTTCCCGTTTAGGGTTTTAGGCACCATGCTGCTTTTTATTAATTTCTGCTCAAGACGACTGAATGAATTGAGAACGGCATTGACATTTTATCCTCAGAAACACACACTGAACTTTATATGCTGGTGGAGCCCTTCCATGGCTCAGTACGTTTTATTTAGTAGAATATTTATTTGAAATCGCTCCCTTGGCTACCAAATTTTACCTGAACCCCGTCCAGCCTCGCACTGACATCAAATACAGCATGGCCCAAAATGGCCCAGGCAAATAAACTTAAAAGAGAGATTCTTTAACTGATATGCAAGTAAACATCAAAGTTGGTTGTGAGTTTGTATGCTGATCTGACCTTGCAGATGCACATCTCACGCCTTTTTCTCATCTCTGAAATATATCCATCAGGTGCTTCCTGCGGCCACAGTATTTACTAATTCTGTAAAATCTCTCCACAGCACTCCTTTCTAAACAGCCAAAACAAAGAACTGACTTTAAACATAGCAAACCATATATAGTTGCACACCTTCTTACACCGTAGACCTGCTGAGTGTAGCGCTCCATGCTATGCTGTGACAAAAAACATCTCGTAGTGCAGGAACGTAGATTACTGCAGTTGGATCCTTCTTTAAAAACATTGATTTTATTTAATGTTTTGTGAACCAAAATGCTGAAATCCAGCCACCGACTCTATTGATGGTAACAGTACAGTTTAAACATATCAAAAGACATAAAATGCTACTGTACATTAAATACTTGTGTGTTTTAAAGCTAATGAGGGACAGCTGGAATAATTATGATTAATCGATACCATATCGACAAATATGTTATTTGCATTAACAGAATAACTGTCACTGTAATTAGGCTCCTCACAAAACAATTAGACCTGGTGTGACGAGAAAGAAAACAGATTTGGCTTCAAGCGCATCTTTTGTTGCCAGCTCTTACAACATTTTACATTTGATGAATTGTAAAGCTTGTTGGTTTGAAGATGTGCACGTCAGCAGTATTTAGTGTTCCATCATCATGCATGTTTTTAGTAAATCCAATCCATTTTCATCATATTAAAATGCTGTAGTCTGTCAGAATACTAAAAAACTGCTTTACATTGAGTGTGACTGAGCTTTACCTTCCTCGTGCTGTGACAGCTGTGCACAACTCCGATTATACTGTAATGTCACATGTGCCAAAAAAAGAAAAACTTAAATCCATTCAAATATCATCTGATGTAAGGTCAGCATACTATATATGAAGAGGCTTAAGTGCAATTTTGGTATAAAAATGAGCCCTTTGCCTCGAACTACTCACTCTGTATCTCAGAGCAAACACTCGCACCATATGCTATCTTTGTGGATTTTGTGTCACGGATTTTCATGGATTTACTTTATGAAAGCGCACCAACACAATCACTTAAACTGTCTTCTTGTTTATTAAGCAAGCTGTGTTTCTTTTATTTTTCTCTCTCTCAATGCGAATAACTCAAAAAAGGAGATAAATCCAGAGAGATTTTAAGGCGAAATGGGAATAGAGTCATTAAATCAGATGTATGCAAGCAAAGATGGATGAATGAAGTGAATTCGTAGCAGAGCGAGGTTCTATAGCCCATAAAACACCTCAAGGACAAGATGTACTCCTTCCTCTTTTTTGCATAAACCTGAAGTTAGAAACTGGTTCCTTTCATTGTCTTAATTCTCGATTAAAGAAAATCTGCACAGTTTGATTTGACAAAGGCATCAGGTCGTAAGCCTGCTTACTTATTGGCATTGGCAAGTACAGACAAATGGAGTACAGTACATACATGAAAAGAAACTGACATTATCTTTGTAAAAAAAAGTCTGAAACCGCCTTGATCAATTCTGATGTTGTATTAATATGGAAAAAAACAAAACAAAACCAACAAACCTTGAACTCCCTTGAAGTCAATACAATTGTTCATTATTGAATCTGCCTGAATCCTTTATAGATAAGATATTTCAGCACCAGCCCGCTAGGTCAGTTCATTTGAGCTGTGCTCAGTCCTCCAAGACTGAAGAAATAAAAAATAAAATAACACGGGGAATGAAGTAGCGTCTGTGTTTTTGTGTGCTCTCACCTTCTTTCTGCCTCACCTGTGAATTACATCTTCAATAAACCACACACGGTCGCATATGAATAGAACACAATAACTGCAACAAGAAGAAAGAACCAGAAGGGGGGGGTAAAAAAAAAAACAATTTGACTGCTTTCGAGACATGTTTTTGTTCCACAGTGAGGATTATGGTGGGGCATTTAAACTGTTAGATTCCTGCTGCTTTTTAATATCTTGTGTGATCTATTTGTGTCCTAAGCTGCTAATAGCTAGAGGGAATCAGGGGAACACAGCAGGGGTGGTGCGCGCATAATGGATTGCTTATTTTATTTTTTTTCTCCCCCCCCAAAAAAGTGATAGGATTGGGAATTTGTCTTTCCCCGCTTCCTGTTTTCATCAGGATTTTGTGGAAATGTCGCGCCATGAAAACTGGTTTCCAGACATGCGCTCTCAAAGCATAAAGTTTATTGTATATTTGAGGACCCCACAGTCACCAGAGGAATGCGGATATCACAATGGGTGAGCCCAAGTTGGGAAGCACTAGCCCAGTGGGCGAGAGTGATTTTGAGAGCGGCAAAACTGTATTCTCTATTTCACAGTCACAGCACTGGCACCACTGTGATAACAATGTGCCCTAAACCCAACTTAAACTCTTATTTATTTGGTTTTACCCCCACAGTTGCCAAACCATTATTCTCAGAGAGGAAGTAATTGCTGACAATGTATGTGCACACGTTCCCTTCAACGCTCCAGTGCCGTAAAAGCCAAAGCGGCCTGATATGCATAATCACACATTTGGAGACAAGCGAGAGAGACAGAGCTGTTTTCCCAAACCTCTTCTTTACAACTTTTCAAAAAAAGTTTCCGGGACAATCTGCCTAATTCTCTATTAATTCATGATAAATTATGGAAAGCTTAAACAAGTTAATGGCTGTTTTCAAGGGGNNNNGAAGAAGAAAAAAAAAACACAGGGCCGAACAGTAGGTTTTCTTTGTGCAAGTCACTTGCTCAACTGTTCCATGCATTTACATTGTTGATCATGTTCTATACGAGGACCAAGCAATTCCCCACAGCAAACACTAATAGCTGTTATGTTGTGTGATGTTGCATAAATGTTTTAGAATCGCTGCGCTTGTTATTGGCTAGACCGAACCTCAATGGACACTTTAGCCAGGCTTATAATGGCATCTCTAATGCTCCAGTCTACATGAATATAAACAAGTCGGTAAAAAGGAATATTAAATGCTCTATGATATTGCTTATTCCCGAAGAAAGAAACTGATTTTGTTCTTTTATGACGCTCAATCTATAAAGCGAGGCAACAATTTTACAGCAGTCACCATAAACAAACTAGCGAGCCGGGTTTTTATGACCCTGCATTTCGGGGCGTGTGGGTGGAATTTTCAAACTGATCCGATTGCCACACCTGGTCTGCGTGTGTGCGCGTGTGTGCTGGCGGGCGCGCACTTGTGTTTGTGTGTTTGGTGTGATTGTGTGTGTGATCTCTGCCGCATAGCCGCGAAGCACGGCTGATTCCCTGATCCCGCAGGTTAAGGAGGGCTTTGGCTCTATGCTGCTGACCCATCTGGACTGTTCACCGGGCCGCAGTTGGAGCCCGAAAGCTCATCTCCACAGCCTTCACTCAATTCAGACTTTTGTCGCTGCAGCTGTCTCGAAATTTTTAATGGTCGCTGACCCAAAATATTTTTGGGGGGAGTGACTCTGCGTGCGTCAATAATCCTCTGGTGTACGTGGTTCTCACCACGCAACACGCACAGGCTGATGATGCAGAATATTTTCTTTCCCGTATATTGTCCTGTGGCTGGTATGCCGCTGAGCCTTTTCGATCGTCGTTGGTGACTCTAACTCCAGTCCAAATATCTCCTCTGTTTTTCTGCCCATCTTATCCCAGAGCTCAAGCTTGGTGTGACCTCCTACACACACAATGGGAGCCAAAGAGGATCAGCGTTCAGATCCACTCAGATTACCACCTTTTTTGTCGCGCTCTCTCTCTCTCTGTCTCTCTCCCTTGCTCTGTCTCTCACTGCTTCCCATCCCATTTTTTTTCTTTTACGTTTTCTCTCCTGTCTACCTACTGATTAATAGGCCTGTCACAATATTCAATAAATCAATTAATCGCACGATACAAACCTGATCATTTTGCCAGTCTGGATTGTCAGTCATCCAGTCTCTTTGTGTCATTGAGGAGAAGTGAGGCCGCTAGCACACACACACAACAAGCCTCATGAAAAGTTCTTAACATTCCAATTACAATGTTAAATACTCTTGAGAAATTATAGTGTATTGCTTTTTAAAGGGTGTACTTGCATTTATGATGCCATATTATCATTGCATTAGGTAAAAGATGATCTCCAAATAATGTTGACAATAATATCATTTACCAGCAATCATTTGTGGGACAATAAATTATTGTTATCATGACAGGCCTACCGATGAATGGCTCCTCCATCTAGAAATCACGTTTGGACAAGGACAAATAGTAAAACAGGCTCACACGCATGCACACACACATGCTTACACACAGAGCTGCAGGGCTGGGTAACATTTGAGGGGCAGAGTAATGTCAGCTGACCAAAGCCTTGGTGGCTCCCAGTCATCCATGGCTGCCAACTTCACTAACATCAGCTCGGACAAAGGCAGGCCTGCTTCTTTTTTTTTTTTTTCTGCAGCTTTTAATAGGGCAGCTCATCTTGCGTGCATCTGAGTGTGTGTGTGTGTGTGTGTGTGTGTGGGAGAGAAAGCTAGCATCAGTTTGACTTTTTTTTTCTTTGTGCTCTGTGACATGAAGGGAAGCCCCAGCTGGTAAGCAGGACACTGGGAATATGCAGCTCCGGCATCCTGTTGTGTCTAGGAATTTTTTTTGTACGTGTTCATCTCCTTTTATTTACATTTTCCCCCCTTACACTCTTGTCATTCACCCCTGCGGTGTGCATCTGCTCCTGTCTCTCTGGCAAAACGCTGCAAATATCGACTTTTTTCCTCTTCTACCCACCAGGTATCCCTGCTTCGACTGAAGATATCTCTTCTTTAACATCATACCCCTCCATCCCACGCGCATATGCATACATACATCCCCACTTATCACCAAACGGCAAGCTTTCACTCCCAAAATACATATGAATGCCGGCTTCCCTCTCCAAAGTCCGATGCACATTTCAATTTGACGTTCGATGTGTTTGTCGGGAAATGTTGCAACTGAGGATAACCGCGATAGACACATGTACAGATGTACGCAAACTAAAAATTACACAGAATTCACTTGGCGATTGTTACTTAACTCCCACACACAGCAGCAGCAGGGCAGCCAGCCTCTTGACACAGATCCATTTAGCCCACACTCCTGCCGGAGGATTCAGCTAATAACTCACATAGCCTGAATGCAGCCATAGTGCGGAACAATTACTTTCAAGAAGAATCAGGGGAATCAGGGGAAATGAGAGAAAGCATAACCTTGAGAGAGAATAGCTTTTTTTTCTTAAAGACCAGCCAAAATCCTTGTGCCGAGTGATGTTGCAAAGAAAAAAATCATCAGAGATTGTTAATGAATCTCTCAGCTGAACTGAAGTCGAATTACAGTACACACTCATTGCTTTTCAAGGCCTTCTCTTTCTTTCCCGCCCTCCCCCTCCCGCTCTCCGCAGGCCAGAGAAACGAGCTGGAAAAAAAAAATTGAAGGGAAAAAAAAGGAAACACTCCCGATGTGCCTGAAATCGAACTCCCTTCCCAATAGATCTAAATTACCTGGAGCGACTTGGGACATTTAAGAAAGCCATCTATATTTCCCATCAAACATATAATTTGCTTATAGTGGTTATACAACACAACAAGACAGTGCCTATTGATCGCTTATTACTGGAAAATCAGCCCCACAGCCAGGAGCAGGTTCTCTCTGCTCAGTGGATATCAGCCTGATAGAACAGATAGTTTGTAATGACTGATGAGAAAACATGAAAAAAAGGGACTGTGCAGAGAACGGCTGGGTGCATGTTGGTTTATTATTGTCCACCATTTTTCTCCTACATTCCAGTATCATGGCAATTAAGTGAAGTGGTTGCTCGAAATCCCCCATAGATTCCGATTTAAATGTGTTTGTCTGTCTCTACTGTCTTCAGTTGTTTGGCAAGTTAATTGAAGACGATAATCATTAAAAGTCATTTACTTATTACACACTACTAATTGAAAAAGAAACCCCATTACTTTATTAACTACAAGCGCACTCAGAGAGCGCCGATCTCCACCGGGGTGCTTGTAATATTTCCTGTGAAATCAATGGAAACGTCCAGAGACAAGAGGCAGGTTTTCATCAACATTTGAGCACCGTGGCCCACATAGTGTTCGACACATCTCTGTTTGACATCTTTTCTGAGACAAAGTTGCAAATTAAGATGGAATTGTTTGGAAAAAAATGTTAGTCAAGTTTTTTTATGTAAATAACAGACATAGTCTGCTGGATTCAGATGGGCAGTTCCACTTAGTGAGACTCAGGATTAGTGAGCTACTTGATTGATAACAAAATGTGATTGTTTTTCATCTTTTTCTTACAACTTTCCCAGCCATGTAATTTACTACTGGATTCAAATTTCCTGGATTTTTCATTGACCTTGACATCTCCAGTAAGTTTCATAAAAATCAGAGTAAATCCCTCTGACAGACAGACAAACAAATAGAAACCAAAACTCAGCCTCCACAGGGACTTTAACAGCAAAGTAATCTTTTAGGTCAGCCGTTACAACTACACTGAATAACAATTCAACATTCGGCAAGCAAAATGACAGTGACCATAGCTGGATTACAAACTGCAATTCAGTTTAAATATTTCCACTCTGAATCCACCATCACTTTCTATGTATTGTCTGCAGGTCTATAGGCCCAATTTCAGTACAGATGACTCCTTGTGACTCCCTATATATACATATTCACTACATGTTCGGCATCATCACATCATTATTAAATATAAATTAAGATAAAGTAAATAAGTAATTTGCTGAACTCACTTTAATCGGTGGTAATATAAAACAACAACACCTGGAAGATATAATTTTCCATAAATACTGCTCTATTTTTGATGGCTGGATTTGCTTTTTCTTGCTCGAAACGGTATCAGCAGTGTTGTTGGCATTGCTGTTTTTGGCTTTTCATAAAAGTGAGACACATTTTTTCTGAGACCTATGTTAAAAGGCTCCCCGAGGAATATGGGAAATCACTAACTGAAGCAGAAGATTAAAAATGAGTGACAGAAAATATAACAGAAATATAGACACAATTCAATCAGAAAATAACTTGTTGAGCATTAAAAATAGCAGGCTTGTATAGTTGCTGGATGTGATACTTATCTTTACAAGGTAATATTAACATCTTTTATTTAGATCTTTTGAGCCTTTCATTGACCTATTTACTGTGATTCACACGCTGCACAGTATTGAAGTATTGGATTTATCTCAGCTCGCAATCCCTATTTAAGCTTTTTGCTATCGTCTCTGCTAAAATGCAGGCATAGTCAAGCTAATCTGCTTGCTCCATGTCATCACTTTGGTGCAAACATACAGGTGTTGCAATATTTCTTCATAAAGAGAATTTGTCAAGGGAGTAACAGCAGCACTCAGTCACGCACGAAGATTGGTAGGCTGACACTTTTGCTCACATTTGGATCTGAAAGCACCGTTACACTGTGGCAGTATGTCAGTCTACCACTGTGTGATTTAGATTTAATAGGTTAGCGGAAGCACAATTTCAAGGGTAGATGTATGGAGTGAGTAGGAGCGACGATGTTTTTACAGCTTCATGGAACATGATCCACAACTCCAAAAATATCCGGTCTTAGGCTTTGTTTGGAATTGACATTTTCACTCAGTGACTGAACTGCTTGGGCTTTAATGTGCAGCTCAAATGTTAAGCTTTTTTTTAGTTGCATGAATCAATGTGATATGTTTGAAGATAAATTTCTGTATCTCTCTCGCTGTATGTGCACATGGTTGCATGCAAATGCGTGTATCTCGGGGGCGAGTTACTTCTGTGGTTGAGTGAAGAAGGCTCATTTGAGAAGACGTGATTTGAGGAGCGATCAGGGAATTCCTCCAACATCATGCTCCTATAAATCATCTCTTTAATCAGCCTGAAACTCCCTCACAGCGCTCAGCTGACAAACACATACACAGACACACAACATTACAATGCAAAAAAAAAATATATAAATAAATAAATAACTGGCTGCAGGCTGACAGAGTGTGACGGCGTCACATAGCGGGGTAAACGCAGAGCAAACGGGAGATAAAGGTGGAGTGACTGAATGAAGAGAAAGTAAAGGAGACGGGGTGGAGGAGACAGAGTTCAACCAGGTTGGCAGAGGCAGTGCTGAACTGAGCAGTGCCAGGTTGGTAATTGGATCGGAGAGTCTTTGGGGAAGGGTAGAGACACTGGGGGAGAGATGAAGAGACTAGATTGCTAAAATCCCCGTCTCCCGAGCCTATCAACCAAGAGGAGCTATCTATGGATTACATTACATACTCATTTAGTAGAGAGAATTCATCATGGAGCCTAAACAAGGAATACTTAATCATCATTCAACCACTAACCTGGATCCTCATGGAGCTTTCTTTTTTTTTTCTATGCAAATATGCGGTCTTCGCTGTAAGGCGTTTTAATCTGATATACATAGAAATGAAATGTCTGGACACTATAGGGGAATCTGTATTAATAACATCGCCCTGGCTGATGTTCAGCCTGAATGAGGGAGACAGAGAGAGAGATAGAAAGATATAGAGTTGTCCAATAGTTGTGTTTCAGTAATACCTTGGTTTAATGGATGTCTGGTTTGGAATAAGGCTGTACTCAGTCCAATTGAGATTGTGTTGCGTCGGAGGGATGAGGTGCACCCCCTCATAAATCCTCGGCTAGATGAGATTGGGGTTCAGAAAGTGGGAATGAGCAGACAGTAAGAAAGACAGAATGATGCACACAAATCCAGCTGAGGATTTTGCTGTTGTGACGGGGCATGCGAGTGTGCGTTTGTGTGTGTGGGGAGCCTGAGTCCCGCATATGGGCTCTGTTAATCCTCCAGTCAGGCCTGGTGTTGTCAATGTGACACACTCACTTACCCACACATACACAGGAGGAAGAGCTAATGTTTCTCAGACGCAGCTCTTTGGAGGACAACATTTGTTCTCTCTTGCTCGGTCCTCCAGCTCTATTGCTATTGTTTTGTGTGTGTTTTTTTCTTTCTTTTGCAAAGCCCGCTGCACGCATACACACACTGCAGTACAGTGCCACAACACGTCCTTATATTTCTTTTTAGACGGACAGACAGAAGAAGTGAGAGGAGCGAGATGATGAAAGGGGCAAAGCCGTTGGGAGGAGGAAACAGCTGGAGGTGGAAAAGGTCAGCCAGCCAGTGGTTCTGCAATAAATTATAAAGATGATGTCGGCTGCTTAGAATCAGCGCGCGGAATAAGAAACAAGTCTGTGAAAGGGAGGAAAAAGGTAGGCTGGAGGGATGAGAGGAGACGAGTTGACGGAGAGGAGAGCAAGAGGACAAATGGGAAGCTCGGAGATGCTGCGGGAGACAAAGGCAGTCATCTCGGGAAGTGGCTGATGATTTTATTGAGTTCTTCGGGGGCCCGCAGCAGAGGGGAAGGGTCAGGTTGCCCATGTGTAAACAGCAGATGTGAAAAGCTGCCTGCGCGAGCCGCCACCCGGGGCTTCGGCGAGCTGCGCAGTCAAGGACTCGCCGCGCGCTTTTTTCCTCCTCCTGAACCCCCCCCCCCACTCCCCCCGCCCATCTGCCGCCGCCTCGGCCCCCGCAAGCCAAAGCCTGTAAAAGTCATTGACAGTGACAGCTACCGCAAGCCTCCAGGATTCAGGTGCGATTAAAGCCAGCGTCGCCTCCATTAGCTTTTACACACTAGTCAGCAGCCAGGCGAGCGGGCCCGGGCACGCTCCCGCTCATTAGAGGCGCG
>CAESWR010000201.1:548693-568429 GCA_903171835.1 Mullus surmuletus | reverse complement strand
GGGCCTCTGGTGTAAAAGCGTGGATTAGTTCCTGTCAGTGGAAAAAACGGGGGAAAACCCCTCAAACTACGACGTCGCTTAATGATCTTTTTAACCAAATGACACACATTTAGGCTGTTCTACATGATCCCCTTTTGATAACTAATGTCCCCTTTTTTTGCACTTCACTTCACGGAGCCTCCCCCGAGTGTGTTTGGAATCCCCCGAGGGAGCCAGCGCCTCCCGCTTGGAAAACCTCTGGAGTAATCCAAAGCAGAAAGGACTCTTTTTTTCTTTTTTTGGGGGGGACGGGGGCAAAACAATGAAGCTTTTTTAAGAAAAATATTGAGATACGGATGTTATTCTGCTGCTGCACTGACCGCACTCAAAGGCAGATCGGGTGCCGTCAGCCGTATTGCCTGTGTGCGGCAGATATGTCTTTGTGTGCCGAGCACTTTCTCTTGCTTATTGTCGGTGACATTTCCACCGTATGTTCGGGAGCCCGATGAGTTCTGTAAAGGTTGTCATCGCGGAGTCTCTTCAGCAATGTCCCTCGCGCCCCCTCCCCTCGCCTGCTACCTCTGTCCACGTCTCTCTTTCTTCCTCCTTCTTTCGCAGTTGAATTGTTTATTTTTGGCATCGCTTTTGTGCTTTATATCTCCATCGTAGTCACTCCAGCTCCCTGTCTCTGTCTCTTTCATAACATATCATTATTAAATACGCCCACACTGCTTTTCTCGGCAACCTATAATGCACATTCTCATTACATGTGACCTCTCATGGTAAACACACCGTGCTGCCTTTCATCTCATTTGTTCCTCTGGCCTGTTTCATCTAACCTCTCTAATTTTCTGCCTCTTTCTTCTCGTGAAATCCTTTAATGGCTTTCGTCTCATATGCTACTGTAAACTTTTCACCCCCGCAACCCCCATCCCCTTATGTCTGGGTGCTATAGTGTGTTATGTTCTCTAACCCGGCCAGCCCCCCCCCTGTCTCCCTCTGTTAGGGGTGATCAAGATTTCCTTTGCTTCTCCCTGTCACATCCACACCCCCCATTCTGTCATCTGGTGCTTATAGTTGTGCGTATTAGAGGAAGCGGACCCGGGGGCAGCCTGTTTGTATGGCCTGTGCGCGCTCCGCGGAGCTGACAGTGAAGCTTTACTGCAAAACACATTGTGTGTTCGGTTCCACACTTACACACAAATCACTCTTGTTCATTTACTTTTCCTGTCCTGCGGAGATGTTGCAGCACTGTGGGAAAGTTTGCCTGGTTTCCTCTGGCAAGGCCTGGGTTCTCTGTGCGCGTGCGTGTGTTTGTTTGTGCGCTAAACCTGAGCAAGCGAGCATGTTAAGAATAGCTGTAGGGGAATGAATGCTTTTGGTTCCTGTAGGCATACGTGAGTTGCAGACAGAGAAGTGAAGGAAGCTGATTCAGTCAGTATGCTGATTGATGACTTCGGCAGGAAACACAGAGACGAGAGAACCAACTCATTCAACTCATGTATGTAAGCTTATATAAGCCATATCACTGACGTTTATCAAGTATATGAAATGAGTAAATATTCATTTCGAACTATTTGGCTTGGGAGTAAAAAGGAGGGTCAAACAACAATGATCTCATCATTTTTGCTGCCTTGAAACATGAGCTCTTTGTCATGATCTTTTGAAAAGTACAAGCTGAATGGCAAATTATTCTCCTAGCAGGCCCAGATCATCTTCATGACTTAAACTGTAAAAACAGTTATGTGAAATCATTAATGGGCGACTCAAGCTAAATGTCAAAGTTCAAAGAATAAGCAGAGATTAACATGAAAACTGAATCCTCCACACGAATATAAGGTTTATGAAAGTTAATTAAAATATTACTGAATATATCCACTTTGTTCAGTTAAACTGTAGAATAAGCTATCTGAATTAAATCACTGTCTATCTGCCCAAACACTTGAGGGAAACGATTTGAGCTTGATAATGCATAGACATTTTCGATTATGAAAATGAGTATTTTTTACTGACTAGAATTACTGTAAAATACTTAGTGGTTCTTGTACAATAATATTATTGTATGCACAATCTCATGTCATCGTCGTTTTGTCTTTTCAATGAAATGTAAAATTTTCCCCAAATTCTGTGAAAGAAGACAAAGGAAGTGGCATTTTCAACCCTTCCCCCTTAGCCCACCCTCACGCTCTCCCCCCGCATCTTTGGCATTTGTGGCATGGCGTGTGAGTGACAATGGAGAGATGGGAATCTGGAGTAGTAATTAAATCAAGGTCTGCTGCTGTTAAATGTGGGGCATTCTGGGAGGTTGTTGGTGCTTATAGACAGAAAAATTATGCAAATGTCAACTGCCCCTTTCCATCTCAGTGTTATGTGAATAATGAGCTAATATCTCTCTAGGGACTTCAAAGACTTTGTAGGTAGTGCTTTTAGAGGGGGGGGGGGGTGATTTTGTTTCTCTGTAAAGGGGATCTTGTGTCCCAACTTTTCATCTGTTATTGCACACTCCCAATCACGACCTCTGCTCCCACTTTTTCCTTTTTCTGTGAATGTGTTAGTGGAAAAAGAGTTGCCCCACAGTTACTGAAAGATGTCTGGCTTCAGATCGTTAAAAAAAAAAGTGGGGAAGTGGAAAATAGAAACAGCCACATGTGTCTTACAACCCTGGAAAGAAATATACTTTCTCTGCATTCTTTGTAATCACACATGGGCATGATCAAAGTGATATATCTAGGGCTAAAAAATGTAGATTAGTGATATATGACAGAGGACAATTCTTTCAGTGAGCAAACACTGAGGCAATACTTGTGTTGCTACTGAAGTTGCCCACGAGGGGAGTGAAGCATGCACACTAAGTTGTGTTTGCTTAATATCCTCTGAAACACACATGAACATTTAGGACATGTTGGCACATATGCTCGCAGGCACTCACAAGCATGCATTCACAGAACATTTACAGCACACACTCGCACACACACAGCCTCATCCATGTGTGCATATTTTTGCTTTTAAAAAAAGGAAAATTGGTGCTCGGCTATGCAGAGTAAAATTAACATTTAATTTACTATGAAATCAGCTTTTAACACCATTCAACGTGAACAGTACATCAATGGCAGCGGGGTTAAAACTGCATTTTTATGTTCCAAACTCTTTGAGCCATCGAGATTAAATGAGCAGAGTGAAGCGCAAAGGGGAAGAGGAACTGGAGAGAAGAAAATAGAGAAAAGAGCTCTTATTGGTGTGATCCTTATGAGTTGGTCTTAATTAGCATAATGAGGAAAAGACAGGATTAAAAGAGAATGGAGTACATACTGCCAGTTGCCATGGAAATAAAAAATGAGTTGAAGTGATACCAGTCAAAGTTGGGCCATTGGTTACCATCCAGCCTTATCCACATTGTAGAGAAGAGGAATAGGAAATAAAACAGAAATAATTTACAGACACTTGTGAGCCACCTGTGGAGTTCCACTGAAAGCTGGCAACCCAGCCTTCTGCCAATTTTAATTTGTTGATTAAAATAAATGCAAAAATATGAAGCTGTGGCAACATTACTCATAAATCAGAGCAAGCCGAGGCCTATGATTTTGACAATAAGTATAAGTTCTACTCGTATTTTGAAAGAAAGACACACAGTTGAGCAGCTGATTTTCTATTAACACAAGAAACATGACAATTATTTTCTTATTCTTTAAGTTCATATATTGTATACTTTAAGAAATACTATGTCAGTAGTTTTCATAAATCGGTCAGTGTTAATTAATGCAATTGCAATGAAGAAATTAAACAGCAACTTGGTATTTCAGATATTTTTGTATTTTGATTTTTTACCTCTTTAACAATCCCACAAACTTAACATTTCTCTTTTCGACATTGTGTCCTACAGCTCATTTTAGTAGCAATGTCCTCGACTTTGCACCAAAAACAGACAAACAGCTAACTCATGTAATAGGGTTCTCATCCTCGAGGGGAAAAAAAAGAAAAACAAAAAAAAAGAACAGCTACAATTGTGTGTTAAAAGAGCTGTTGCATTACAAAAGACGCCGCCCTTGGAAGAAAGACGCAAATTTGTGTGAGCAAGTTCTCCTTCCAAATACCAGCATGTTGTCAGAACTATCGAATAGCAGAGATAAACGAGGAGCTCAATGAGTGAATGTTATCTCGCTTATCTCATCTCTCTGTTTGTAAAATCTCTGTAAACCGGGGGCTCTGCACAGATTCAGGTATAAATTCTGCCCCCCTCCCCGCCCCAGCGGCAGTTTCTGCCCTTGTTGCTTCCACGCTTTTTCATCTCCGTTACTTGAAAGTGAAAGAGTTATGCGAGAGGGTGAGGATTCTGTGGCGAAAAAAAAAGACGTTCAGGGAGAGCGGATGTGAAGAGTGTTTATTGGTTTTGCAGCTGCCACACCTATTGACTGTCTGATTAAAGTGTTCTCTGTCTGTGTGTGCATATGGTTGCGTGAGCATGTTTGCACAAGCATGCACTGACACGAGTTGGTTAGTGAGGTGCAACTTGTTTGAAGGGGCCGAACATGAACCTTCAGGAAGTTCTTGTGTTTGAACTCGGAGGCGCACCAGAGCACAGAAACACAGTTGCTGCTGTGGCCGCTCATTTGCATGACAAAGGCTTGGTTAATTATTTAAGGGGGACTTATTTGATCAATACAGGAGAGTCGTATCGGACTGCAGGGACAATCTGAGCCACTGGATTCTATAGGCTTTCATTATTCATGAGAACCACAGAGTGGGACCAGGCGAGAGGGAGGGAAGGAGAAAAGAGAGGGAGCAAGAGATAGGGAGCGACAACAAAGGCAGCAGGATCTTGTTTCATGTGTATTAAAAGTTTTCCTTTTTTGGTGCTGATGAATATTTTACAGTGTTTGAAACTTAGATGGGATGTTTCTATCTATGAGGGTAGAGGGGCATGGTTAGGTGGCGACGGCACCGCTGTGGCAACTGTGGTTTGTTTCGGGGTGAAGAGGTCACAGACCTGGCGGCCCCAACATGTACGTGTGAAGCTAAAATTAGAAATACTTCCCTCTTTGATTTGTATTAGCCTCTTAGGCACTTCTGTGCTTAAAAATGCATCCACGTAGCACATCCACATGCATCAAAACATTTCATTACCATGCACAGGCATGCCGGAGCGTAATGTGTTTATGTGTGGGTCTTGTTTGCATGCCACGAGTGTGTTATGGATTAGTCACAGGCACATGTCGGCTCTCCAGCACAGCCAGGGGGCGCTTATCTAAAAATACTTATATTCCCACCAGGATGCGCGTTCCGTCTTCCATCCTCTCTCTCCCCTCTGGCCACGCCTGGAGGGCTTGGAGGTGGAGGGTTGCTGGCTTGAGGCTGCGAACAGCTCAAGAAACTGTTTCACCTGCATGTACGCTCACATGTGTGTGTGTGTGTGTGTGTGTGTGTGTGTGTGTGTGTGTGTGTGTGTGTGTGTGTGTGTGTGTGTGTGTGTGTGTGTGTGTGTGTGTGTGTGTGTGTGCGAGGCTGGATCAAGGGCACTATTGGGTCTCCTCAGTTGGGGATGCCACCCATGCCCACTCATGACACGCCATGCTGATTTCCATTTCCATCACCGGTTCAAATGTGGTGACTTGTGCCCTGTCCCACCTGAGATGTGTCTCTGCCTCCAAGCAGGTCACAGGGATGTCTCCTGCGACCTCATCCAACTCATGACAGTTGCTCTTTCCTGTCAAACAGACGTGTTTTTTTGAAGCTCAACTCATCACTCTTCAAGCGACAAGACGCTTTTGAAAGTCTCTCTGTGTTCAGCACTCTCTACCTCTGTAGCTTCTGACTGAATCTCTGTAGTTTGAAGTTTAGTTTCTCTCCCGCACTCCTGTTTGTTCTCTCAGATATCTGATTTATTTTACTTTTTTATGTTTGCTTTCAGCTACGCAGGAGTCATGCTAGGTGACTACCAGTGAAATAGCAACTTTTCCTGATTTCTACTGCTTGATAAGGCATTTCACAGAACCGCTATTTTTGTTTTTAATCTTTTACAAGGATTCAGGAAATTAAAAATTGCTTCTTCTTGGCCTCTCCTTTGCCCAGGATTCACAGGCATGGATGAGATTAAACACCTTTGGCTCGAAACAAGAGGGCCACAAGAGAGATGCTCCTTCAAGTGGGCAGGCCTGTTGCAGTGAAGATGCAAATCACTCCTGCGCAGGACAGATGCCCCAAACCACAAAGAGTCATGCCAGAGCTTGTGACAGTGCATGAAAATGGCCCATGTTCATGCATGTGCTTTTAGAGTTACAGTGTGAAAAAAAACAAACCTTCATGCACACACACACAACAATCCCGAGGTAAACACCATCCCACTACAAAAACACATAATTGTTCCCCGGTTGGAAATCCATCCACTTTTATTGACTTCTTCCCCACTGCAACGCGCGGCTCATTTGGATCTTGCTTCATCAGGGAATTTTTTTATGTGGCCTTGATGCGGCTCAGCCTCCCGAAGAGCGGGAGTTATGTCTGTGTTTGGAGTAAAGACAGCAGAAAAAGTGCAGCAATGCTAGGAGCAGGGAAGCAACTTCTTCTAGAAAAGGCAGAAGATGTAAGTCAAACTAAAAGTAGAATTTTTTTTTTTTCTTTTGTTTTACTTTTTTTCTCCTCACAGCAACAACTTCTTCAGTAAATTGCATTTGCACATCAATGCAGAAGCTTTAAGATTAAAACCAGGTAAGGGTGCAGCTAGGGGTCATTTTTGGCCTAGAAAACCAGATGGTGGTCGTCGGATGTGATGCATTATGGGACTGCGGAGGATGCTCAGGGCCTACCTGCAAGGCTTTTTGAAAAAAGAGTGTTATTTTTGGCGAGACATATCTTTTGCTCACCTTTACGGCTCATACATCTGTGGGGAATGTTACCCCGGTGCATGTCAGCCAAAGTGCGTGCGTGCATGTGTGGGTGTGTGTTTACATGCACATTTGACCAAACATTCATAATTGGGCCCAGTAGCTCTTCAGACTTTGACTCGCTGCTGTCGTCATGCCAACCGACCACTTTCCTTTTGTGCTGCTCCCATTTTGTGCAGAAGTGCAACTGCATGGTGATACCTCACACAACGGAACAAAATGCACCAATCATTAGTCCACAGGATCCATCCTTTCCTTATGTACTTTTCGGTGTGATTCCTTTGTGTTGGTTAGTAAACACAGCAGCTTTGTGGCCAGGGCTTGCCGCCTAAATGTGGCGCTGGCATATACTGTGTCTCACGTGCTCATGTGTGTGGCGTGTGTGTATGGCACCTTTCAAGTTAGAGCATGTTGCAACTATGTCACTGGGCTAGTCTCATTAAGGGATTACTTCAGCTCCTGGACACCTCTCCAGGTATCTGGTCAGACAGAGACAAGTCTGATCCCTCGAATCACAACACCTGCTGTGGTGTCATCTGGAGAGCAGAAATAATCACAGATCAGAGAAGGAAAAAAAAAAGTCTCAGGAAGAAGAGGAAGAAAAAGCAGAGCAAGACGAGGAATAGAAAAAAGAGTTGGTTAAGACGGAGCTGGGGTAGCTATGTGTATATAACTATTAGATATAAAGAGAATAATAGAATAAAGGCTGGGATGTGTCAGAAGTCTTCAGTCTCTCTGACGTCAACTTCTTTGTGTTTTTTTGTGTATCTCACTCCACTTCTCGCTATGACTCACTTCATTAATGCAAAAAACAAGCCAAAAACACATTTTATTTTAGATCTACAAGTGTTATGTGTGAATTATTTCAAGTCAATTTGAAAGGTTTTTTTTTAAGAGAACTACCTGTGTACGTGAACATTATCCTGAGGATGATCATTTCAAAGTAATCATGTAATAAATCTAAAATGGTGAATTCAAATTTCCCTTTGATTAAAATTTTAAGACTAGACGTTTGAAAATGTATGCGAATTATTCTCTGCTTGATTCTGAATCATTTGTATAGATGGAATTAAAGCATTTGAACTGCCTGATGCAATCACCCGTTCACTTGGAGCAGTTACACGAAAATTGATCCAATGAGCAGATTTTCAGTGGGCTAAGGCAGATGAGCTCCCGCCCAATCAAAATCTGAGCTTGACTTGAGGCTGATCAGGTTCTGTCTGAACTGTTGCTTTTGGAGTGCAGCTCAATCAGTCCTATTAATGGATTAACAGGTGGCAAGTAAATGTTGGCCCAGTGACACGGTCTCTCTTCTGCTCTAATAATTGTTAACTATAAAGTTCACATCAAAACTAATAGCTGGTCTAATGCCATTACCCTGTGCTTCTGTTGCCCTTAGCAACCGATAGAGTCCCACTTTGTGGAGTGTCTGTCACCGTGTTTGAATGTGAGGGAGAGAGGAGATAGACATGGACTCAGCGAAAGAGCAAGAATAAAAGAGCATTATAAGGAGGGAATCCAAAGAGATATATGGGATTCTGATCATTCAGCGAGAAGAAAAAGACACACGCTCTGTCTTGACAGATGTAAATGTCAGCCGGATAGTTCACTTTGAACGGTCTTGAAGGGAGAATACCTATGCCTGTGATTTCCTCCTCTCTGAAAGTGTGTGTGTGCATAGGCGAGGCTGTGACAGGCATGAGCTGCCCCGAGGAAAACCTCGTCCTTCACTGTCCACTTTCTCACACCGCGTGGCAGCCACCATGTGTTTTACCTGAACTTGTTTGCAAATTCTAGTGAGCGCGCACTTTATTTATTTATTTTATATCGGAAGGTGAAGTAAAGGAGAGGACGCACATGATGCAACTCATCCCTGAGCTCAGTGCTACTGTCTCCTGCCTTGTCTGCTCCAAGAGCTCCGGCACCCCGCTGGGGAAGATGAGAGGCTTGATTACAGTCAAATTAGCAAATGAGCAGGTTAATTACAGAAGCAAATTCTGTATAAGAAGTGTCATTTCTCTAAGAGATGCTCACGCTCCTGCTCAAAGAGCCTAAAGAAAAAAGGCAGGGGGAGGAGGAAAAGGCAGAGGATGGACCCTTTCTCCTCCCTTCTTTTTCAAGAAAACTCCCTTGTTTCTGTGCCTCTTCGCTCAGAAGTGTGTTGTTTGAGGTTAAGGGAAAATGGTTGCATCAATGAGCTATTATTTTTTTCAGAGGACACTTTTTCCCCCTGCATTCTCTCTCTCTCTCTCCCTCACTCTCTCTCTCTCTCACACACACACTCTCTCTCCCCTCCCTCACTCAGGAGACTGCATCAAACCCCTCACTCCAGCTTTCTACCCACTCTCCCGCTCGCTGGCTTTCATCCTTCACTTCACAAGAGCCTTTGGGAGGCTTCAGATTTTTTTATGTGCTACAACCACGTAGAAAAGGAATTTCTGAGACATCGCCTAAAGTTTGCAAGGACGTTCCATTTCAGACACAATGAGGAACGCCGAGCAAAGCGACGGGAGGGAAAAGGCAAACGCAATTAGGCAGATTTTTTCAGCTGACCTTGGTCAGAGCCGGCCGCTGTTGTGCAGTTTGTTCGTGTCACGAGCCAGAAATAACTGTTTAGGAGCTACATGACGCACCAGATTGGATGCTCCGTTTTGCATTGGCTTATGTGTGCTGCAGAGATAGCATGTGTGTGTGTATGTGCGTGTGTGTGGTGTGTGTGTGTGTGAGCGAATGTGTGAGAGATGGATGGATTTTGTGGGCAGATGTGTATGAAGTCTGGAGCAAATGGAGTGAGAAGCTGAGCAGCTGGCAGAGGACAAGGAGTAGGGAAGTGAAGAAGATAGTGGATGCACACGCACACACACACACACACACACACACACACACACACACACATGCATACATGCAGGAAAAAAAACCCCAGTGATGATTCAGTGTGCTGGTACACACATGAAGTGGCATGACTCACACCAGTTTGGTTACCGAGCCGTCACTCGTGTGTCATTTCCCTGACGACCTGCCGCAACACCACTCACTTAATTTCTCCTGCATTGTCGCGCGAGTGTCATCGTCTGTCATCAGTTCTGTAAATTAGAGTTTCACTCCGGCAGCGTTTTTCCAGGGAATTTGTCTCGGATGTAGTCATCGCTCTTAATGGAAGCGAAGTTGCGAAAGTTGGCAGTTGGCTCTTTATAGATTTTATGCCGCCGTAGCCAGAGGGATACACACGGTCGTGTCGGAAGCCGGTGCGGAAGAAGCGGGAGGATCTCGGAGCGGGATGTTTAGTAACCAAGAGCAGTGGGAGGACATCTATATTTTATCTGTCATTCATATTTGAGTGGACGAGAAGATGTGAGAGGAGAGGCAAGACAGTGGCAGCAGAACACGTTTGCCGTCTCTTTACATTTACAGAGGTATATCAGCGCAGGTTATCCCTTTTAAATTACAGCATCAGCAAGCCTACCTCCACCCCTCCCCTCAATTTCCCTACATTTCTTCCCTTCGCTCTGTTTTCCTCCTCCCACTTAGACAAGTCTATTGGATTTTTAGTCCATTCCAAATGAATTGAGCCGCGGCGCTCATGTCGAAACGAGCCCAGTCGATTGCCTAAATGTAACTATGCACAGTTATCGGGACTGCAGCGCAAGCCATTTGCGGGAAGCCTAAACATTATAAACAAATAAAGCAGCCGTATTGCCTCTAGGCTCTTGGTTAGGAATGTGCTGCAGTGTCTGGTGAATGGGCAGCCAGCGTGAAATCCAATATAGGCCTGTGTGAGGAGGAGGAGGGAGAACATTCCACTCCAATCTTCATCAATATAGAACTATACAAGATACTGGTGCGGTTGCTGCCACCAAAATACGAGCACTATTATTTTGACCACTCCATGCCACATCTGATAGCGCCACTCTACAACTGGCACTGCTATTTCTTTTACGGCACGCAAAGAAAAAAGGGACTGTTCTGCGAGGGCGCCTTGGTTACAGGGGTTCCCTACAGAGCTGTAAATAATCTCTCCAGCAAACAGAACAAGCAGCCTGGTATCACCAAATGGCGCACGAGCAACAGTCCAATTTCTTTTCATCGTTTTGCATTTTTTTTCTCCTTCATTTCACACCACTTAAACTCTACTGATTTTCTCAGACGAATAGAAAAGAGATGTGAGACTTGGTTCCTCTTTTAGTTCGTGAAAGGAGAGCAGGAGGGTTCCTCTCGTCACCTGCTCTGCGCTTTCTTTTTCATCAAGCTGTTAAATTGAAGTTGTTTTGTGGCATCTATTCAGAGTGGAATTGCATGCGGGTTAATCAAAAAAGCATACAGTTGTAGAAGTTAGTACCTCTTGATAAATATCACATATTTTTTTGTTAAATTAATCTCAGATTATAAAATTTAAATGTGTAATGTTGTATTTTTCATAGCTGAGAGAAACCAAATGCACACCTATTCATTCAACAATAGCCTGGTATGTAGGATGATTTTTTTTTTTTTATAGGATTTGGAGGAAACGTTTGGAGCAAGGAACTCTGAAGAATGTCCCCTCATGCCATTGGTTTTAAGAATTGTATGCAGTGGTGGGTTAGAAAACTAACAACACTTTAGTGGCAATTTGCAGAACATTGTTCACAAGCAGGATTTTTCAAAGTGCTGGCTTGGGCATTCGCTTCTCCCAGTGTTGCATTTACTGTGCATGTCATGTCCGTTGCTATCTAGAAATGGCCAGGCTGGAGGAACAACATTGAAATCTGAAGAATAACATCACCGATGAGCACCGACCACTGTAGATGAGAGTTCACATCGAACTGAGCTGGTTGTGCTTTTTCCTATCTCATCTAGCAATTCTGTCCCAGTCCCTTATCTCTTGTCACTGTCCCCTAATGGCTCAGTATGGTCTAGGAGCTGTGAGGGATAAATCACCAGGGGTTTTGGTGCTTCGAGACATGTACCCCCAGACGATTCCTTTCTCCTCTCTCATTTGCTGAAACCCGCTGGTTGCCATGGCGACTTCTTTATCACCAGCACTTATTGTGACATTGACCTGGAGCAAGAGCCAAGGCTAAGTGTGATGACCTCACACCATTTGTTGCAGGACGCCTCTCAACGACCTGCGTTTTGGGTACGACTTGTAATTTTCGTCTCCCCGCGCTGCACGCCCCATACGCAGGGAAATATAAAGGCTTGTTGTGTTTGTGCATTTCCCTCCGGCGCTCCCCGCCCCTTCACGAGCGTACGCGGATAGAGGTCACATGCATGTGTGAATGCGTGCACACACTCAGAACTAATAAGGGACAAGGTTAGAGGTGGCATGTGCCTCTTTTGATGGATGACCTTGGGGGAGGTTGTCTGATCCATTGCTCTTTGTGCTGCTCAGATCACCAGATAGCATCAGAGCTACACTGGCGCTGCTGCCACCAATCCTACAGATAACCTCTCAAATGGCCACACACTGTCTGAGTGTCACAACCTGTTTTTGCCGCGTGACTGCCAGCTGTGTCCATTTGGCAATTCACCTATTTTTTTCTTCTATTTTTCTTAATTTCTGCATAGGAAAAAAAGAATCGCAGGTTGCATGTAATGACCCTATATTATCAGCAAAGGATCACAATGAAAGAATGTTTGTTATTTTTTGTGGTACGTTTTGATAGAAACTAAAATACATTTTATACATTTTTGTTGAATACATTTGTGTGTGCATTTTCTTGATTTTTTTCCTCGTTATGACTCTCAAGCTACGGCAAAGCATTCTGAGTAAACTGCATCTTGCTGATAGTGATGTGTGCCATAATCTCGCCCAGTGTGGTGCACTTTTAATTTAACTCCAACTGCTGCATTAATCCATTTCTCTCTATTGGGTGGCCATTATGGATATGACTGGTTTATAAGGTTTTTTTATGAGACACTTTTTTTTCTTTGTCCAGCTGCACTGAAAAGTGGCCCCGCTAAAGCCTGGCTGTCATTCCCCCGTCTCCCCCTCTTACCCCTCATTTAATTTCTTCTGTGTGCCTTCCCAGCCACATCCTCTCTAATGAAGCTAAATCTAGCATGCTAAATGGGACCAGTCAGCTATGTCATTGGTGCTGGAGTGGCCGTAGCTGTCGTCTGTTGGTCTCAAAGGCACAAACACCCCTCCAAGAGGATGACTTGATGGCATTAGAAACATTTACAGTACAGCAAGCACATGTAGACCCTAGCAGGCGAGCACTTATCTGCGGTAGCTTCCAAATATCAGTCCCTTGCAAGCATCTAGAGACGGAGGCACCCATGTGTGGGCTGAAGAGAACAGATAAAGCGACAGAGTCAAAATGTGTGTGTGAAAGTGCAACTGTAGCCACAGTCGGGATAGGTACTATATGAGAGATCAAGAGTACAGAGACGTACTTTGCCGGATACCAGGCTGTCGATTGCACCGCTTTCAGCTTCAAAGTTCTCATCTTCAGGATTTTGTATAGAATCTAATGGCTTTGGAGTGTGAGTGCACACAGTAACACAAGTGGAAAAGCGCCATAATATAGGACCCTACATGACAATCCAAAAAGCACACACACTTACCGATGTGCACACACATACACACACACAGTGTGTCAAATCTCATTCTGAAGTCCAATATATCCCTCACAAACCCATTAAAGGTGCTTCATACAACAGCCTCTCAGAGAATTCTGAGAGAGGGAAAGTGAGAACGGCACAGACAGAGAAAAAAAACACACAAAGAGGGCGAGAGCCTGCAGTTTGCTAGGTGCTCCAAGTTAAAACACATTATGGCAGGTAAAAGTGTATGTTTTATGTATTTTTATGTGATTTTGCAAATCACTTGGTACACTACTAGCACTTTTTAGCTTATTAAGTTCGTCGAAATTGTATAAATTTCAAAATGGAAAAAATATCATAAACAGATGCTCCACGGCAGTTATGTTGAAAATGATCTGTGAATAGCGAGCTCATCTTCACTAACTCAGAGAGCCGGTGCTATAATGCACTGCAGCAGTCTCCCAGCATGGTTTTTAGCATCATCAAATTGCTGTACAAAGCTGAAAAATTCTTTCAGAACCATGATTAGTCACTTTTATGGCGAGGACTACCTCAATATAATAGGTGCTATCTTATTGAACACACCAGCGGCATGTTTCCGAGCCAGATTGGTTGGTTCAACTACCTCTTTTGCGCAAGCTGAAATATCTTCTAAAATATCAGTCTCAGCTCCTCAGTGGATTACCATACAATTTAGTTTTCATGAATGTCTGAATCTTGATGATTTATCGCGATCCACTCATTTTTACTTGAGCACCAGAAGTAGAGCAATGTCTCATCCACTGAACTCATGGCTTTAGCCATGCACTGATATGTAATTCACAGAAGCACCACCTACCTAATATATTCTTAGTTATGAGCAAAATGTCTTGACAGTTAGATAGGTTCAATTTGACAACAGGACAAGTTGTAGACCGATTTTGGTGCATTTCAGGTCAAAACTTCAGGACAGATAAAGGTTTGAAATACTATTGATTTTCTTTTGTCTTTTCTATTTTCGTAAGTGAACCAAAAATCCACTGAACATGACAACTGTTTTCAAATACTTTTTTTTCCCAGCTTTTTCTCGGATAAAAAGAGCTGCTCCTACAACAGGCCTGAGGAAGTATCCTCACAGTCCAAAAGTAATAATTGAAGTAATATCCAACCATTCGCAAATGGCATGGAAATAATTCATGTGTTATTTAAGTTTTTCATGCATTTATTTGATTTATGAAATGATGAGTATGTCCCCGAGCATCAAAGCATTTCCCCCAAAAATTAAGATTCGATGAGATGTTCATTGTTATTTATAATGGGGTGGCCATACGACAGTCCTTTGTGCCTGATACTCACTTCTCGTGCTGCAATTTGTTCTCCATTTTATAAGAACAGACTAATAGAGCACCACATCCTGGAGACATGTTGCAATGCTTTTAATTGTATATGCAAAATTAAACACCATACCGCTCTTTAATTATTTTATTACAAGCCTTTTTTTTCAGGCTCTGCTATTTGAAATTTTTTGGTCAAATATATGCAAAAGGATACCAAGCAGGTTTCATGGGGGAAAAAGAGAGAAAAAAAGTCTGTGTAAGGTCACGCTCGGTGATTTCAGTTCAGGGCATATTTTGCTATTCAGTCAGTTAATATGTTGTGGGTCTTTTCACTGAAATCCACTCAGCTTGCAGATGCCATTAAGTGTTTTTTTTTTTGTTTTTTTTTACTTTATCCATCTCTAAAGACTTTGGCCCTAAAGTCACAACTGAGAGATGAAAGAGGAAAAAGTGTATATAACTGTAAGTAACTACTTCAGGATGGAACAACTGTTTGTTTGTTTTCATCTATATGACTATCTAGGTTGAAGTAAGAGGCCCATTTTTGTCTGACAGTCTGGTCTGCGCTCTGCTCGCCCCCATTCTGACATTTCAGCCCCGGGAAATGACTTCTCTCTGGCATTTTCTCGCTGCTCCGGGCTTGTGAAGCCCTATAGCTGCTGTCATTTATACTTTTCTAATGTGTGCGTTAGTGCTACACTTTACAGTTTAGTTAAACAATGGCTGACTTCCCTGTAAAGCTACAGAGTGGCAGCAATAATGACTACAGTGCCCTAAAGCATTTTACCCCTGCATACAGCTACTTCATGACATGGACAGACACGCACATCCAGACGACGCATGTTGTACAGTAAAAACCAGCCAAAGACCTCAGTGTGTCACCTCTGTCATAGTGTTAATTAGACAGTGTCACCGTCTGTCCCCAGTGACATTTATTGCACATTTGAATATTTTACCCAGACAGATGGTAAGAATGTCAAGGCGTGACACTGAGTTATTAAGCCCTAGCCTTCTCCCTTGGCGACAGAATGCAGGGCTTGTCAGCACTCGATTGGTTTAATAACTCGTTGGCAGTTCCACAGCAAAGTTTGCCCTGACTGTCTGTACCCCCAGCTAGCTCCGAGGGCATAGGTGAGGCAACCCACACACTCGTGTGCTCACACAAATGTACATACCAGCACGGGTGCGATTCCATTGAATTAAGTTGGGCTAGAATTCCCCCCGCTGAATAAAAGAACAGGTAGCGCGCCTCTGCAACCCGCGTGCTGACATTATCTATCTGAAGAGCGCTATGCTTTTCAATATCGCGCGACCTTCACCCGCTCTCACGCTGTTGTCAGATGCACAGCCCAGCATGGATCTGCTCCATAACCTTAGAATATGATCCCACAGTGTCACGCTGCACTCGGACTCTTGGCTCACTCTCACATGCTGTACTGTGGGTGCCTGCTACCAATCAAACATTATGCTTGGCATGCAGTGCCCCAGTATGACTTTCAAACCATAGTGTCTGTGTGGCGTTTTACCTCTAGATGGCTCCGACAAGGCTCCTGACTTGAAATATGGTCAGCACGGAAATATTGATAAGCCCCCGGACAAACAGTTCCGCCGTCTGTGTTCATGTGTGCATGCGATACGAGCACACACAGCAGTGGAACACCATCCTGACGGAGCTTTTTGGATCTGTGAGTGCAAAGAATAGTAGGCAACCGCCGGCAGAAATGCAGACCATTTCTGCTTCGCCTGCACAAATGGGGGTTGTAACATAGCCGCTCGCTACTCGCTCATCAAGTTGACCGGAGACTTCAGAGGCAGAGATGGAAGGAGATAGTGGCCCAAATATAACGCAAAAGGTTTCAACCTCTCTCTCCGGAGTGGCAGAAAACTCACAGCGTGGAATTTCTTCCATTAATTACAGCAGGTGCTGCACAAAAACACTTAGGTGCTGCAGTCAGGAGCTGATATAGATTGACTGCCTTGTTTAAGCACAGCTACACAGGGCGAGCACTATTGTCCAGCCTGTAGAAAATGTGCGAACACTGATGACTGCGGTGCAATGTCATTATGGAAATCCAGATAATATATATAGAGGGATTACAGCTCATTTGTCAAATGTGCCCTGAACTGGATAAATCGAGAAGCCATCATAGGATTTTCTTATGTGTTATATTCTATCAATGCATAAGAAATGGAAAATTGTGCTGTGTATTATTATTATAATTATAATTATAATGATCATTATTATTATTATTGTTATTATAATTCTTATTATTAGACTCTTCACTCTGAGATATCTGTAGGAAGTACTTCTATCTACACATCCCTTGATCCCTTAAGCTGATCTACAAATTACCATGGGTCATCAAATTGAATGAAACCCAGAGAGAGAAAAAGTGTTGTAAAATATCCCACTTTAACCAGTGAACCCTTACTAATGTGTGAGAATCAGAGAGATTTCAGAGGTTGTATTTCCTCTTATCGGCACGGCGCATACTTGTAGCAGCAATGAGATTCTGCTGGCAGGTGTTAAGTTGGATCCTTATCAGCTGATGATCAAACAATGGCATATTGTGCAGCAGAAGTAGTGGCAGCAAACTCTATTGATTTAAGAACAGTAAATATGAGTTGGGGGACGATATTAAGCTGTCTATTCCAGCCAAAGTACTTTCTCAACTACTGCTTGCAGAGCTGAGATGTTATTTGTAGTCTGCTCACGCCAGGGCTGCGCTGGACACTGCCAACTATGCATTACGTGCTGTTGTGTTTGGTTGGTAGTTCTGTGTTTTTGTACCATATAAAAGTATCTAAAAGGCTTTCTTGTAGAGAGACAAACCAGTAAATCCAGTGTGTGGTGTGCGCTTGTGTGTGTGAGAGAGAAAGTAAAGCCAGAAAATGAACTGAGCCCACTTGCAAACATTATTACATGCTACGTTTGTTAGACTGAGTTGCTGCTATTTCTAAATTACTGTGTAAAATTTGCGTTAACAAGTGAGTGAATGCAATTTCAGCATTGGATTTTCGCTTTATTCATTTGCCGTATTGGGGACATAAAGAGTGATTAAAACTCTGTGATGGAGACAGAGTGAAAGAAGTCTCCGGTACGCCTGTTACAGCGGCGGCTCTCTGAGAAGTGGCACTGTTTTGTGGAGAAATTCAACCAAGCTATAAACTTTGAGCATAATTTCACATTTTTACAGAGCTTTCTGTGGATGTTAAGACCCTTTAATGCAGATAAATAGTGGACATATATTGGTTTGTTCATGCTTTATTTTGAGTGTAAACTGTAACAGGCCTGTGGTTCCCAAAGTGGTCTCCTGGCATTAACTGTTAGTGTTTAAAAAATTCAACTCTGTTGTTTTTGCGACAGTTTGTGTCTATAATATAAGCCTGGCTTGTTTGGTTGTTCTGGTTATATCCTCTCCGCTGTTGCCATGTCTCTTTCCCACAGCTCATTCTCATCTTGTCCATCATTTCTCCCATGAGTTTTTGAGCTATGTGTAATTACCCAGTTTGTTTGCACCTTGGCTCTAACTGCCTGTCTTGTCGCAGCCAGCTTGTGTTCACAGGATGCATGTGTGTTGCATGAGGGTTTGCATGCGCAAATCAGTCTTTAGCAAATATGGGTGTGACAGGCAAGAGGATGCAACAGTGCCAGTGGGTTTCTCAGCACATGTGTGCGTCACCCCAAGCCCACTCTGGCAGACACAGAGACAGAGAGAAGAACCATGTCATCTCTAATCCCTTTGTTTTGAGTCAGATTAGAGCTTTGCGAGGCGTTTGCGAGGCCTGCAGAATGTGGATTTAAGGATTAGTCTAATAAACAGAGGCTCTGTGGCACTCTGCAACCCAGTGTGGAGATTACACAGGCACCGAGAGCAAGGAAGGAAGTGAGGTGGATTCATTTCCATTCTGACAAATGAGAGGGGAAGAGACGTAGAGGAGCAAATGGAAGGTAGATGAGGTCTCTTCACATTTCCTGATCAGTGTGACAACTTTCAGCAGTCCCTTCCCCTGCAGGGACCCCAGAAGGAGCCACATGTGCAGACCTTGTGATAATACGCCGCTTATCTTTGTATGCTGTTTATGACCCCAACAATACCTCATAATTATTGCATTCAGACCGACGGGTCACAGGGGATGTAGACTCATTCAAATACAACATTCGGCAAATAATACACACTAGTTCTCGGAAGTCTAAGAGGACAGCTACAGTACTGTATTAGTCCCCAGAAAAACAACCGAAAATCACATCTTTTCTCTATACTTTTGTGTTTGTCTGAAGCTGCTGCAGACAGAGTTTGTGTGGTTTCACTTTATTGCAGCGCATGATGAAAATCAAGTGGAGGAGATCTGAAACCTGATAGAATCAGGTTCAATTACAGCAAATATATCTTGTTTTATTTTTGTTAGTGACCTTATTGTTGTGTGGCACTGCAGATGAGAGGCGACCTCATTTGTACAGCGTGACTTACGGTGTCTTCACTTGCTAATGAGAGGCTCTGAAATCGGAGCTCGTAGAGCAGACTTTGCGCCGGTAGCACGGCATTCAAAAAACGGACTCACTGGAAATTTAAATGCAAATGGCAAAACAACCTTTGACATTATGGAAATGATCGTGTGCATTTCGCATCCTGGATTTTCGGAGGTGGCGTTTATTTTTTGCGCTCTCATCTGAGCCCCCTATTATGCTAGCTGATTGTACAAAAATGACTGTCAATATCACAACAATGTCAATGATGGGGTGAAAAAAAAGCACGCCAATTTATACAAATAATGACATACCTCGTGAATACCACAACCGATCACATTTAATAAGCTCGTGATTTTTCCCATTTGGCTCAAAGAGGTGTGGAGGTAATGGGGCGAGGTGTGTGGGAGAGGGAGTGATGAAATGTTTCCTGTCCTGCACGCCCCTCAGCTGTTGGCTCACACCGATCATCTTGGATCCAAAACGGGCCGCAGTTTCCAGTTGAACCGGAGCCATGCAAGCAGCCCCAGCCATCATTTTGCCTGGTGTGTGTGCGAGTGTCTCTGTGTG
>CAESWR010000201.1:535119-548677 GCA_903171835.1 Mullus surmuletus | reverse complement strand
GTGTGTCCGCTTTTCGCTATGTGTGTCTTTGTGTGCGTGCATGCACTTTCAATGCCACCCGAAATCGAAGACATGATTAATGACTCTTCATGGTGTGGAGCCTCTCAGTCAGAGCCCGGTCCGAAGCTCATACAAGGCAGGATTGTGTGTGTGTGTGTCTATGTGCGTGTGTGTGTGTGTGGTTGGACAACACAGAGAAAGAGGTCATGCCACACTTATAAATGTGGATATGGTAATGCATATGAATATATCTCTCCATCCACACGCTTCGGTCTCAGTCCAGGAAATAATCAAAATACTTGACCCTGACACTGAGCCTCCACTCAATTCTTCCCCCTCACTACACTTTTTTAAAAATTCTCTTTTTTTTATGCAGCTTAAATTTATTATCTACACAGTGACACTAGAAGTATGTTGCACATAATAAAAGAAAATGCCTATTAATGCTGATAACATTGTTAATTCTAATTACATTCACGGTGCAGCATTAGGAAAGATTTATTTGTGGAAAACAACAAATTAAACATCAGGATGATTTGCGCTTAAAGATGTAATGTCAAGTACAAGCTGCTCTTAGGGGAAATATGATTTAATTGGATGCTTTGATTAACTGTACTTGTATTGTTTTAATCTAAACCAGATTTGGACCTTGAGTCGAAAGCACATCCTCAAATCGAGCCTCCCGTACCTTTTGTGGCGACGTGTAATTGGGTACAAGACTCCTATGACGATTTGTTTTTACTCTTTATTCTCTTGCAACCTCTGTTCTCCTCGCTCTCCCTGTCTAGTCTTTTGTTCCTCTCAGTCACACGGTGTCGTCTTCTCTTTGTCTTTGTGAACAAACTGTGTAAACAACTTAATTTGAGCAGCAGCACAAAAACAGCAGAAAATTGAAGGCAAATGCTTTATAGCCCCAATTTTGCCTTTCTGATAAAAGGCCCTGTGTTTTGAATTTGTCCTTTTATTTCTTTTTCTCTTCTCGCTATCGAAATTTCTGTCTTTTAAAAGAGAAAGAAGGAAAAAGAAGCTTAATGAACAACTTCATCTCCTGTTGACAAAGAATGTCGGAGGAGTGGATGAATATTCTGATGGAGAGGCTCCATGCTGTGTTTTATCAGGCTTTTAGTTGCCAGTCTTGTTGGCTGATTGTTGCTTTCGGTTTGGTTACAATTGAATTAAATGAGCCAGGTAATGGCTGCTTTACAGTCTTCTAATCCGAAGATAAGATAAGATGGGCTTAAAGGGATGCCGGTGACAACAAAAGCAGTGTACAGTGTACAGAAAGAAAATGTTTAATTTGAAATTAAACTATGCATTACAAAATTAAACAAATATGTACAAAGCTGTTTCTATAAATGGTGTTTCAAATGATTGGAAAAATAATGAGGTAATAAACAAACAAACATTTGATTATATATTGTTAATGAAGAAATAAGAAACTGGGGGAAAAATGTCCCTCAAATAGTAAACATTAATAAAATACCAGTTATTAACCGGACAGATAATTACTGAGAGAGGATGCGGCACAATTTACATGTGAATAACTGCTTATTGTGTTTAAGTGATGTAAAAGGTAAAATTTATCAAGCAAAGTTCCTGCAATGAAAAAAATGGGATTAAATAAGAAATAAAATGAAATGAAATACATTCATGCGATCCGTGAATTGTTTCAGTAAAAGCAAAACGTGCAAGTTGCGGCACATTTTAGTCTTCACTGCAGTGTACGTCTAGTTTACATAGTTGATTATACACACAGCCCACATGGCCTGCTTTTGCATCCTAGTTGGCTGCAGTCGGAGTCATCTGGACAGGAAGCCTCCCACAGTGTGATGGCCCTAAACAGCATCTATAATACCCTCGCACTGCCTCTATGCTTATTTGTGTGATGAATGAGCTCAGCGGCTGGATGGAATCTTTGCAGCTAATTATCTTTGGGTATCTTGCCAATGAACATGTAACCATTACAAATGCAGCAAACAAAACACAACGTGCAATCGAGCCAGGTTGATCACTATCAGTGCGTTCCCAGAAGTGGTTGCTGTTTGCTGCGGCCCCGTCTTTGGGGCAGATTCGTGGCATGATGCAACAAAAACACAAAATACCTTGAGGCAATTTCAATCCATAAATGCACTTATGCGCCGACTGCTGAAACATTACTGACCCGTGTTGGCTTTAGTTATAGAGTGGGCTGTTGGTTTGACAGTGGGTTTTTGTTTTACTTCACGGGGACTGACTGCAATCCGCCACATCAACAAGATTTCAACATACATTTGGTGTGCGGGGACGCGGTGGCTGCCTTGCAATTTTAATCTGCGGAAACCCTATTGTGACAGAATGTGTCAGATATGTCTTGTTTTTTGACAGGTTACAAACTAGATCCCTAATTTTCCTCAGAGCATAGAGGCAAAAAAAAAAAGAAAGAAAGACAGAAAGAAAAAAAACATCTTGTAATTGCTACATCTGTATTTCAAGCGCTACGTGTGTGAGTTGGTTTGTTGCTTCCTTATTTTCTTTTATGTCTGAATCCTCCTCTTTCAGATGTTTGTCAGGTTGAATTGGAAATTATTGTGCACGATGCTCGCTAATCCGCTGATGTCATTAGCCTCCAATTAACTGGGTATGATTTGTAGCTACAGTGGATTTACATTGTGTCACTTTCCATATTCTTTCTTCCCAAGCTCCATTTGCAAAGAAAAGGCCATTATCTCTACCAAACTTCACCTCTGTAATTTCCAAAATGAATTCTCCACCCTTTCTGTCATCTTCCAATTACATTTCTCATTCTGCGCGGATTTCATGGTCACTTCACGGTCACAGGCATGTCTATTTTCTCCTTCATCTAACCAGCCGTTCTTGTCCGTCAAGGAAACACGGCAACATGCAGACTCATGCGTGCGCTTGCTCTGTTTTGCATTTCTGTTTATACGTCCGTCCCCCCCCACCCCCCCACCCCCATCCCAGACGGCCCGGCTACACACATGCCGGGCTGGTGGCTCAACAATCATCATGAACCATGAAATCATATTATGCAACCAGTCACACTGACAATACGTCATTACATTTCTGATAAATGAGATAATCCGCCTCAGCGTGATCACAGTGGGAGGTTGAGCCACTGTCACTAGAGTCATTAACAAGCAAAAGTTTGGAGAGTGTGTGTGTGTTCTGAGGTTTTGTGACCTTGGGGGGAAACACCTGCGTGGGCGGGATGTGATTGATATGCGATCTCTGCCCTCTCTGCTTTCTCCACTTTATTCATCTCTCACATTCTGTCCTTTCTTGTCCTACTTAATAAACTGTTATATCTACTTTCACCCCCCAAAAATCTGCTCAACTTCTCCTCACGTAACTGCTACACAGACGCACTTATCTCCATACTTGTTAAGATATGATTTTTAGATAAAGACTTAAATTGGTAGCTCTATCTGTACACCCAGTGACTTGCATGGTTTGGCACAGATTTTAAAGAAACGGCTCCACTTTCCCGGGATCTGTTTTCCATCTTTAACACAGAGAAGTTTAATATCATTGTAATATTTGCCTATTGCTGTGAGTTAATAGTTGGAGGTTATTGCTTTTTAAAGGTCGAAGCAAGGGGGAATTGGTTTTAGGGGTGCATGCTCTATCTGTTTGCTCAGTGAAGTGTCAATTTATCCTTTAGATACAACTTGTTGATTTGGTAAAGTCGTTGATTTAAAATAAAGATCCTGACGGGCTTAATTTCTATTATAAAGCTTTAGCTGTTATCCTTCAAATTATGTTTTCTTTGCCCCCATCTTGGATATGAATGCAGTAACTGTCATGTAACTTTTAAAAAGTAAGCAAAGCAACTTCTTAAGTCATGCTTTACAAAACCAATATAATCGTTACTGGCATATGCACTCAGCATACTGCACACACACTTACACACACAAATTGCACTCACAAAGCCCCGTTTGGCCATTGTTCTCATAATGCCAGTCAGAATGTCCCCACATTTTCCGTGCTAGCTTCCTTCTTTATTTCCTCCTCACCCTCCATTCAAGGTACAAACACATTAAGGTTGAACTCCTAATAGCTTGCGTGATGGATACCAGAGCATAATGAGCTCTTTATGAGACTTAATACCTACTGTTAATCAATGGACATAGCAGGGCACTTTTCAATACTACCTCCTAAGCATTTTAAAATGAGCCCTCATTGAATAGATTGACTCGCATTCTGTATCCGTCTCTCTTTTTCTCCTGTCTCATTCTTCCAGCGTCCCAGCATGCAATTAGCTACATCACATATTCCAAATCAAAAGGCGCCTGTTCTTTAGAAAGCCCTAACCCGCCTTGATATTGATAAATACTGTCAAGACTTAGAGATATTCTTCTTTTTTTTTTAAATGCAACATTGCATTGTAATGCATTGGGTAGACTCAGACTTTCCTTGGCCTCGAGCAACAGAAACATGGATGACCTATTTATTACCATAAATATCCCATACAGGCAGCTGCTGGAAGCGTTGCTGTCAATTACTGCTGGTTGTTGTATTGTTGTACTTTGATCTTTCAGCGCTAATGTAATGTGTTGCTCAAGGCCGCTGTATTAGTATTGCACTGTATTAGCATTATAATCACATATAATCTGCATCCACGAGTATTAGATTTGAATTGATTAAAAGTAGGGTGGGTGCAATGGAGGCGTCAGACATAGGTGGCGCAATGGCAGCGCTAACAGGTGTGAAATGTAAAGGCTTTGATTGAGAGCACGGTGAACATTTTCAAAAGGATATAATGGGCCTTGCAACAGCACCACATTTAAAGATCATAGAGGAGGTGATGGATGTTTGTACATGTGCGTTTAGCTGTGCTACAAGCTGTGTCAATTTCAGGTAACGCTGTTTTCCGAGTGCAGGGCCACTATATTGTGTGTTGCGCAGTTGAGTGTATGTGTTTCCGCGTGTTTATGACACTGTGTGTGTTTGTATCTGTGTCTGAGTGTGTTTGATTATCCCTTACAGCCTCTAAGGGAGCAGGATTCATTCTCACTCTGATAATGAGGGAGAGACTAGCAATGCCCTCAAGTCATTTCTCCTCTTCTATCCTTCCTGTTGCATCCGCTCGCTGTTCAGTCTTTCTCGCCCTTTACCTTTTTCCCCATCTAAATAATCTGCGCCTGTTTTCCTGTCACTCTGTCAGCCATTGTCTCTCTTTCCGCCCACTTTTGTCCCTTTGTTCTCTGCCCTTTCATGCCATCATTATTTACACTTTTTGTGCCTGTGCTCCTGTCTTGCTGACATCAGTTTAGGATGACCGCATCGTGTTTGAGTCAGTCTTTTCTTTATATCATAGATTTAGATGCCATCTGACCATTTTTCATCAGCTTGGTCGATGGGTGTCTGCCGCTGCGGACCACAGCGGTGGCAGCTCTGTTTCTCCCCCACAATAGCCTTACTTATCCCGCATCAATACTCCGATGTGTTGTATATTTGCCTGGCTGCTCAAATGTCCATTCGCAGCTCTCCCTCTTACCTAACTTTCGCTTTTGATTCGCAAGGGAGTGCAAAGCAAGAGTGAGTCACAGCAGTGCAGCCATTAATTTTATACCAACCGTTTGCTGTCTTTTTCCACTCCTCCCATCTCCCCCCTCTCCTTCCATCTCTGTTTTCCAGGTGACTGAAGTGGAGATTGACATTACGGAGGCCCGCCAGGAGGCCCCTCCATCTCCCCCCACCGCCCCCACCCACTCCTCCTCTACTCCCTGCTCGAAAAGCTCCTCGCCGTCGCACCCCCACCCGCTGGCATGGATCTTAAGGACCGCAGGCACCGCTCCCTGACCAGGGGTCGCTGCTCCAAAGATTCCCAGTACAATACCTCCTCCCTGGATGCAGATGAGTGCCGTGTGCCCACCCAGAAGTCTTACAGCTCCAGCGAGACACTCAAGGCCTTCGACCATGAGCAGAGGTTGCACTACGGCGGTTGCGTGACAGACCTGGTTCACCATGAGGCTGATGAGTACTCGAGGCAAGGTGGGTCGGCAGAACAACATTTCAGTTTCATTTGCCTTCTTCAAGGTGTATTCACTTTTGTCTTTTTTCGGAGTGGTTGTTTCAGAACAATTGGTTCATTTGGGCATACTCACGCTCAGGAACAAAACAAGCCAAACAAGATAAGGAAGGGCGGTTTCGGCTGTCTTCTACCCGAACCCTGGAGATGTTCGTTGTGAGAATAGATGAATTCAGCCAACCAAAACAACTATACAACATTTTATGCAGTCCAAAGGCCTCAAATTACTTCCATGACTTGTGATGTGAAAAAAACAAAATACAATTTGAGAGAAAAAGCTTCAAAACACGTTTTATTGGTATGAATTTGAAAGTACTGTCATTATAACGCCATGTGGACAAAAATAAAAAATGAATGCTGGTGTTTATTCCATTAAGATTTCTGACCAATTTGCCTTTCACATTCTACTACAACTTGCCTAAATGAACCCAGAGACAAAAGCAAGAGTGAATCATTTCTGCCCTTGAGATGACATGAGTCAAATGAGCTGCACTTGTGAATACTCTTTTGTAAAGGGGCTTGATCCATACTGTGCTGGGCTGGAAACATTGTACTCTGAAATTTGTTAATTTGACTCAATTTGCAAGCACACTGATTGACTGTTTCTGTCAGTCTCAACATAAATGGAATCTGTGAGAAGTGATATGAAACCAGGGTCATGAAACATTTTCTTGATGTTAATGAGAGATGCCAAATGTGGCAAAGAGAAAAAATAGAGACCCAAGGACACAGCAACTCCTTGTTGAAATTTTAACCATTTTAAGCACCCTTATTTCTGTGCTGCTCCAAAAGTTACGGTTATGAATTTTCCTTTCCAGCAAATATAGTTGAGCCCAGCTTTTTCATAGCCTTTCCAGTTGCCCTGTATCCCACACATAGTACATTGTTTTGCACGTGGAAATGTCTTCCAGCAGTACAGCAATTTAAAGGTAACGTTTGTTTCAGTGAAAGAACACCATGGTAACCTATTATTGTAATAAGATGCTTGCACTTTGCGGCGTAGGACCGAAGTAGACCTTTAGCACTGGCAAGCTTGTCATAATGAACTTCTGTATCCCCTGGTGAGCAAGTTAGCCGATAGGCCGATAGGTCATTTCTAAAGGGTGTGCCTGCTCTCACATGCATGTCTTCACACTAAGTATGTGTGTGTGTGTGCGTGCACATATGTATATTACAGAGGGACATGAAACAGGCAGTATCGATCCATGACGAGTGAAAGGAGTCAGACTCAATGGGATTGATCTCTGCTAAGCTCTGTTTTCTCTGCATGGACATAGACGATGTGAGCTCAAAGCAATGCAAGAGAAGAATGCAGACGAGAGTGCAATAATGGCGAAATCACCTTGAAGAATAAAATAAATATATGGAGAGTTTTTGATGGTATTATCAAGGTGTCCAAATGAAAAAAAGGTAGACCTACTGTAACTGTCATGCCTATTGACAATGTGTGGTTGCCACAAAATCTGAGAAATGGATCAATCTCGCAGAAATCTAAAGAACACAATATAATAGTGCACATAAAAGCAGATATATTGTGAAGAATGTGTGTTTTGGGTTCAAGGATAGCACTACATCATAACAGAATGTTGTACTTTGTTCCGTGGAGGATAAGGTGATCATGGAGAAGGAAAGATTGACTGGCAGGATGGGATGAAAGAGTGGAAGTTTAGTGGTGTGTGCTGCTCGGACACACTCCACTGCTGCACCGCGCTCACACCAGGAGATAGCTGGTCGATACCACAGTCCTCTCAGCCTATCAGCTCCTCTCGAGAGCCCAGAGCCACAGATGCATCGTGGGAAGTGTGGCCACAGGAGAGCAACAGTGTTGCAGCACCATATGGACTGTGACACCGCGGGAGGAGGCGTGGTGCTGGAAGAGGGAGAAGGAAAATGAGTTAGAGTGGGAGAAGTGGCAGATGAATAGAGTTTTCTTCCTCTTTGAATCATCTTATAACTTACATGGGAGATTCAAAATGCTAACACTGGTTTTGCAGGCTTTAGTTAAGAGGCATGATGAGAGTAGGGGGAAAAAACTTTCTTTTATTCACTAGTAACCAGAGGAGACTGCAAATTCTGAAAACGTCCTTGTTGTTTTATTGAATATCTAACAAATAGTTAGAAGGGAAGGGTTGATATTTGAACTGACCTACAGTATAAGTTATTTATGTGCTGATGGGACCACACTAGAAAATATGATTAACTTTGATTAAATTATAATGATGTTGGTCTTTTGCTCGGGATGGTCTGCCTGCCTCTTGCTGAGAAGTTTTGAGGTCATTCCAAGCTGTTGTCTGTTATTTTTGCTTTAATGGATACGTGTAGCAAAACCAATTTACAGTTCTGTAGTGCGTTAATATAGATCACCCTGTCCTTTCATCTGTTTCTAAATTCATGTGTGAGACAAAGAGGTGTGAGTCATACACACAATCATCCTATGCACCCCAGTGGACTGCTATGCTTACACACACAAATTAATTCAACTGCTCCATCTTGTTGAGCTGGCGATCAACTTACATATGCAGTAAGTCTGTTCTAGTCATTTCAGGAAACAAAATGCATAAATAATGGTAATTTTATCATTCACTGAAAAACTCTAGGTCTGATGGACTTTCAGAGCAATATTGCAGGGCACAAAAAGGTTTCATTTTGATTATAAATTCATTTTTGAATATCGTTTTTTGTATGCAGGTTAAAATGATAACATAGCATTGTTTTTCTTGGTGTTGTCGAGTATAACAGTTATGCTTCAGAATTCTTAAGCTGAAAAAAGCAGTGCTCCCCACAGTATTTTGCTTATTTGTCATCAATATGCATGAAAGCATCAATGGAATTTCACTGTTTCTTACACATTACAGTGGTTTGAGATAAAGGGAATATCGTCTCCCCTTGGAGCATATTTGAAGTGCAGTCTTTTCAGTGTGTACTATATTTGTGTTTAGTGACTGTGTGCCCTCAAGGCAAGACATATTTTCCCTGGACCTACCTCCAAGCCCATTAGAAAACTGTTTGTTGGCCTGCAAGGAGGCGAGCAGAGCTGGTGTGATTTCGACCTGCACAAATCTACTGGCTGATAATGTGTGACATCCTGCCGCAGCCCATTTTTCCACATTTTGACATGACGTACCCGGGGTCACCTTTGCCTCTCTAGCCATCAAAACTGCCAGAAGTGTGTCCAGGTTGCTTGTAATAGTATAGTATAGTAGTAATATTAATAATTAGTAATATACAGTAATATTACATTATCAGGCATTAACATGATAAAATCTAAAATAGATTTAATACACTTAAGGTCTGCTGAGAAGAGCACCATTGATTTGTGCATTATTTTAAGATGTGCAAATTTTGTGCAAAGCCTGTTTTTCCCCTGTTCACTTCATTTTCAGCGAGTTGTCCCAAAGTGCTCCTTGCTGATTTTGATAAAGCAGGTTAGGCAGTGTATTTCAACAGACCCCCCGCTTTCATTGGATCTCAACTCCACTGTTTTCCCCATTACACCCTTATTACCTAGTATGCGTGGATAAGCACAGCCAAATAACACATTGTTTCCTCACCATAACATGCAACAGTCCGGAAAGCTCATTACAAGTGTTCACTATTTAACACTACAAAGCAACAAATTTGAAAACATCAGCGATGCAAATGAGGTACAAGCCTCATACACGTATAAAATCGGAGAATTTCATTTTACAGATATAATTGGAACTTGAGTGATTTTGCTGTTGTATCGCTTCAGATGTTTATTCTGAGACAAACATGCACCGATAAGTGCTGAATAGATGAACCCATGACACAAATAAGAAAAAAAAAATCAATTGTGTAAAACAGTCATCTGCCAATACCAAAAAAAAAAAAGCCATATCAATTTCATACCAGAGTGACATAAGCCTTTCAGGCTCGGTCTCACACAGCTCATGGCCACAGAAATCTCACCCCAAATAGATAGGCGGAAACCTCAAAGCCCCTCTTTTGTGTTCGCACAGTGCCTCATGGTACTTCCACACACATACATCACAGACTGTACAACAAATAAAACACAACTCAGTTTGCAGTCAGCCATCATTAGTGTCACTGCTTTCAATGTCTTGGTCATTTACAGTATAGCACCACAAAGTAATGCTTTCTACTACTGATGATAAAATTCACTTCGACCTTAAATTATTGGTTGAAGATTTTGATCTTATAATACCAGAATCCATCCTAGACCATACATTTTGGGATCAGAACATTGATATCTCAGTATTAATCCATACAGCACTTGGTTTAACTCCAATGTGGCACTTTGAGCTGTGAGCCAATCAAGCATGACTATCACCACATCGTACATCTCCTGCTTGGCTTTCTCTGCAGCTCCTGTTCAGCACATCGCAGGCATGGAATTATCACAGCCACTGCAGTCTCTGGATGCACTGGCCTCTGTCTGTTTTAGAAAGATCTAAATGAGCCTCTCTCTATATCGTTCTCTGCTGCTTTGCCCCCAGGGCTGGAAACCACACAGAGAATCCCCCACCCACCTGTGTGCTTCAGAGCATGGACAACACTCAGCGTCATCCACTACCCCCACTCTTTCGGTCTTTATCCGTCTCTCAAGCTCTATATTCCCCTCGCTCACTTTCTTTTATGTCATCTTTTGCTTTGCTGTCACACCTTTCATGGCTGCTTTCTCTGCCGGGCTCTATTTTTGTCCCTCCAGGCTGGTGACAATTGTGGCCAGAGGCTTTCGCATTTCAGGTCTCATAAACGACATCCCTGAAATGGCTGGAGGGAATTTCTCCAAATTTGGCACAAACATTCATTTGGACCCAAGGATGAATATATTAGATTTTGGTGGCTGAAGGCCAAAGGTCGCCTTGACCTGCCAGATTGAAAATGCATGCGGGTCATTAACATTTAATTTGTAGCTTCTTTGCTGCACAAATAGTATTTTATGATTACAGTATTATATTTTATTCATATCTTAATTTGATTCGAAGGGCCTCACTGAAAATTGCATTTTCTAGCCCGAGACCCTCAACTCAGATAAGGAACAACTCCCAGAATAATATAATGTATGTGAGCATTGTGACAACTACCAGTGACAACAGACTCACTGATGAATGTAAACAGCAACTTGACCAGCAAAGGTCAAATCACATGGAAGCAGTTCTTTTTTTCTTTGTCTATCTAACCGTCTCTGTTCCTGTATTGTCGCCTTTGTGGTCAGTGTTCAAGGTTGTTGCTGTAGCTTTGCAACAGCAGAACACTTAGTTTCTTTTATTTGATTCCACAGTTTTTCTGCATAATCTGAACACACCCTTGCAGACTCGGCTGTTTATTCTCTCATGATGATCAAATTCAAACATCTATATCAACATAGTGTCCATGATGACTTTGTTCGCCATTCTCTCTTCTATCCGTCAACTTTAATGTGACATGTGACTGCAATAGCCATGGACAGGTTTGTCCAAGAACTCCGCCAAATTCTGCCACTGGCATCCAGGCCCGAGTGCCTTCACTGCCAGTATTTGAGACTACATGGCACGGAGGAAGCATTGCTTGGCGGCCAGGAGGAGATTTTATGTGGCATCCTCTGCTTCTTCTGTCCCTCTGTTACTTTGGGAGAGAAGACCTCACAGTTTCTGTGAGAAGCAGTGACAGTAACCTTTTGTAATGTTTCCTCCTCAGTGAGATTCAGCAGCTAAGCCTTACCCTGACGACAGCCTAGCCTGCCATTTGACAGTGTTTGCCGAAACTTCTTGACGTGATGAGAGAAATATGCATATGAGGATGTGAATGTGATGTATCAAATCCCAGACACCTTCAAATGACTTCTTAGTAAGAAGGAATTTGTTAGTAGTCTGCATCTTTGCAGCCCAAATTTCATTAAGACAAACACATGTTGTGCGCACAGGTGGTACAGGAGTACGCTTCTCTCCCACCTCTGCAGGGTTTGATTCCACATAGATGTGCCATTCATTCCACTGATTGGTCGGAGCACCAGCACAGTGTGTGTTGAATTAAGGGACTAGTGTGAACCTGCCATGTGTTGTGCCACCCGGTGAATCTTGTCTGTTTGCAGCTTTCCACGGGCAAACTATGTTCCTTGGGATGATCAAGGCTGGAAGATTCATCCATGAAAGCCCTGGGAGTATATTTGTACTCTTCTTTGTGTATGTCCACTTGCCCACGTACTGTATGTCCAAGCATTTGCAGTGGTTCACGGCCAACCCGGACCACTGATGGTCAAAGAGAGAACAAAGCAGCTGAACGCCATTAAAAATAAATGGCATTGAGATTAAATACAATCCTTCCTGTTTTCCTCCAATCCCTTTTTGTCTTCTCTCTGGCATTCCGCGCCGCTGCCAGCTGCTGACACTCAAAAAGCACCCCGTAGCTCCAGCAATAGAGCAGAGGAGTCGCTGAAGAATATCCTAGGGCTGACTCCGCTCCACTCCATCAATACACAACACATTCCCACTCACCCCCATCATCCTCATTTTTGCTCTTTCATACACAGTAGCCCGCTCATCTTGGCTTGCACATGTAGCTCGCATACATAGAAAGGGGTCTTTAAATGGAACTTAACCCGAAAGTAACATCACATATAGTATTCAAGAAGCACACACACATACCCGGGCTTCTCTAAGTGTCAAAAGGACCGAGCCTGTGTGTGTTTGCAAATGTGAGAGTGATTAATCATTATAATGGACCTCTGAACAATGGACGGCCCTGAGAATGGGTCCAACAAAACCTGATGCACCCTTGTAATTCACTTTATAACATTATACTCACAGTCCGGAGTATATACCCCTTCTGAGCTGTTCATATATAGTCGGTGCTGTGAAAGAGAAAGTGCTAGCTTTTAGCACTAATGCTGCCAAATGCGCTTCCACACACGCATGCAAACCATTTGTTAAAAATGCCTGCCGAAAGTGCACACACAAATACACACGTAGACGAAAATGCGGGGCAACAAACGAGACAATTAATTGACAGAGTCCAGGGAAATGCATGCTGACATCTGCATTTTTCTCAGAATAAAACATTTATCAGACAATGCCGTGTGGGTTTTGTGATAGTTGAGTCAATCTATGTTTACTATGTAATGACCCTCTTTGACTCCGCTCTGGCAGCTTTTGATAAATGAGGCAGATTGTAAATGTCATTGTTATCAAGTGTCTTTTTTGTTCTCTCTCTCTCTTTTTCCCCTCCTTTCTCAGTTGAGTCACTCGCTTCCTGGCTTCCAGGCTGTAATCAAACCTTTCCCCCAGCCAGAGAATTTGATTGTGTGTGTATGTTAGTGTGAGCATGTACGTCACATTTCTTATGCATGAGGCTGTTTTGATATTGGCTCTGTCTTTGCTTTAGTCACAAAAATGACACCAATTATTTCCCTTCTGGTTGATGTTGCTGTATATAACAAGCTATGGGGAACTTCAACCACTGTGGGGTTATCATTCAGCTGCAGGATGCTATAGATTGAACAGAAATGGCATCTGGAATTCTATGTATGTTATGTACAAAATATACAAAGCGCTGTGGACTACTTGG
>CAESWR010000201.1:518699-534096 GCA_903171835.1 Mullus surmuletus | reverse complement strand
CATGACATTTCCTTCACAGTGAAAAATTGCTCCCTTGTTATGATAACACGAGGACTCAACAAAATCTTTAGAAATATGATTCTAAAATGTACCAATGTACTTGTGATTAGGGCCATTTATATCCAAATAAGCATTTTAATAGATATTTCATAATCACAAAATTATTACGCTCATTTTTTCCAATAGTAAAATTTGCGTTTCAAACACTTACTGGGTGCTGGTTTCGGCATTAACAGGCCATGATTTCTAAAGTGCTTCAAAATAATGCGTGCAAAAGCTTTGTTTATTTATTGATGTAAAATGCACATGTTTTTGAGATGTCAGATAAACAACACTTTAATCTCAACAATATCCAGCGCTATAAACTGTTTTTTTGTTTTTTTAATACTGGCAAATGAGTCAAAAAATAATCTCCTTTTTGGGGGATGAAGCGTTTTATCTGACTGTCATGAGGTTGATGGCTGTGATAAGATATTTAGCCAAACAATCTCTGCAACAGAGCTTTATAGTAATATCAAAAGCCATGTAATACTCCAAATAAGGTGTTACTGGGTGACAGCAGGTCTGGATGTCAAAAAGGACATTACATCTAATAATTGTGATGTCCTTTGTGGCTAAAAGATCATATATAAATTTGAACCACATCAATTTTAGTTATATATTTTTTATCTCTACTTTAGGAGAGTGTAATTTGGCAAAAACCCCCGATTAAGGTCAATGTTATTTTTGAAACATCACAAATCAATGTTTTGAAATATTTTTTTTCTCAAAATACACAAGACAGCTGCAATATGTTTTTTATTATTTTAGTTTTTTTAAGGAATCGCACTCAAAGGTAATATAGTTTGACAATTAAATAATTTGCATTTCTGCATTCTATAAATAAAGGGTTATACAACAAGTCAGGTTACCAAAAGAATGCATGTATTTGAATGGATGTGATGCGCCAATGGTGGTTTCACCTGATATTCAGCTTTGTAAAAAGCGCACCCCGCTGGTTTGCTTCACCAGTAATGAATGAGTTCGACTTTTAGAAGAAAGATCGATGCAAACTTTATAAATGCTAAATGGATTAATTATATAACAGTAGAAAAAGTGGGGAAACAGCCTCTAGTAAGTCGACCCATCCCCAAAGAGACGCATCGAAACAAGCAAGTAGTTCCTCTGTGATCCCGCATTGTTGCGTTTTAAATTAAAAAAACAGCCTTTATTGGCTCGGTACACAGGTGTAATTACATTTATTAGGATTTCATGCTGCCTATATAATTTACTTTATATTCAGAAGCACATTGAATAGGAGAAACACATTCCTACTGTAAACTGCAGATCATCACTTTGCAGCGGCTTATTTTGTCCAGCTGACACAGAGCAACTTTATTCACACTGAGCTGCTGTGTCTCTGCCCACCGTGCACGTCCAATAACCTCTGCTAGCTTTATTTTTCGTCTCTGCATGCTCCTGAGGGGGAGTGTGTAGCTCCTGAGTTGCTGAACACTCCGGTCACCAACTAGTCACTAACTTTGTATATTTGCCATTTGGTGCTGAGCAGATATCATATAGAACTTTTTCATTATTGCGTCCAATGACTCCCTGCTGCCTTTGCCTCCAAATGAGGTTGATTAGAGCGGCGAGAGTGCACCAAAACAATAAAGTCAGATGCAACAGGTTTATTAATTCAGTCTCATCAGTCTTATAAATCAGTCTTATAAATTAATTTGGAACCCCGCGATTAATGATTAAATTAGTGACTTCAGACAGAATTACCATTGTGATAGTCAGTAAAGGTCAGCAGCTTTTAGAAGCCCTCACCGATTCAACCTTGGATAGACTGAAATATTTAATAGAATAGATTTAACAGAAACTTAACTAAAGGATGATTTGCAGCAGGGGTGTCAAATGTGTCTGTTTCTCTGCCATTATATCGGAGGTCATACCAGTCCGTCGGTACGTGTATATGCGAGAGGAGAATTTGTTTTCACAATCCACATCTTTGTGGAGTGTCGCTAGTCCGTCGCCCCAGTAACCACGAAACGAGATCAGAACAATAAGGCTCAGATCGATGTGAGCAAACGTTAAGCAGTTGTAGAACTCGTCTGTGATCGCAAATCTGTCGCTGATGAGCCTGACTGAGAGGAGTCCCGCCTGAATCTTTGTTTCCCTCGTTTGTTCTCCCTCCCAGAGTTGGCATGCCCGTTTTTGCTTGTAATGTTAGCAGTCTCTCAGTTAAGATAAGAGGATGTTTTTTTTTCCAGTCTCTGCTATGAAAAAAAGCCAGAGATGCGTTTCCCCCGAGCAGACTATAAGGTGGACATCAACCTGGAGGTCAGCAAGCCATCAGGGATAATGGAGAGGAGAGTTTTCCAGGGTTTTTCTTGACCTAGTTAAGAGTGTATTCTATTACTAAATAAGAATTCCCTGTTTTCATGGTTTAATTTTTAAAGCAAACCTCCAGCATAAACATAACATTTACTCCAGTGTTTGGTGGCAATTGTTTTTTTTGTTTTACTGTCAGAGGAAATTTCTTTTGCATTAGTGCCTGCAACCTGATCGGTTGTTGATAACTGAAAAATTAATGAGGCTAATTGCCGGTATGTGATTGGGTTGCAATGTGCCACCCACCACTACCTCCGTCTTACTACCTAAAGAGCTCATTACTCGCCGGTAAATGTCAGCATGAGATGCGAATCACAAGCTGTGGAATCTGTACATTGCCGGTGTGCAATTTCAGAGTTTAACTTGTAGATGAGAAATAAGCATTTTTAAAGATGTTGATCATAATTAGCAAGATCTTTTGCGTGATGTTTTTTTTTTTTTTTCACGTCGTGCGAACATGCTAAGTGCCCGAGTAACATTCATTTCATTTTAAACACTACTTCAACTCATTACCATGGAAACCCTGATTTGTGAGCATGTTTATTAGCATTCTTCGCTGCTGCATCGCCAGTGTGTGTGCGTGTGTGTAAGAGAAAGACAGTCATAATAGTGATTATAGTTGCTGAAAAACAACCCACAACACTCAGTTCATACTTTTTGACAGAGAGAGGTGACCTTGAACCTGGGTACTTGTATAACATGTATTAAAGTAAAAGCCAAATGATGCTTCCTTGCTCTGTCTCTCTGCTTTCATTAAATATCCTCTTCTCTGTCTGTCTGCTCTCTCTCTTTCCCCCTCCCTGCATTAAACTGTTCACCATGACCGGGGATTTCATCATCCCCCACTATACCTCATCTTATGATCCCCCTTTTCGTCATTGGCTCACCTCACACTCTATTTCACTCTTTCCCCCTCCTTTTTATTAACTTAAGTCGAAGTCCTTTTTTTAATTTCTTTTTCGTCTTCACGCAGTTTAGCATAGCAGCAGTCCTCTTGAACTAAACTGCGGATCATTTTTCATTGCTTTGACACAAAGTGAATTCAATGACCATGTCTTTCAAAATTCATGAATTCATGAATTTTCTCTCTCCAACTCTGGCAATTGTCTCTGGACAGTATCTACAGCCTCTTTTGCATATGTTTACATAATCATTTCTCTTCTTTGTTCTAATTTCATTACAATATGAACAAAGAGGGGAACACTTTGGAAGGAGCAATTTACATAAACATGTACGGGCAGAGATAAACTATCTAAGGACAATGGTGGCCAAGAGATACTGTTTGGCTATAGATAATCTGTTTTTTCTTCAGTATGTTTTAAAAAATTCATACTTGGTTTTGTTGCTCCTCTTCTTTTTCTTATATGTATTTAGGGGACATAGCTACAGTGTGTCCTTCACTTGTTCGTGAATTGCTAAGAAATATATTCAATGAATTTGCAAAAATTATCATAGGACATTGATCAAGATATACCAAATTGTTTCATTTATTGAAGGGACTTTATGTATGATTTTTAATATAAAAAGATGTAAAGTGATATATTGAGGGTGTATGAAATCTTATGAAATCTCGTTCGAATGTATATGGTTTTAAAAGCGGTTTTAAAATCCGTTGCTATAAATTTCTTTATTATGAATTATGAGTGAAAACTGGTTTTGTAAAAGAGCTGACTATTGGTGACCACTGGACATTTTCTTATTATCATTCCATTATTGTCCTCTCAACCCTAATGAATTTATTTTTTTTTCATAGCCAATGTTTTAATATTGGCTGAGGCTCAGATCCAATCAGTGACATTAAGATTATCTCCATAAACCCCTCACCATGCGGGATAATCTGGGGAGATAATCAGTCTTGACCAGACTCAAGTCAGGAACGACCCCCAACAATGATTGTTGCATCGAGAGAATCTGACCTCAAATTATCCTCTAGCTTTATGGTGTTTGCTTTATGGAGCAAGGTCCATGGATGAAATGAAGCATTTTCAATGGGAAATTGGCTCGTGCCATTTTGTATATTTGAAAAACGGCTGTGTAAAGTGGATCAGAAATAGCGCACTCGATATGGTGAAATGTGTGTGGCCAATTAAACATGTAACATTTCCCATCTTCTTCTTCAGTGCCTGTTATTTTTTAATGGAGTACTGAGCAGCGCAATGATTTTTTAAATACATTTTGTCAGAGCGCGTAGTAGGAGACACAAAGTGACAGTGCAACCCCTCTTGGGATTTGATCAGAGCATATGTGAATATGTGACCCCCGAAAGTTGGAGCCTAACTTCTTTGTTATTTTTACTGTCTCCCAGACTTACATTTTCCTGTCTGTTCTTCACTTAATCCATCTATTATTAGGATAGAAAGTACATGTATATTTTATTGCTCAATAATTCACAGAGAAGAAAACACAAAAGAAAAGTTCATTTTCTTCAGGGATACTAAAGTGCAGTGCAGATGAATTTTGAATTGGATGCAAATGAAAATGGCAAATATTAAGAAATGGCACATTCTGGCTTTTATTAGGCGCAGTTTTTTGGCGAAAGAAAATGGCTTTTACTGATATTACCTTTAATTTCAGCTATTTCAGAAAATTGTGCGGGAACCTGTGGTGCACAGTTGAATTTGATTCTTGATTGTGTTGCAGCTCCCACCTAGGAGCACACCAGACCACTAGTTCAGTTGTTCCTGACAAATCTGAATACGCTGAACTTCCGCTCCCTCCAAAGCACAAAATGGCATGTCCGAGGGTGGCATACACGGTGAACACAGAAAATTCTGAAAAAAGCAACATAATTGCTAGCATTAAAGCCCACAGGTTCGGTCTGCTTTACATTCTTTACAGAATTACACAGTGGGGTGAAAGAAAGTCAACCAGCATAACGCTGCTGCTGACTATACTTTGCCTGTCAAATTGCTAACAAGCACAAATGATTTTTTAATGATAGGCCCCTCCATCCCACAAAGCTGTCGACTCACAAACACCCGTACTCACAAACACACGCCACATTGCACACTTTAGCTCCCACACACATCCATAATGAGTTTTATCAAGGGAAGTACATTTGGTTTAATGGATGACTGCAAATGCCATTCCCACTCAAACTATTGCATAGTTCCAACAAGATGCCTCCTTTCCCCCATGTCACATATTTTTGAGCGAGAACACGTGTGGTGCATGAATACTCCGAATGATGATGTTTCTCAGGTGAATGGAACTAAAGCGTTTGGCGTAGAAACAACTATCAGTGGAGTTTCACTTGTGCAGTCTTAAGACGGGTTTACAGGCAATGTGGGCTTGGTTTCACTTTTTATTTTTCATGCAGGGATAGCGTACTTCTCTGTTCCACATATCTAGGTTATTTCTATTTTCATTTTTGTTGCTTGTTTTAGCATAGACAGACCTCTCTATCTGTCCGATTCTATTTTATATACAAACTGAATTTGCGTTATATCAGTCGCATCTGATGAAAGTTATAGCAGCTTCTCTGTCTTATCACATTCATACATTTGTTTTTTTTTCCCTTTCTTGGTTTGTCTCAATTCGTTTTGCTCTTTGCCCCACTATTTTCTCCTCTATTAGTGAAGAACATTCTGACATCCTTCTCTTTTGCTCCTATAGCGGAGCAAATTCCACTGTCTACGCACATGCCCACAAGCGCAGTACTCTCGCTGAATGTGAAGATCGCCATCTGACAGACAAACTTACATATCGGCGCTCGTAATCACGAACAGACACAGATGTGCGCGGCCCCGCGGCAGCTGCACAGGCCTCAAAAACACACATTAATGTGCGTCCTAAGTGTGAGAATGACAGAGGCAGCGCCGTACGAGGGAAAAGACATTGATCTGATTAGAATGCAATGCTGCGTTTGCCCCCACATCTGTCATAATATCATGTAACAAACATGCGATTGGTTTTCTATTTATGGAATAACTGAGATGGATTTTCATGTCTGCTTCAGCCTCTTGCGTCAATCCATCTTTCTTTGAGCACATGTAGATTTGCGATGGCATTGGGCAGCGTCTCGTAGCCGATGGTGATAAGGAGTGATTGGATGTTGCATGTGTAATCAGCAGTTATGGGATGTTAATTGTGCGGTGTGGTGGCCTGTGGGATGTAACTGTAGATATGGGAGGCAGACACACGTGCACAATTACACACACACATTTACTTTGTGGAGCTGCTTCCGTGTAGTGTTTGTGTAGAGTGGAAGATGTGTTTGTGGTCCAGTTGTTGTCATTGCAGATAAATAGGATAGTTTGTTGTTGTTATTTTCTTTTTTTAGTCATCTTAAAGTGTGAAGTATAAAATGTTCTCGTTCAGTTAAAGATGATTTGCTGACTGATGTTAAAGAACCCATTTGTTCTACTCTCTCAGGCCTCCTGGAGTTCTCTCCTGTCCTACGATACTTCATCTCAGGTATGGGTTCAATATAGGAGTTAGATGTTGTGTATATATTGTAGTACTGTAGTGTGATTTACCCCTAGTTTTACCCACCCAGTAGGGGAAGATCCTTGTTTCATACTTTATGAAAAGTGCAAGGACAAGACAAAACAAAGAAGATGGGCAATGCGGTCGTTCCCTCCTGTGTTGCAGTGCTCGGGTAACCACCTGCTAGCCGTAGCCCGGTATCTGAACCCACCTGTGGGGTTATTTGTTTGAGTCAAAATCGGTGGTCCATCTGTTTGCCTTGGTCTGAGCACGGCACCTCTCACCACTCTCCCCGAGCTAAGTTTGCCTTTAGGTCTTTCCTCTCCTCATTACTTTCAGCACAACTCTCAAGTTTCGCTCAGGCTGTGAAGAGGAGCCGTGAAGATGGAGCAGACGATTTTCATCTGTTTAATTCCTCTCTCTCTGATTGCGCTTGATGAGTCACAGTTGACCCAGTCGCACAGCTGTGTGATTCCTAGCGCATTGATTCATACAGTATGCTGCCACAACGCCAGCCTCTCCTCGCTCGCCTCTTCCTCACCCCTCCCTCACAAACTGCTAATGAAGTGAATCACAAATGTTTTTCCCCCGATCCCTTTACCCCAACAGCTGATGGTGAGCGATTGCATCCACAATACTCTTTTAATTAGTATAGAGAATAAATTGGTTGAGCATGCCTTTTTCCTTAATTGCTTTTTCCTCAGCTTGGATTTAATTGGGCTGCAGCACTGTTTATTGATCTCCTTTGATGTGCTTTAATTTGGATAATTTTATATATTTATTTTGGACGTGACGAGTCGGTTTGTCTTGAGGGGGAGAGTGTTAGGCAGCGTGGCCGTTACTGTGGCAGACTGCAGTTTATTCAGCGAGCCCGGGGTCCAGCGTGCGATGGCAACTAGGTGGGGAGATGATCAAACCCAGAAGGCAGCGTAGCAGCTCAACTACAGTCTGAGAGGCCTCAAGTGAGCAGCTCTTTGATCTCGCATCAACACCTCATGAATGCCAATGTGGGCACAGTAAAGTGAGGGAGGCAGGCTTTCGAAGGCAGGCTCAGCAGACCTGCAGGCCAACACACACTCCTTCCAGCAGTTAGTTTGTAGTTTGTGCCTGATTCATGCTGCGTCATCTCTCTTCTTCCTGCCTGCCTCAACAAAGCCCAATTTTCAGCCTCCTCCTCCACACTTTCATAATTAGTGTGCTTCTCTGCGTGTGATTGCGGATTTGTTTGCAGGATGAGTGTGCGCGCGTGCTACCACTTGTTTGTGTGCACTTCTCTATTTGCTTACCCTCCACAGTCCCTCCAGTCCACCTGTGTGATTCTTCCATTTGGCCCGCAGGGGGGAACTTCACCCTGGCCGAGCTGGGAGTCTGTGAGCCAACTCCCCCTCCGCACCCCGCTGCCGTTCCCTACTGTCCCGACCTGGCCCTCCTCCAGCGCGGCTACTCCCTCAGTGCCGGCTCAGACGCTGACTCGGACCCCGAGGGCCCGCTGTCCCCGGAGCGAGCCATCCAGCTGTGGGCCGGAAGAGGGAGGGTAAAGTCCCGCCGCAGCTCGGGAGTGTCCAGCCGTGAGAACTCGGCCCTCACCCTCACCGACTCTGAGAATGACAACAAATCCGACGACGAGTCAGGTAGGACATGAGGGGGGAAGAGATACAAAGTATATAATTCCCTTTTTAAGCGACAGATTGAGCAGCACTTTGGACTGATGTAGTCCGTTGGAGTTCATGTTTAAGGGAATCGTGATGTATATTTTATGCAAGTTGGTCAATATTGTTAAAATCTTTACAGCAGTTCTCAGGCTGTCAGTCATTATATGAATTGCGGGCGAGTTGGATTTATTGATTGAGTCTGGTTCTGATCTGACGAACTGTGGTTCGTCAGATCCATCCCCCCCCACCCCAGAGAGCCATCCTTATTTTCATCAATAGCACTTAGCTGAAGCCCTCCAAGTCTCGCCTCTTACACCACTTATCTGCTGAGATTTCACGACTGGCCTGTCAGTTTTGAAAAAAAAAATAAAAAAATATATATATATATATTTATGTATTTTGGATCTTTTGAAGACACAGAGACAGAGACTGGCGTGTTTTTCTTGTCTGATCCAAGACTACGATACAGTCACAGAGAAGTTCGACTCTACTAAGTGCGTTCTTTGAATGTGACGGAAAAGAGATTTTGTGTCATTCCCAAAGGGAAACTCCTTCCTTCCTTCCTTGGCAACTTTGTTTATTGCCAACGTCCCATTTCCTTGTTAATCCTGACGCAGTCGTAAACCTTCACACAAGCTTTGCCGAGGTGTCAATGGAGGTTAATGAAAAGTGGATGGAAGGAAAAGAAACAGTCTAATTAATTGAAATTTTCAGCAGCCGCTTGTATCAGCTGTGGATCAGCCTCCGTTGGACTGTGCCTCCAAATCAGAGACTTGTGTCGACTGATCAAACTACTCAACACCTATTAAACACGTCAAGAAACACCTTCTCTCAGATGTGCCTCTCATCCCACCACCCGATAATTGCTTTGTGGTTAATTACCAAGCTAATCTCGCCGCCACAGATATCAGCCGCAGACGCCACTCCCTCCCTCCCTGTCTCAGGGCCAGGAGAACGCCATTCAACGCTCTGTTGCTGGCATTTTCAGACCTTGTAAAATAAGCTTCTTAATCCAGCACTATATTGTGATAATCATTTGCCTGCAGTATGATGTCACTGAGTGTTGATTGTTGGGAAGATCAAAAGTTGTTTTTTTCCAGCCTCCCAAAAGAAACTTTGTCAAAATGTGTTATTCATGGGTATTTCTGTGCTCCTACAGGGTGCAAAAATTCCCTTGTCTGTTTGAAAAATTCATATTGATGTTTATGCGGAACACGTGTCAAATCAAAGTCAGTCAAATTAATTTTTAGACTTCAAAAGTCCCTTCTATAGATATGTTCAAGGGGACCGCTGACTCACACCTTTAGGCTTGTCTCGTGGTTCCACAGACCAGAGATTTAGTTCAGGCCTCTGCGTTGCTTTCTCAGCCAGCATGAAAAGATCACAGGCAGAGACGCAGCCTGATAAAAGGACGAGGTGTGTGTGTCTGATCAAGTCAATTCGTTAGCTACTTAGTCGCTCTGAAAGAGGATATCTCACTGTTCGTTCCTGCATCTTCGTCTAAAAAAGAACATCTGACACTGAAGGCACGTCACACCTCAAAGCACCCAGAGGAAAGATTCCACTCCCACTAGGCTTAAGCGACGTATGCGCCCCAAGCAGTGTGGGTGCATTATGCGCTTTACTCGGTCTGTTATTGTCTTTGTATATGTCCCACCCCGTCTACGGGTGTGAGAGTGTGTGTCAGCCCAAACCCTACACATGTGTGCATAGAAGTGTGAAACAGGAGCAACGGGAGTGTCAAAACAGCAGGAGGAGGATCTGAGGGTCTAATAATAGAGATTGACAGAGCCAGACAGAGGAACAACATCATAAACACATGCTAACAAATCAAAAAGACTGTGACGTGCTAAAACACCAAACGGCAAGCTGCACCGCTCTCATCTCGCTGCGTCTCTAACAAGCTCCTGAAGTCTCACCTCCTCTTGCTTCTCCTCCCCCTCCTCTTCATCTCCCACCTCTCTTTTTCATCTTTCAAGCTTTTTTTTTTCATTCCTCTGTCTTCTCCTCCCTCACTCTGCACGTCTTTCCATCCCTTGTTATGCTCCTGTCAGTGCAGCTTGCCAGTGTGACTGACAGGTGTCAGTTTAAGGGTCCAGGGTTCTCCTTCAGGGCAGGCGTGAACATGTGGATAAATGTGTGTACGGTTGCCCTGATAGTGATTTCACTCCCAAAATAGAAATCCAGGAGAAGGTGGTAACAAATATCAGGTGAAAGTACTATTGGTGTTTGTATGAGAGTGTTTTTGTGTCAGCAGGGCAGCTGGCTGTAGAATAATTGATGGATGTATTCACACTTTACGTTTTACCTTTTGTCTCCATTACTTCATTTTTGTTGTATATAAATCATTCATGAGATAGATGGGAAAAAGAATTACGAAAGAACAAACATGTTTGCATTTCCTAACCACAGGAGAAAAGAAGGAGCTTCACGCTTCACGTCTTTATCTCTTGGGTACATTTACTTGCGAGACAAATCCAACACAGATTTTCAGCTCAGAACATTGAAAGGATCATATCATACATCAGATCCTGACAGGAATCTCCCTTTTTCTTCAAGATATTATCACATGAGGAAATTCATTTACAGCTTTTGGTCTCCTCCATTTTCACCTGTCTGCTTCCTAATTAAGACTGTAGGTCTTTCTTCCGTCAAGTCTGTCAAGTTGCCTGACTACGTGAACTATCTTTGAAAGTTTGATTCTGAGGGAGTTTGGAAAACAAACAGAACAAAACCTGAATCAATAACAAATTAAAGAGTGTGATCCTTTGCATAGATAGGAATCGTCTGTCAAAGTGCCTGGTGCCTTTGCCAGTCTCAACACAATTACCACCAGATATGGGCTTAATGTAAACAATAAAAATTAAAGTAAGGGCTATCGCTAACTTTGAGGACACATATATATTTGGATTTATTGTTTCTATTCTTTTGTTAATTGTGAGATGTAATCATTTAACAGATGGATAATAAGATAGAATACCATGCAGGAGGTTTAAAACCACTTGTGGTAAAACACAATTTGCTTTACTTTGAGTACTGTTCATGAATAATAGAATTATAGCCAATCTAGAATAATGCCCATCAGCTCAGTGGATGAACTGAGTGACTTTTTATGAATGTCTTCATTCCCAATGTCGTTATACAATATATCAACGCCAACTGATATATTCCATGTGCAATTGTTGCAGGCACTGCCTGAGAGACATTATTTGGTGTTTAAATGATTAAATGTTGTCAGATTTAAGCCAAAATATTTATAATTCTTGTCTGATGTAGCAAATTTACATGGATATTATTCAAATTCAATCAGTGTTTGATACATTTGATGAAATAATGTTGCCATAATATTTAAATACTGAATTTATATTCAGATGGACTTTCAGTGCACATATTTTATGATAAGCACCAAACGTAGCTCACTTGGAAGCGGTTCACCTAGACTTCTTACAGACCTCAGGAACCTAAAAATAATTTCCTCAGCTGAAACCCTTTCCCCTTTGTTTTTCGATTTTGCTTTTTTCATTTACCCCTAAATTCCAATTACCAACAAGTATGTAAGCCTGTTAAATTAGTTTCCTAAATGCAATTCAGGGATTTCAAAGTTTCCCTACATCCAGCTTTATCGTCAAGTATTGAATAAAGACACTTGGCTTTTATTGCCCCTTCCAGACACTATTAAAATAAAGAGACTAGAACGTTGACTTGGCAGAGGCAACACAGGTTCAGTTTGCACAAGCAACATGGTGAGACAAACAAATATGGGCAGAGAGAGCAGCATAGGGAGATTTCATTTTGGCAAAGTGGAGGAAGAGATTTACTGTCACACTGCACACTGCCTCATAAAACGTCCGTCTGGAAACACAGGCGGGAGAATAGGACCGCTTGTAAATTCCCACAGCAGTGCCTGATGGCCACATTCAAACTGCATTGATCAGGAGGGAGAATGATTAAAACATGCATTAGATGAAATAAGATCAGGCTTTGACATTGATTTAAACCTGAAGCCCAGGGTGGACTTTATGGCCACAATCTATAGTCCCGTGGTCTACACATGTTGGTGTGTGGCTCCATATGCCTCTGCATCCCGCTCTCATTAAATAGAAGCCTATTAGGGAAACAGGCAGAGTCTAATTCAACTTCAACATTGTTTTCCGTCAATAAATCTTGCCTTTATTCTTGCGGCTGGCCTTATAAACGCAGACGTGCCGTGGCCGCTCACTCCACAGTCAAGGCCCAGCCCAAACACACACGCATGCTGATTAGCTGCCTTCAGACAGTCTTCCTCGCCTTCCTCCCTCTCTGGCTCGATCTCTCCATCTGCTTGACTAGATAATAAATCATGGGGTAGTATTGTGACATGTGTGACAGGATGTATTAATCTCATAATTAGAGAATGAGAAGGTGGTGCTAAATTTAGTATGGCCTTTTTGTCGAACCCTGGCCCCCACCCTGCTTGGGCATGCTCAGTTGACTAGTTTCCCTTCACTGAGTATTGTTCTTCTATGTCATTATGGTTCTTCTCCTGAAACTTTTTTGTCAAAGCGCATGATGAAAGAACTTGTGATTATCTTGTCTAAAAAAAACAAAAAAACCAAGCTGGGTAAAATGATTCCTGATTAACTAATCAGAGCTGCTAGCACAGGTGGCGAGTGCTTGCACCCGCCATGTCCTTTTTATTGTTTCTACATGAATCCCACCATAAATCAAATCAAGCATGTTCAAGTCAGCTGATGTGATATTATGTATATTCAGAAGTGGTGCAGAGAAACGATTGTCTTGCAATCAAGGTAGATTAAGATAATGTTTAATTATGGTCATCTTCATTTTGAATAAACAGAGCTCTATACTTTGGAATACAGAATATAATTATATGTCACACAATGATTGTAAAACCATTTTCTTTCACTTGAGTCCTTGCCGAGCCATGATTTCCACTGCAGTCGCCCTCATCACCGCTAACTTGGTCCATACAGCTCCTGTCTGTCAAATTCAAGCCACACTTATAGAGTTGGACTGATGGGGTCCCTCAAGACCACCTCTGTCCCCTCAGGGTCTCCATGAGCGCGTGTGTAAGAAACTGAGAGCCTGTGTTTGCGCGTGTGTGAGGAAGGTTGGGGGCATTAGAGTCTGATTGAGTTTTCAGAGAGCAACGTGGGGTGTGAACGGCTCGACAATGGTCTAACAGAATTAGCAGCTTGTGATGAATGGTGTGTAAGAGCAGCTCTGACAGCCCGCTTTCACAAGTACGCACGCGCAAGGTTGTGTGTATGTGTGTGTGCATGTATACCTCCACCCATTGGTTCAAGGACTTTTTGTCCGTGTAGCAAGAGCAACGTGTGCTGCAATGAGCAAAGCAGTTGCACAAATGCAGTGTGCATCAGTATGATTCTGTCTTTGAGTTAAATCTATGGTTTGAAAAATGCCCTACAGTCAGAATCAATAAAGTTTGCTCCATTCAGCATACTAAACACACCACTAAAACATCCTCATACTCGCACCTACACTGCTGAATAAGAAAGGAAATATTCCCAACCCTTGTTTTGTATTGCGCACCCAATAGAGGCGTTGCACAGGAGCTGTTAGGCAAGGTTGATAATACTCGCAGGTGCACACTCACACACACATACACAAGATCAGTGTTTAATAAAAGCCCCGGGATATTGATCAGGGTGGATGGATGCTAACTTACATTAAAGCGGGAAAGGAGGGAAAAGAGGAGGAGGACGTAAACGTTCAATAAAAGGAAAAGGAAGGCCAAAGGTGGTGTCTCTGAAGAATTTATACATGGAGCTGACAGTGAGAGAATGTTTTATTGTGCGAAATATGCCGTGTAGTAGGAACTATGCTGCACCTGTAGTGAGGATTCACCCTTTCACACGTTATTATCATTAGGCAAAATGTTGAAAGCTGCAGTGAAAGATCATCATAGTCGGACGTGTAACTGGCTGACGACTGTATGCCGCAGCCCTAATAAGTGATTTAGTGAGCTGTAATGGCTTTTCATGCCATCTTCAGACTTGCGGGTGAACGGAAAGGGAGGGGAGAGAGAGAAAGGTGGACTGAGAGCGTATTGAGAATTCTCCAGGCAATTATGAGCGATCATATTTTCCTCCACATGGTACTGAAACTATTTGTAGTTTAATGGTCAGTGCTTTGCTCTCTATCAAGCTGCAGGCATCCGTTTAAAAAATAGATGTGGAAAATGTACAAATTTGATTATTACATTTCTTTCAATTTTTCCTGTACTGTTTTCATATATTTCCGTTATGTGTGCTTTGTTTTATTCACCTCATAATTTTCTTGATTTGTTTTAATATATTTTGTTTGTCCCCCCCCGCCCCCCATTTGTTTTTTCTGTCTGTCCTTACATTCCTCTTCCTCCAGCTTACCTAGATGATGAGGAGGATGAGGATCCATTTGGAGACTATGTGATCAGTAAGTCTTGTCAAAATGTAGCCTTTCTCAGAGTACTTGGTCCAGTTGTGTGTGTTTGTTTGTATGTGATTATGTTCGATGTGCTTTTGTGCGCCTTTTTTGTATTTCTCCGTGTTTTGTCTAGTTGTGGATACGTACAAACAAGGCTGTTGCTACACAGCGTAATAGATGGGTACAACATTGCGCTCAAAAGCTTGCTATTTTTGAAAGCATGATTGCCCATGTTGTTGCAGTATACATATCTCAACAGTGCAACATTTTATTTCGAATGTTGCATGTAGAGAGCTATTCTGGATTTGGGCGTTTCGTTTGGGCGAAAAAACCCGAAAATAATTGCTTTTTCGACATTACTGTTGTGTTTCATCTGATACAATGCAAGGTACTCTTTCTCATGCCTCATCTGCATTTACGAGCTCCTTTCATTATGATCTCCTGTTCATTAGCACACGTCAAACTGGTTAATCTCTTTGCTCTTGATCAGAGAAAATTTCCCACCGGGTGCTCCTTTT
>CAESWR010000201.1:503215-518685 GCA_903171835.1 Mullus surmuletus | reverse complement strand
AAAGTCAGCCGTATTTACTCGTGTCTCGGAGATTGTTTGTCTCTATGAGCATGAATTAGTGTTAATGTTTGTGTTATTGGGCTGTAGAGTTTTCATCTGTTTTCATTAGTGAGATCAAGGGAGCTGGAGTAGAGAAGAAAGAAAATAAACCCAGTGCATATGTTAGGAGGCAAAGCATTTGTTTGATCAGCTTTTTTTTTTGTACACATCATGTACATCTGAGGCCATATACTTTCAAGGAATATAGGTACATTTTTCTTGCCGATGATAACTTGTTGATTAAGAACAGAGTACCTAATGGCAAACAGGTTTTCTGTCTCATTAGCATTAACATCATTATCGCATAAGGTCATGAGGTGAATTCAAATTAATTCAATAAAGAAACAATAAAGGAATAAGCTTAGGAAAAACTAACACTGCAGATACTGCATTTATTCAGAGCAAGGTGCAACTTTATTATATCTGGACTGCACATCACTATGAGTATGTTTGTATATTTAATAAATTGAACTCTACAAAAACTTTTAAAAATTTCTGTAAGTATAAATCCACAGACTCTCATCCAGAAAAAATTATATAAAGCAAAGTTATGACAGTTGATATTTACTGATGTTAATTTCCCTCTATGCCTTTTTTTATTAGTTTCTTGTCTGTGAAAACACATCAGAAATATACTATTTGCTATCCAGTCTCCCTGGTTTTTTGGTGAGAAAATATTCACGACTACCTTGGAAATGAAAGTGCTCTAATATATTGTATCCAACATACACACACACAAACACACACACACACACACACACATATAATTTGAAGGGTAATATCTTAATCTGTACTGTATCCCGATCCCATTCAACTTCTTTCATCCTATTATCCCATAGATCCCGGAAAATAATAGTATTCATGATATGTCACACTGTTTATCTGATGATGTGAACTACTGAAGACTTCTGTCACTACATGCTGCTTGATGAGGGTAGAAATCTCAAACCCTCATTCTCTCCTACCTCCACTTCTGCAATTATTAAAGCAGTATTTCATTGCGATACATTTTCATTTTCAGCAAACTTCCACTTCTATCAAGAGCTCCTGGGCTGACACGCAGGGTTTCTAGATTTATCTCTAATTGCTATTCCAAAATTGAAATAAGGAATACTTACAACATCTCCTGTAAGAGTTTGTGTCCAGCATATTAAATATGGCATTTTTAATGCATGGATAAAATAATCAATTCTAACAAAACACAAATACTACAAATCAAATTAAAGAATGATACTGGTGACTGTGAATTATTGAAATATAGAAGTATTAACAATAAAGATACACATCAGTAAAACATTTCAAGATAAAAAAATAAAATATAATAAGCACCATTAATAGGTTTCCTGATTAATTGATAAATGAGTGAATATGTATGCGAACAGTCACATCATAACATTGTCCACATTACAATTTGAACACTATTTAAATGGATATTTGGGTAGAAAACAGGTAACAATGGCTTGTATATGTACAAGAAAATAAAATTTAGCTGCCAGATCATGCGTGGTGAAAAAATGCTGAGCTATGTGAAGACACAGCGTTTGTAACCCATGCGCTTTGCATGACAACAACGGACCACGCGGGTGAGTGGAGACTGCTGACAGATCACAAACAGTGTTAATTGTTTGGAATTTGGGAGCCATAGTGACCTGAAGAAAGTCCTGCGGGACAAGTAGTAAAATAAAAAAAGTACAAGCTGGGCAATTTTTATGGGAACAAATCAGCGTGAATAGGGAAGGAAGCTGCGGGAGACCAGATATCATTCAGAGGTTGTTGTTTTTTAGGGGGGAAGGTTTTTGTAATTTTTTAGAAGGAACAGTTCCAGCAGCTGTCACTTTATTGTTCTGGCACACAAATAAAAAAGAAATGAGAATCAGTGTCATCATTAACCGAACTGAATCAACTGCGCAGTTAATAAACCTTCAGAGTTTCTTTTCGTAATACGGGTTTTAAAAATAGAACACATCCAGCAGCATGTTCATCCAGAAAGCCGCCTAGGCTTCTCTGCCGTCTGCACATCAACTTACGGCAGCTGTGCTTTGGCGTTGAGCGCTTCCTTCTCCAGCAGAGTGATTATGACAGGCTGATTGGTGTTTTGTTTTCTCGGGGATGAGGAGATCAATGCGTGGCTGATAGCGGGGGCTGGGCCCGGAGCGAAGAAAGTGGATAAGAGAGAGGGGATGAGGGTCTTGTTGCTTTCCAGTTGAAACAAGGGATCAAGAAGGTTTAAGGGGAGGAGAGCTCGGCATTAAAATCACATGATAGAGAGTGGACAGGACCGAGGGGGGCGGGGATCTTAGCGTGTTCCTGGATCGGATGGTTAAGTCATGGATAAAGGAAGAAGCTAGAACGGAGGAGGAGTGATTGAGAATTAACAGTACAGTAGAAGCAATACCCAAGGCTTAACATTCTGTGACTGTCTGCAAGCACCAGGATAATCTCTGGTGTCCCGCAGAGCACTGTAGGGGGTCCACTGCTGCCATGGGGGGATTGAGGCCTGCTGCTCCGCCTGCCACTGCTCCCGCGCAAATGTATGTGTGCGTATACTTATGTGTGACTCAGTCTAGGTGTGGCAGGTGGAATGAGGTGCTGATTCCAGCCCCCCCACCCCACCCCCCGCCGCGCAGCACTCAAAGCACCTTGATGGATATGCCCCACAGGTGGCAAGAGGGTGGGAGTTCCAGAGGTATTTTCACCTCCCCCCCGGTACAGCGGTCATTTATCTCCCACATTCCACATTTCCTCCTCTATGATTCAAAAGGTTAAAAATTGGCGAACCAGCATAATAACTGCACACATTTCCCTTCTGCAAGCAGTAAGGAGGAGTCACTGGATAGCTCCTTACAGAGTTTTAATCCATATTGATTTGTGCCTCATGCTGTCTCATCGAATGGAGCGCGGCGCCGCGGGGCACCACACAGCATGGTGAGGCATAGCGTGGCATTGCCTCGCGATCTCTGCTGTGCCGGCCACTGTTTGTTTGTGCACCAAGCAGACAGAAAGATATTACTTGATAACATAGATATAACCTCAGTTTTATTTTATTTAGGGACACAGCCAAGTGTGACACGTAGTCAGCAGAGACGCACACATTGTGAGCTGAAGATCAAAGGTATTGGTTAATGCTTTGTGCGCACATACAGACTCTGAGCAGACTCTGTCATACTTCTCGCAGGTCTGGTGTTTAAATAATTTACTTACTCAGCTCTGGTTGGACAGTATCACATTGCCGCTGATGATGGAGTACTGAAGTTCACTTTTTGAGCGATATGTCCTCCATGCATTGTTTTTCATCATCAGGCTTGTGAGGCTTGTTAAATTATATTACAGTACACTGAGTTTATAAACTGCAGCAACCGGCTTTTCCCGCATGGCGTTCGAAGTGCTTCTACATAGTTGAGTCGAACAGTTTGTTTCATGACAGATACAAAAGCCAAAAGCAGCATGATAGGTTGTCACTCCTGCAAGAGGATTTGCATAAAGCTTAACCTATCCTTCCCCTGGAGTTAAAGAACTCCGGATCAAACACTTCTCATGGTGCCCCTCACAGAATGTTACACTCAACACTCCAGGGTTCAGTGTAATGATCAAATGATGAGCTTGCCCACACGGTCAAGTGAGTTTCTAGATTTACAACCCTGACATGGCATTTTACTTGCCCCGAGCAGTCACCCAATCCCTATTCCTGAGCTCTGTGCTGGCCAGTCTGTGACCAACCACGTTCATAATGTAGGATTTCTGTTCTCAAAACTATAATCTCTATAAGACCATTACATCAGTTGGGTTGTTTTTCGCATTTTAGCGAGATTTCATCCAAAGCTAAAATAAACATTGAACCCATGTATGATACAAGCGCATTGCAACTTTGGCGTGCTGGTCCCATGGGTCGAGACCTGGACCTCAAAATAATGTATCACATTTCACATTGAAATGATAAAAAGAACATCGAACACATCAGGCACTGGGGAAAAAAATAAGCGTGTTTTACTGTGTTGCACTATGACACTGCCAGTTAGTGAGGTTCAGGATTTACAGATACACGTGAAAATATGGTAGCCGATTGACAAAGGGGTTTTATTTGTATATACCCACTGCGATATATTGACAGTTGGAGCAATAAAATCAGTATGTGTAATATTATTTTAAAATTTCCCAAATAAATCAACACATCAAACGTTCTAGTTTGTTGTTTTCAAATCCTAGACCCCCCGTTCAGTCACAGCATGGATACAAGCAACAAAAAAGGAGACTGATTAAAACCAGCAAAAAAATAGGCAGAAAACAAAAAAAGAGAAAACGTCTGCATGGATGTCAATATTTCTGTTAAAACCCTTTCTTTGTTCACTCAATACTTGCCTTAATAGGTTGGCTTGTGCTGCAGGGAGTCAAATAGGAGGAAAGAGAATAGATGAGTAAATCTATATCAGAGTCTCTAACCTCTGATTGTGCAAGTCCTCTTGTTTTGCCACTTAATACCCCAAGCTGGCTAATGATCAGACAAGTATCTGACTTTATCTTCCATCTCCATAACCAGGCTTGCAGACAGACTGGCAACTCAGCTGGTCCCAAATCTCCCTCTCTGAACCCTTTCCATTGCTAAGCCAAGTATCAGACATGCAGTGCTTCTCAAGCCCCGAAAAACAGAGGAAAATGACTTTCTGGATCTTTATCAGCTGTTTCGGTGTTGTCGTTTTCCAGCTATCTTGACTTTACAAATGGGCGGATGAGGGATGTTTTAAGTCTTTATTCCACTCCCTTGCAACACTAAAAGCTCAGTTCCCCTTATGTAACGGCCCACCTGTCCCACCAGTATTAGTCAATAGTACACCCCCAGTCACCTTTCCACCCAATCAATGGGTCAGCATACGCTTGCCCAGCCTTTGTCCCCAATGGTTCCTTTGCAAAGTCATAACTATCTATTTTAAAGCAGACAGCGGCAAGGCACTGCAATCAATAAAAAGCATACAGTACATAACTCCCAAGCCAGGATCCAAGATCAGTTGTGGAGCCAATCAAAGTGTTTTTCTTTGATATTAACGACACAAGGACTGTTTCAATCTCATGCTCTGTTTACTCTATATACAACCACACAACCTTGGAACTTTTTGTGTTTAGTTGAATGCACAGAGTTGCCAGTGTGTGAAGTATAGACCAACACAAACACATCTACAGTATTCCCAAAATGCAAGTTACACCTAGCCCAATATGCATCAATGAGCAAAGTCATCAAGGATTAAAAGGCATTGGTAGCGTTATATCTATTTCAGCATTTAGGTGTTTTGTATTTTTTCCCTCCAGGATTAGCATGGCACTTAAGTGGTGGTTTGTTTGAAAACTCATGCTGTGCATAAAGACGGGCTGTTGGAAGGCTGCTCCAACCTTCCTGCCACAGCACATCTAATTTGACTTTCCCCTTTCCAAACAAAAATCAATTGCACATCAAACTTAAACTTGGGGATTCCCACTTTGGCCCATTTTAGACTACGGATTTTCATTTAAGTATTGGAATCGGGCAATTTACTTCCCCAACCAAAATTAACTGTTGCTGCCGCTGCTTGTACCTGTAAAGTGGGCTTTGCTGAAGGGCATGAACACTTTTTTTTGAATACATGTTATTTTTCTGTATGCAGCTTGGCAAATCAGTGGGTTCTGCATTCACATGTAAAAGCATTGTTGGCTTTTTTGTTTGTTTGTTTGTTCTGGCAGAGCATTGCGCATTGTTCAAATGGGAAACTGCCCCAGAAACCCAAATGTCAACAAAGTGCAGGTACATGGGATATATGAAGGAACTTGTGTCTGTCAGATGGCCAAGTGACCAAAGTCAAGATAAAATCATCTGTCCAATCACTGATACTACTCTTTCTGTCCTTTGGCCACAGTCATAAAGTCTTTATGACTGCACATCTCAGCAATGGACTAAATCAGAATCGCCCATCCAGATCCATATGTTCCAGTCACCTCTGGACTCAATTAATTCAACCCAGCCTGCTGAACTTATTAAAAATGAATTGGCCAATCGTATGAGGGTGGACAGCAGGGGCGGCTCAACCATTTAAGAAGATGAAGCAATGCTTGATAAAGACTTAATAAGACAATGCTGGGGGAAAAAAAGCAACACGTGTGGACTGAAAACGTGTGTCACATGTTTCAATTGATTTCTTGCCTCTGTGTTGCGTCTCCGAGTGCTCCAACCCAAACAACCATATCATTTGTTTGCACCTCTGCTCCAAATCAATGTTGAAAAGCAATGTTATAATGTGTCACAGCATGGTTAAGACATAACAACATAAGAGTGAGGAAAGGATCACGTACAAGGTAATGAACTCCAGTCTGTAGAATCTTGTGTCTTTATGCTCCGTGCCAATCCTTTGATTTGGGTGTTCCTGGCTTGTTGTTACCAGGGCGACAAATGGCTTGTCATACCGCCTTCACTCCCACTGGTAGTATAGTTAAGCTATAGCACAAAACAGACGTTTAGAAATGCCACTGGATTTCAAAATTGCTGCTGGTCAGTGGAATAATTTGCAAATGAAGAGCAGTGAGTGTCTTTGTGTCGCTCCTGTCTCCCTTTTGTCATCGAGGTGTTAAAAGTGATCGCCTAATTTCAGTCCCGAGCCACCGACAGTCGGCGGGTATTGTTTCCCTCCTTTTATCAAAGGAGAGGAGATAAGATAAAGCTAAGTATAACGCAGAGAGCCCAAACAATGGGGCATTTGCATGGAAACACAGACAGTCTTATGGCCTGTGCAAGTATTCGCTGTGATCTTATTTAAATTTTCAATCGTGTCATGAGTCAACATATTGATTTTGCTCACTTCTGATTCCAGGCCCTTGTCCTTTTTCCCCTCCTTTGTCCTCTTTCTTGCCAGCCTTTCAGGGGTGAAACAGCATTGTGCGTTTCCTCATCAGTGCTAAGATCACTTCAGCAGCAGCACTTATTTGTCTGCTGCCACAGGACATTTCCTCCGCCTGGCTACTGTTTGCTTTTTTAATACATCCTTTCCCCCCACTGAAAAAAAGAATACATCCTCCTCGGTCCTCAATTCGTTTTCACAATGTGTGTGTGTGTGTGTGCGTGTGTGTGTGTGTGTGTGCGTATGTGTGTGTGTGTGTGCGTTTGCATGTGTTGTTCTGTGAGGAGGCAGAAAAGCTATATCGGGCTCTATCGGAGTGAAAACGTCAAGAAATGTGCAAAAAAGGATCCATGCTTCTTTGCTCTGTAGAATTCACCTGATCTTTCACCCCTTTGCTCTGCCAATATCTCAGTGTACTTCCTTTTTTTGGGAGCATGCATGCTACCGCCTCAATCACTGTTTTTGTTTTCCTTGTTCATGTTTTTGCAGTTTGTGTAGGCATGCATGTCTGTGAGTGTGAGTCAAAGAGGAGTGTTTGACTTTTTGAATAGATCTCATTTCTGCCTTTCTTCTCCATTCTATCTTTTATTCTTTTGTTCCCCCCTCTCTTTCTGTACTTCACACATCCGCTGGATCTTTTTAGTTCCATCCACCCAACTAAAATTCATCATGAAAGTGCCCCATGGCCTTTGGAGGCCAAATTTAGATGGAAGCTTTTTTTATTTGTTATATATTTATATAGATATATATTTTCTGAGCTGATACCCTACTTGGAAAAAAGAGGGGGGAAACTTAGCCTTAAAGAGGTTAAGAGTTGTTGTGTGTTCATCATGTTGGGGGAGTATTCAGGTACACACAGTGTTCTGCACAACCTATACACACAGTCGCACACAGCATTCACATACAGTACTACGTGTACGACTACATGTACATAAGTTAACAATTAGCCCTAAGTGTCCTTGACTCTGTATGTTAAGGACCCATACAAAGATTTGTGGTGTGGGATGAGAGGTATGAAAAGTGAGAAACTGCTCACCCTTTCCAATACGCCCACACACACACACACACACACACACACACACAAGGACATGAACGCACGGACACGCAAAACACACAGACACACACATCGACACTCACCTAGTTCCCTCGTCTTTCGCCCTGTCTCTGTCATGTGATTAAAAACAAAATCCTATTTTGCGTTCTCAGGCCCACACATTTACACTGTGACACAGTGAGGTGCATGTTATGAGTCTAACCGGCTCTGTAGAAGTGTCACACAGCCAAGTCCCTGCCTAATCAGGCCACTTACACACATGCAGACACACTCATCACACATACACACACACACTTTGCGGAGGCCATGTGTTGGGATGGTGATAGAGGGTTGGCAGACAGACAGCAGACGCTGTTCTTCGACATCAAACGTCTCAGAGCAGAATCTCACTTTCATGCCTACTCTCTCTCTGTCACACACACACACACATACACACTCGCGTGCACGCACACACACACACACACATGCATGCACAGTCACACAAACACGACAACACACATTTCCTCTGATCTTGCTGCCAAAACTCAAAGACTTAGAAGGACTAACACACATGAGCGGGCGCATAGACGGCAATGTACACTCAAGCACTAAAAAGTCTTGAATCAAATTCTGTCAACCATTGTTCAAATCTTCTCTATGAGACGAAAGTACAAGTTTCTTGTGTGGCTCAAACATGAGTCAAAATATATTTTTTTTCTCTTAGCGTCGAATCCAGTCACGCATCATGAATCCCATCTGCAGCCACAGGCCAAAACATAGACACAAGATTTATGTTTGTGGGTATAAGAAAATAAACACATTTAGATTAAAGGAACACCCTTTAATATATGAGCAGAGAAACAGTTCAGAACAGCTTATAGAATATGAGGGGTCACTGGAACATCGGATCGTTTTCATGCTTATCAGTCTCACGCTGTGGCCTTCACACCCACGATCTCAGGAAAATTGTGTGTATCCTTCTCTCCAATAGAGTTCCGCAGTCGAGAAAGACTGCTTCTTAAATCTAAACTTGACTTTATTAATCAGATTAGACAATGCTATTGACACCATTAAATCAACAACAGGGGAGAGAATTAAGAATGAGTCTTGATAAAACATTTTGCTTAGCACCACTGAATAATGTAAAGGTCTCTCTTACTCATGATGGATGAATGGTAACAGACAGTGATAGAGAGTGGACTCAACAGACAAGATGGAGAGATACCGCAAAGAAATGATTGATAAGATGAAAAATGATTCATCGACTCATCTTGACCCAGCGAGAGCTGCAAATTGAGCCATGGGTGGTGAGCCGACGAAGGTGAAATTGACTTCTTGAAAGTTTAGAGGAGGACTTGATTTTCACAAAATAAATTAGAGCACAAGGAGGAAGTGAGGTGGCTGTTTTTGAGCATTGCATCTCTGTTTACCGAGCATTTTTGGAATTAGTGTCGTCACAATGGCCAGTATTCTCCACAAACTCTTCTGGGTATTCATAATGTGTGTAACCACCTGCAGATATTTGCACACACACACACCCACACACACACACATACACACACGCCCACACACTGCCTTCACCTTGACAGTAGGCTGACTTGAGATGCAGTATTGATTCAATGAGTAGTTGCAGTGTGTGTGTGTGTGTGTGCGTGTGCGTGTGCGTGGTCAGCGAGTGGTCCATATTTATGTAGAGCTGCTGGTGTGCTTTTTTTTCTTCTTTTTTTTCTCCTTAATGTGTAACCGGCCTCTCCTCTTGAGAAAGTTGCTTGGCCCTGCTGCCCTTCAAAGTCATTTGGAACTCATCTGGAAGCCTGACCCTGACAGCTGTTTGTTTTTTTCTCTCCAGAGAGAGGAAAAGGAATGAAAGGATGGCAAGCGAGAGCGTTGGGGGGGCTGGTGGCTAATGAGTGAGAAAGTGATAGATATCGGAGGGGACAGAAGAAGAATGGAAGTGAGACTTTGCGAAAACTTGAACGAAGCGGTCGAGGACTGTTTCTATTCCCGCTTTAGTGGTCTCTGTGCTGTTTGGCTTGTTGAGCATTTGAGACACACAGGACAATAAGCGGTGCTCTGAACGCCTTCCATTAGTATCCCTCGTAGACCACTAGTTTAAATGTGTTGAATCTGTGGAGCAGCATGAATGCAAAGCAGGACAAAGCAGCTGAGATAAAAGGACATACGGCTCAGTAAGGCATCCCTGGGCGTAAATATAGGTTTTTCATAAAAAAGTCAAAGTGTACTGTGTAAGTGTGTCATCTGGGAACAGCACAGTAAAAATTTAAAGCCTCTACAGTTGAGAGTGATGAAGAGGAAACCCAGTGGGATGTAGGTTTTTTTTTTTTTTTCCCCCTATCCTTCCCTTTGTCTGTTCAGTGTAGGTGTAAGCAGATGAGCAAAAAACGGACAGAGAGGAGGGAGGGAGGATGCTGGGAGATGATGTCTTGTAAACAGTGTAGACAACAGCACAGAGAGGGGGAGAGCACAGGAGTCATAGGTGGTAGGAGAGCGGGAGGAGGGGACGAGAGGCAGAGGAGAGGCGTGATTGGATAAATGGGCAGAGAGGAAAGGTGCCAAGGGAGAGGTGCTATCCTATTTTTACACTTCTCCTTCTGGGAGCCCCTTTTCTCTTGATCTATCCATCATAATGACAGAAACCCCCAAACTCACTTGTTTTTCCCTTTTTTCCCTCCCGCTCTCTCTTCATCTCTTTTGTCTGTCTCTCTATTCTAATACACATCACATTCGCCGTTTGTCAGCCACATGTTTCTTTTTTTTTAGGTTTTTTTTGACAATTCAAGCGCGTCTAATGCAAAATAATTAATTCTGCGCAATCTACAAACCACGCGCACAAAAAAGGGCTCATACGCTCAACAACAATTTTTGAGCATGTACAAATGAACTCAGTCGCCTCCCCTCCAAGGCTGATTCCTGCACTGGCAAGTTTTCTCGTCCTCCGTGCGTTGTCACAAACAATTGCTTCGGCCATAGCTTGTGTGTATCGATCCATGTGGCGTTGTCATTGTAATCTGTTCAGGCCAGTAAAGAGGGAGCACTCATGTTCAGTTAAGAGCCAGTACGGGGCATGATTGTATGCAAAGGTTTGAACACTCTTTTAATTTCAATTAAATTGCAAAATAGACTGAGTAAAAGTGATTCACTAGCTGGTTGGCGTGCTTGATGGATGGATGGATGGATGGATGGATGGATGGATGGATGGCAGGATGGATGGATGGATGGATAGATGGATGGATAGATGAATGGATAGATGAATGAATGGTGCTGCTGTTGCTTTTTGTAGCTCAGACTTTCACTCTGGATCCAGAAATAAATCATCATATATCAGAGGATTTTCTGCTTCAGAGTGAAGTTTCAACATCACAAATATTATCCATATCAGTCATCATAGATATCTCACCTCAGAGCGGGTCAGTTGTGTTTATACGCCTCAGGCTCTATTGTGTGAGCGAGCGTTAGATCATTCTGCCACAAATGAGTCCATTTAAAAGTCAATTGAAAGCATCGTATCCGTATAGTAGAAGACTATTGTACACACTCCCTATATTAGAAATCTACATCACTCACTGTCTCTTTGAATAAAGCAACATATTAACAGCCCCACAGCAAAGGTTACATCAACTGAACCTGGGTCAAAATCTCTGTCTTTGCTGCAGGCTGTTGGTTGCAGGTTACATCAGGTTCCATGCTCAAGTTTTAGGTGTCAGCCTTTGATGTACTTCAAAGGCACAGCCGTGAATTCACTCGAGCAAAATATTTTCTAATACAATCTTTTTTGAAAAATCTTTTCTAACGAATAATTGTAAATTAAGGGAGAAGAAGGAGAGACAAGAACTGAAAGACTTTTTTTTTTGCAAACAATAAGTAGCTTTGGTTAGCTGTCATGTCTGACAAAGAGGGCGTTACTCAGCACTGGCCGCGCATGATGTAGTAATAGTTTGGATCGAAGTGCTCAAACTTTTCTGCAGCCAGCCTCTTATTATTTCATCCCATTTACAACAGAAGCCCTGTTTACTTCCTTCAATTAAAAAACTTGTGTTATTTGCCAAGCAGTACCCGAACTGTACACACTGCAACCTCAAATGAATCCATCGTGTCTCTAAAAAAAGAGAAAAAAGTGCTTTATTTTTGTTTGTGTGTGTGTGTGTGAGTGTGTGTGTCCATCAATCCGCTTGTCCTCTAAAATAGAGTGAAATAATTGAATGTACAGTAATGTTTGTTTATTGACAAAAAAAAAAATCCAACAACTTTGAGCTCGGAATTGAAGAATTTTTGCGCCTTTGTGTGCTCTCACGTCACACAGGGATACACACAAGCTTTGTATTTGTTTGTACTGTGCTGTTTACTTACCCATGACAGGTTTGTTGCGGCGGTGCTGTGTGTATGCTCTTTGTTCGAGTCTGATTAAATTCCCTATAGAGGGATTTATCATCTTCAGCAGGCAGAAAAGAGAAAATTACAAGCCCATCAATCCTCGTGTTTGATCTTGCTCTTCTTTTCTCCCTCCGCGTCTCATGCCTTCTTTATTCTACGTATCCTGGCCTTTATTTACCCGGTTCTCCTCAGGCCCACCATTTCTGTGATGTTGGGAGGTCATTTGTCTCTATGTTAGACCTGTCCTGTCCCCCCGCTTGTCCTATCTGGCTCCTCCAAACCCCTCGACTCCTCATCATCCTCCAGATATATGAGCATCTGTGATTTGGCTGGCGAGGGTATTTTGTACTTGTGTTTGTTTGTATGTTTTTTGTGTGTGTGTGTGTGTTTTCTCCCCTCCCACTTTCCATGAGGAACATTTACATCCTCGTATGCCTCTCTTGGCCTTTTCTGACTGCATCCATTTTTTCTTGTTATTTTGCATCTGGAAAAAAGAAGTACATCAGGAGCCATTGTGGAATGTTTTACACTGCCCCTCAAGGAAAAGAGAAGGGTGCCATTTATCACCAAAACTCTGCTTCGAGCCAATGTTTTTCATAATAATTAGAGCTGTACAAATAATTTGCTTTGTAAACTGGATGATGAATGCACAATGTCACATTCCGCAGCACGACTGTGGTCAAAGAAGGCACTTAAACGCAAATAGCTGGCAGATTGTGGTTGGGGCTCCACCTGCTTCCCCGCCACGACAAAGAGGCGGGATCATTTTGACGGGAACTTTGGAAGAACAAAAGTAGTAGTCCGATTTTAGCTGCCACACGGAGAAAGAAGAGGGAAATAAAGTGTCAGTGAAAGAAGTTGGTGGACTGTCCTCATAAGTTCACACACGAGTTGTGTTTTGGACAACTCCTCCATGGCCAGTGTTGTGTATGGGATAATCAGCCACCAGATTGCACGGTCATCTCAGACATTGATGATTCGGTTCGTCGCAAACAAATTGCCAATGAAATGATTGGATTTTTTAAAGTTCTACAGGGGCATAATTGCATAGATAAAATGAAATGACAATGATAAGGATGCCCTTGTGCTGTGTAAGTGTAATTAAATTTAATTATAATTTTCTGCTCCTATTAATCAATAAACATCGCCTTGTGTAATTCGTTAATTTGGTTTATGGCATATAAACAGCTGGAATAGGTGATTTAATTTAAGTCAGATGGTGTTCCAGATAATGAAAAAGGAAGAATGCTCAGAATATTTGGTAGTAAGTAATTTAAGGTGAGCAGATATTTGAAATATTTTGTGTTCATTTGATAATTTCATTATTTTTGGTCCGTCCATAGTTAATTGACTCGGTCTTATACACGTTGTCAAATTCCACCATGGCCAATTTCTAAATGGGTCCTCCCCAGGGTATATTAGCTCCTTCCTTTGCCAATACTGTCATCCCTCCATCAAGGTTTGTGAAATCACTTGGCCCTGAAGCTTTTGCGTAATCCTGCTGACAGACAGACAGACCAACAGATGTGCGTGAAAACCTCCTTGGCGGAAGTAAAAAGACATTTGCGTAATCTTGACGATGTAAAGGTCAAGATACGACATCCCCTGCTGTGGAAAACACAGCGCAACCAGGGTGGTTCTCCACACTTCACACTGCGAGGTAATAACCTTCTCTCACTCTCTTTTATTTTACCAAATCCCTTCTTTTGGCATCGCATGAAACACAACCCATCTGTGTGTGTCTGCGCTGTTCGCTCAAGTCAAACAGTCAAATGAGCGTGGCGATGAAAGCCATTTGATGTATCTGTGGATGTGCGCGCGTGTGTGTGTGGTGCGGAGTTTAAAAAGCATATTTGAATTTAGGAGCTCCAGAAAAATTAGAGAAAGCGCTCAACCTCCATACTTCCCCCAAAAATCCACCCCCAATCCCCTCTTTTGCTTTTCAAATCAGGTTTTGCACACACCCTCCACTGCTCCCTCTATCCATCCATCCGTCTATTCTCCCTCTCAAAATTCAAAGATTTCAATGATATCAGCAGCGCACAGAATTATGCCCACAATCAACTGCTTGGAACATGCCACTATACTAGTAGGGAGCAGAGCACACTCCCAACACACAATATATTGATACATATTCTACCCTTCAAGAAAAAAAAAAACATGACCTGAACCAGAGATTTCGCTCCTATTTCAATTATGCATGTGTGGCAAGCTTTGTTTTCCATTGTAGTTAAATTCAACAGTGTGAAAAACCTCCAAAGTCACTTTTGGGAACGAAAACATCTGGTAAATGGTCACATCCCGCTCTCAGAACCATAGCCGAACCAGTCTTTACCTGGTGTGCGCCTCGGTGTGCGCCTGTGTGTGAGTGCTTGGCAGCGCAGAAACCCTGGCTAACCCCCTCTGTGCTTCCCAATGTCCTGTCTCTGAAGAGCTATGACCATTAAGCAGCTGTTCACTTCTAAAGCCACAGAAAAAAGGAAAAAAAAAAATGAGGGGGAAGCACGAGAATGCAAATGAGTCTCGGTGTGCTCCGAAAACTTCTCCATAGGGACGTACTGTTAGGTCAGGGACGCACATAGGCGCATACAGTACAGCATTTGCAACGGCAAATGCAGTTGCATGCATGCATACACGTGCAGGTAGGTTAGATTTTCCCATTATGTAGTGCAAGGATTCTCCTGTGTATCAGATGATCTTTCTGTGGCTACATTTCTTTTGGAATTGGAAAGCAGGGGCTTTAGAGTCCAATACATCTGATTAAACAGACTCCAGGTAGTGACTTCTTCTACTGTAACTACCTGTCTCAAGCAGCACTTTCCTATTCGCGCTGCAGTTTGATATAGTGCCACTCTCTTACGCGGTAATTGTTTGGTACACAGTCTATTAGGATGTGAGTGTTATGACAAAGAAGGAGAGTACCACAGCGTGCACGAAAAACAAGGGCATTGTTCGGAGGACACTTTAAATTTCTTCATAAAGCGGCTCCTTTGTGTAGCTGTCCGTGGTGCTGAAATCAGTCTCGCAGACAAGGGGAGGACCGAGCGAGGATTGAGCGCACCGTGTTGAGAGTTTGTTTTATTTTCGGGGGCTTTTTTTTTGGTCACAAAGGCACTCTCTTTTGATCCGACTTTAATGAGTCGCCAATTGAA